>CM065463.1:4102290-4552290 GCA_032872475.1 Leptopilina myrica (nomen nudum) | reverse complement strand
CTTATTTAAATTTTTACGGTTATTTTTTTAAAACTTTTCTTTTCTATTCTTTTTTTCTCAGAAAAAAAAAATTTCTCTTTCTTTCTTTTTTCTTTTTCTATATATATGAAAAACGTGCGTCTTTTGTCGGTTCCTGATGAAGGTGTTTTAGTGTTTTTTGGAAGAGAGAAAGAGAAATACAAAGAAGTGAGTTGTTTCAATCATCGTAACTCTTGTTTTTTTTTTTTTTTTTGCAAAGAAGGCGGAAGAGAAGAATGCACTTTTCTAAGTTCGAGGGAAAGGAAACGATGTGCTCGTTATGTTGGTGAAATTGATCTTTTGCCAAGTGCAGGTCACTCGTAAAGGGAATCGCATTCGCTTGGTGAGAATTCTCAAAGTCTGCAGGACGTAAACTACTATCTATGACATACTTGACGACGATGAAAGAGTCCTGCATTTGAACAGAAAGAGAATTCCAATGAGAGTTACATTCTTTTTTTTTTTTTTTTTTTAATGCGCCCCACTTTATTCGAATCTAATAAAAGTGTGTAAATTTTTTTTTTTTTGACAAAATTGAAAAATTCCATGAAATCAATTTCGTATTCAAGACGTCAAAAAAAGGGACACCAGTTTTCAGAGAGAGAAAGAAAGAACGAAGTGACTTTTTTAAAATTCACGTTCTTTAAACTTTTTCTTTTCTATCGACAAATACAATTTTCGAATTTCATTTTTCAATTCTTTTTTTCTGGTTTTTTTCTTTTTTCTTTTTTCTTTAATTCTATTTTTTTCTTTTTGTATTTATTTCAAAGTGGCATTATTCGCGCAACTTTTTTTTTTCAGTCGAAATTTAATATTTAATGTCAAGACAAAAGTTTGGAGACACATTTTCTATTGTTTTGAAATGAAACACTTGACATAAAGTTTTTATTATTTTCCATAAAAGTTTTCAGTTGGATAAATTAGTAATTCTATAAGTCCTTTGAAAAGTTCGATAAATAATGAAATTTTGTTGTTGTTAATAATCCCATAAGACTCGAGTATTTTTTTTCCCATGATGAATCGTTTTTATTCCACACCTGTACAATTTCAGTGGGCATTCTCTCGGTGATTTAAATTCTCGGGTGACTGAGAATTTTTTTAAATTTTCGGTCAAATTCAAATGAACTTGTTAACTGAAATTAATTTTTTTTTTAGAAAAGAAGCCAAATTAAATCCCTGTTACTCCAAATTTAAATAATTTAAGAAGTTAAAATTTTTGTATTAATTGTTTTTGTATTTAAAGTGGAAAATATTTTCTCTGAGGTTAAAAATACATTAAAATTATTTCTCTGTACCAAATTTAAGAAGTTGCATTTTTTTATTATTTTTTGTTGTTGTATTTAAAATAGAAAATATTTTCTACGTGGTAAAATTATTTCTCTACTTGTATGAAAATTAGATTAAATAAATACTTCGAATATTATAACATTGTGGTTCTAGAAATAAAAAAATAATTAATAATATACTCTCTAAATTTTAATTAGTAAAAATGTTTACCAATTTAAATTAGTGACTGACTTTTTGCTTTTGAATTTGTAAAATTTACTAATAAATAGTAATTTCAACTAATTTGCTAGTAAAATTTACTTATTTATTTTAATTTATTTAATTATTAAAGTTTATTAATAAATAGTAATTTCAACTAATTTATTAGTAAAATTTACTAATTCAAATTTAGAAAACCAACTAAATATTAGTAGTATAAAATAATTAAAGTTAAATAATTTATGATAAATACTAAATGTTAAATATTAAATGTTAAATAATAAATATTTAGCTTAGAACTAAAAAATCTATTTTTACAAAAAAAAGGATTGTTTTCGAAGCAAAAATTGTGTAAATTCCTTTTCTGCAAAAATTGCTCGAACGAAGAAAATAGTTTCCTGTTTGTATATATATATATACCTATATAATAGGTAAAAAAAGCTAAAGGTTTACTGAATGACTTGCGATTGATCAGTTTTGAAAATATGAGTATATATGGGAAGAAAAAGAGTGACGTTTGAGTATACATAAGAGGACAAGTGTTTTCTTTCGATCGACCTCGTTTTCTCCCATCCCCCCTCTGGCACATTTATTTCATCTTTATCTCACGTGAGAAACGTTGCAATGGGGAAGAGAAAAATAAACTCTTGTACTTTCGAGGGTTTGGATGAAAAAAAAAGAAAAAAGAAATTTCACATGTGTGTCATTTCTCCTTCAACAAAACCGAACATGAGATTTCATCCTTATGTTTTTACACAGAAATGTTCCTCAAGTTTTGTCGACTTTTTTTTATCCTCCCACGATTGTTAATCTGTCGATTAATTTCTCCTTTCCGGAAACGTAACGTAAATTTTTATTTATGTAAATTATTGATGATAAATTTTAGTCACTTATTTAATTAAATAGCTAATAATTTACAATTTAGTATTTTTACTTTTTACATTTGAATTAAAATTTTATTTTTTTTATATTTAAATTAGAATTTTATTTTTTATATTTAAATTACAATTTTATTTTTTATATTTAAATTAAAATTTTATTCTTTATATTTAAATTAAAATTTTATTTTTTATGTTTAAATTAAAATTTTATTCTTTATATTTAAATTAAAATATCTTAATTTAAATTTATAAAATTAATATTTACAGATTTCCTTGACGAAAGAAATTAGTAATTTATCAAATTCTTCTTAAAAGAGGTAAATATTTTTCGTGACCAACAAGTGAAAAGTATGTTACAATTTTTCTTGTGCGCAGTTTAGAAAATTGAATTTCACTATCTTGTTCCTAATGAATAAAAAATATTTCCCCCCCCCATACACTTTGAATATTGTAGAAATTTTCATTGCAAATATTTAACTTTTATATTTAAAAGTTTCCAAAGTAAAGCAAGCTCAGCTTAATCGGACTTAACTAATAAAAGCACTTTGACTACATCATAGTAAAGTTTGACTCAATTTCAATCAAACATTAAACTTAACTTTAAAGCACTGCCTCTTGAGAGCTAATCTTTAAATATTTATGGGAAAAATTTATTGTGTACGAGAAAAAAAAAGTAAATAAAAAAAATTTTTACAAGACAGTATTAAAATATATTGAAAATCAAATTAATTTTATATAGTTTTAATTTTATTTTTCAGTATTGATTTTATTTTCCAGTTTTAATTTAATCTCTCTACATTGTATTTAAACAAATTCGAAATTTGTTACAAATTATAATTTTTAGAGTAAAAAGAAGGCCTAGATAAAAAAAATCACACGTTATTTATTATAATTTTTAGTATGAATAATATAATGCACTCAAATCTCTAGTTTGAAGAGAGCAAAAGTTTTATTATCTTAGAAGGAGAAAAAAAAATATAAGAAAAGTCGATTATTGGCAAATAAAGGATCCCCCCTCTCTTCCTCCTTCCATCAAAAAAAAAACTTCCTTCAGGCTGTACGAAAACTGCGTTGGGGAACGATAACACTTCACTCGATCAAACTGTCTTGCATTTTAATCGAAAAAGAAAACGAATGCGGCAGATAACTCTTGGGGCATGAACGAATTTTCCAGGTTATGCATATTTTTCCACGCAAAATTTGTCATTTTTCTCATAATCGACTCGAATCTTGATGGGGGAAACTAAAAATCCTGTTTTTTTTTAGTTTCAAGTCAAATTGAGAATCATTTGTTTCTTTTTTTTTCCTCGACTCTTTCATTTATTATTATATTGTTTGATAAATGGATATGTGGGCGAAGAATTTCCAAGGAAAATGACACGAAATTTCCCACAGACTCTATTAATTTAAATTTTCCCTACGATGGAAATTATATTTTTGGTAGTAAACTCGATTCATTGTCAGGAGAATAAAAATATTTATTTATCAGTAGTAACGATCAATTTTTATCGCACTTTTTTATTAGAATTTTCCCTATGGTTATAAAAAGACGATTTTCGATTAATTTTTATTTTTTAATACATAGGGAATTTTTGACTAAAAATATACGCGTAAAATGGTTCAAAAAATAAATTTTTCCTATTCTTGAATAGATGAAAAAAAATTAAATAACCGAAACGTTAATAAATAAGAAATTTGTCTAGCGTAGTATATTTAGAATTCACGTCCGTGTCCATTGATCGGACTTTTAATTTAAATTGTTTTAAAATCACTAGCATGGACTTAAAAAAAATTGACACGAATCGACGAACTGTGCCAGTTTAACGAAAATCGAATTGTCCAGGTTGGCGAGTGAAGAGCAGCCAATCGGAAAAACTTCATTAATAACCTGAATGTGAAACGATCGCTTATTAGGTTTTCAAACCTCATGGGGAGAAAAGAGAATTTTCATTTCCATGCGCGTTGCGTTTATTAACCATTCTTTTGAAATTCTAAAGTGATCGACATTTATCTCGAGTTTTACGGATTAAATGGTCCCTGAAACGAGAGCATATTCTCCTCTTGCTCTGTATAAGATGAAAAAGAAATTTTTTTTCCCCTCTTTGCACCTTGTAACTGAAAGATCTACTTAAATTCAAAACTAAGACAATTTAGAAAAAAAAATTTTTTAATTTAAAACAATTTTTTAAATTAAAAAAATTTATATACAATTAAAACAACTTTTTAAGTTAAAAAAATTTATAAACAGTTAAAACAATTTTTTTGATTAAAAAACATTTATGAACAATTAAACCAATTTTTTAAATTAAAAACAATTTATGAACAATTAAACCAATTTTTTAAACTAAAAAGAATTTATGAACAATTAAAACAATTTTTTAAATTAAAAAGAATTTATAAACAATTGAACCAATTTTATAAATTAAACAAAATTTTTTAAACAATTAAAACAATTTTTCTTTAATAAAAAAAAATTTCAACAATTTTTACTGATTTAAATTGAACTATGAATAAAATATCCCAAAGTAAAAATAAACGTTAATTAAATAAAAGCACAAAAAAACATGAAAAGAAGGAGAAAAATAATTTCTAAGAAGTCGGTTTTGAAAAATTCATTTTTAAATCGAAACGTTATGTCAGGGAATTTTTATACAATTTAGAATTGTGTCAAATGCAACTCCTGAGAAATTGTTCGATTGCAAGAGAGAAAAAAAAGGGGGGGGGAAACGCCGGAGGATAGAAATTTTTATCAAGTCGATTAAATTGTAACTTTGATTTCTAAAACAGTTGTTTTCCCTCGGGGAGAAACAAGCAAACTAAACCTTAGAGAAAGAGAGAGATGTTTATTTTCCTACTTCAATTTTATCTACATAAATAAATAAGGAAAATAGCCAATCGTAATGTAGGTTTAAAATCTCCTGAGATCATTAAATTAAGATAGGAGTGTTAGTTAGGGGAGATATACGAGCGGAACACATATGAAATATTCACGAGATGTAAAATTGGAGAAGATTGTGTTAATTTTTCACTGTCTACATTTAAATTACACAAAATATTTTTTTTTCATATTTATTACATTTGGGAAATTTTTTTTTATTGTTAGGAATGTTAACATTTAATTTTATTTGGCTTACTTATTTTATTTATTTTATTTACATTATTTATATTAATTCTCTTTTTCATTTTATTTATTTTATTTACATTATTTATATTAATTGCCTTTTTCATTTTATTTATTTTATTCTTATATTTATTTTATTTATTGTGTTTGCATTATTTATATTAGTTGCCTTTTTCGTTTTACTTATTTCAATTATTTTATTAACATTATTTTATATTAGTTACTCTATTTATTTTATTTTCTCTACTTTTATTATTGACCGTACTGCAATTACTCTTATTTCACTCAGTATTTGTACAATTGAGAAAAAATTAGAAGTTTCTAGTCATTAATTTGGTTTGTGAAAAAACTATTTAACCCCATTTATTTTATTCACTTAATTTACATTTTAATTCATTTTAATTACAAAAATATTCTGTTGGAATTTTTTTTTCTTTCTGTTTTTTCTTTTATTCACTGTAATACTCTGTGAAAGTGGAGGAATTTTCTCGTATAGATTAGGTGGAAGATTGTAACTTGAAACGAAGAAAGAATTGAATGGCACATGTTCATTGAACGCAAAGCGCGCACAAAAAAAGTAGCACCGAAAAAGAATATCCATCCTTTTCACTGATTAAATGATTTTCCCTCTGTACTTGTCTCGAGCAATTCAATAAACGAAACAATGAAAACAATCTACATGCATTTAAGTTTTTGTCTTTAGTTTTTTCTTTCTTTTTTTTCTTTTTTTAAAACTTTTTTCCATTGCTTGAAGACCTTTGGTTCAAAAAATACAGGCGAAATACGCGTTGAATTTTAAATTCAATTATCTCCTATTCAAATATTAAATAAGTTTTTCGACGACTAGAAAAGCGTCAAAAGAATTTCTGATAGAAAAGATTAATTGACTTTTAATTGCTAGAAAATTTGTAATCTATTTTTTTTTATTAAGTTAGAAATAAAATGAGATTTAATTTTCATTTTTGATAAATCGAAACGATTATTTTACTTTTTGAAAGAAATATTTAGTTATTTTCTTTTTCCATATTTTACTATTTTGTATTTTTCAGATCACGACTAATTATTGTCAAAGAAATTTTTTCCATAATTTCTCGATAATTTAAAGTATTTTTACTAAAAAAAAATCCAATAAATTGCTAGAAAAAATTTATTTTCCTTATTTTTTGTTACAAAATTCGTAATAAGTAGTACAAATCGTTTAGTTAGACAAATTGTTATCTGACCAGAAAAACTTTTTTTTGTAAAAAGAAATAAAAAGGTGTATTAATGAATTTTATTTTTTTAGTAAAAAGATATTTTAATTTTAATACCCACAAAAAAAATAACAGAAAAAAAGGTCTTCACCCACTGTAATAAATTCAAACTTACGCGCAGTGCACTTGAATAAATTACGGACTTAGAGAAAAAAAAATTGTTTTTCGTTTATACACATCATTCAAGATTGTTGCTAGTTTCTCAGCGAAGTCGTTTCTCTGAATACGTGAAATTCCACGAGGTCGTTATAGATCCAAAACCCCTAAAGTTTGGAACAGTTCCAGAGCCACTTCAGTAAATGGACTATGTAATGATGAAAGTAAAAAAGAAATCGATCCAACTTTCATGAAATGTTTTTCTAAGCGAAACTCTTTTTCGAAATAAAAATAAATCCATTTTTGAAGAGAGTTGAGAGTAAATAATTTGCGAGGAAAATTAATTTCTCAAAAAATGAAGATTGGAAATTAATTGAGAAAAAGTAGAGAAAAGTGGAGAAAAATAGAAAAATGGAAAAAATAGAGAAATAAAAAAATAGAAAAATAGAGAAAATAGAGAAATAAAAAAATAGAAAAAAAGAAAAAATAGAGAAATAGAAAAAAAAATAAGGAAAAAATAGAAATAAATAAATAGAAAAAAGAATATTTAAATATTTTCTTCTTGGCAAAATAATCAGATTGAAATAATTTTTCCTTAATTTTTACATTTTCCTGTTATAATTCTCAAGAGAATGAAAATTATGAAAACATAAATATTTTTAGAGAAAAAAATTTTGTCAATCACTGGATTTACTTTTCAAAGCTCTTTGATGCTTCTACCATTTAACCCGGTGACTCTCCACAAAACCTTTCTATATGATCGGCCACCTGTAGCTGGTCGCTCTTCGACTCTTTACAACTAGCTAGTAAATTAAAAAGACAAAATTATTGCCGCCAATAATACTTTTTTTTTAAATTCTCTCAACATACGAATAATTTTCCTTATTATTATCTTTGAGTTTTTTTGTATTTTTTTCAAAAACATAAATTAAAAAAAGTAAAATTACTGTCATTGACAATTTTTTTTTCTTTTGCTTTTAACATACCTGCGAATAATTACATTTTATCATTAAAACTTTGTGAATTTTCTTTTTCCAAAAAAAAGAACAGTAATTAAAAAAAGCGATATTTTAAAAATTATTCTTTGAAGATGAGGACAAAAATTGCAATTATATTGCTCATTATTTTTTTGTTTGGGGAGGGATTTTTTTTATGGAAAAGGAAGTAAAATAAAAAAATTTATTAATGCAAAATTATTGTTTGTTGATCAATTTTTTCTTTTAATTTCCAAATAGAATCTGTTTTTGTATTTTTCGGCAAAAAAAAACATCTAAGAAAAATAAATAAACTAAACATTTTGTTTTTTATGTTTTTAAAAGAAAAAATACCACGAAAATTACAAAATTCAATGGTTAAAAAAATTTTGAGTGTAAAATAAATAAATAATTTTCCGTTTTAAAAAAAAACATTACAAATAAATTTAAAAATTTACGGAAACAAAATGCAATTTATAGAGAAATTTTCTGAGTGTAAAATAAATGGAAAAACAATTCGTTTTCTATTTTAAAAAAATTTTCCAATATAAATTTAAAAATAAACTAAAAAAACCACGAAAATTAAAATCTAATTGACATGGAAAATTTTTCCGAGTGTAGAATAAATTTAAAAAAAAGAGTTTTCCGTGTGAAAAGTTTTGCGAACGGAAATTTTCAGAATGCGCATATTTACAGAGCATTGCACACATTTTCTTCTCAGATGGAGAGAAAACTTATTCCGAAAATAAGTAAAGTTTCAATCGTTTACGAGTCAGATTTTCATGAGAGCTTAATAACAGTTTGAAAATTTGTTTTAATTAAATTTACAAAAAAAAAAAAAAATGAAAGAGAGAAAAAAAATTCAGTCGTATTTATTCATTTGTTTGTGTCAAACACTTTTTTAATTTATCTTCACGAGCAAAAAACATCACTTGCAAGACTTTTCAAAACTATCTGAGGCGTAAGTTTCTATTTCTTCTTTCTCTCTCCTTTAGTTCGTGAATTCAGTGTTTGTAACCCTTTGGTTACTGCTAATGACGAAAGTTCCAAAGGACTTTTAAAATTTTCATTCTGGCCTCCACCGACTGAAGGAAACGTGTCCCATTTCTTTTTCCACTAATCAAACCTATTCCGACAAATCAAACTAATAGAATTAATGCTTTAATCAATGTCATACCACTTTCTTTATTGAAAATCGAACATTTCGAGGGAGAAAAATTCTCATTGTTGAAATTTAATTAGAAACAAAAAAAAAGATGAAACAATCCCTTTCAATTTTTTTTTTGCTTTTGTTGAAAAAAAGAAAAAAAAACATTCAGAAAGGGAAAAAATTTCGTTTTTATAAATTTCTGGACGAAAATATACATCGAATTTTAAATTATCTGACACAAAATTTACCTCTAGTACTTAATAACGGAAAAATTGATGCCTTTCTTAAAAAATTGATGCCTTTTTAAAAAAATTGTCCGCCTGCTTAAAAAATGAGATGTACTACTAAAAAATTTTGATTTAATTTTAATTTAAATTAATTTTTTATCCTAAATAAAAATTTGTCAATTTTTTTTTTATTTTTAAAGACACGACAAACGAGTGGTGCTGGAAACAACGACGAAGAGGAGGAAGAAGCGGGCGGCGGTTGTTCGTCAACGAAAACATTAACGCCACGATTATCGCCCACTGAACGTGTACCATCGTCCGATACAACGACAATGGGCTCAATACGAGCCGTTCTAATTGATCCATTGACAATTAGATTGCAAAATTCCGATGAGCATCGTGTGCAAACAATTTTACAACAACGTGAATCGTCAAGTTCGATGCAAGCGGCAAGTTCCACCACCGCATCAAGTGTGACGAGCAGAATTTCAGCTAACGTTCTTTTCAATTTGCCCGCATCACCGGAGCGTTTAGTCACAAAGAAAATGCCGGCAATTTCAAAATCTCAAATGAAGGGTGAGTAGTTTACTTGAATATCAAATTTTCAAAACTGTGTTTGTGAATTTTTTTTTTTCTCTTTACAAGTTTATACAGGGGAAAAAAATATTTCACCTACTGGAACAGCGATAATTTTATCTATATTAGCGTGAGGCTTTTAATTAAAACAACTAAAATTAGTAAAAAATTCAACGAATTTAGATTGAATAGTAACTTTTAGGGAGAATAGTAACTTAGTTACTAACTTAGTAACATACACTGAAAAAAAATTAATTGATTTAAATAACCGATTAATTGACAATAGTCAATTCCATTATTAAAAAAAATTGATAATAATCAATTAAATATTTACTTGAATCAAATAATATTTAATGGAGTCAATTAAATGGTTCAATTCATATTTGAATCAATAACTTCAGTATTTTAAAGCAAATACCATTTAATTGACTCTAATAAATATTATTTGATTCAATTAAATATTTAATTGATAATAGTCAATTAATCGTTTATTTGCATCAATTAAATTTTTTTCAGTGTAGTTACTAAATTCAATTGTGTTCAAAAGTTTGAAAAAAATTCTCCTCAAAATTCCAATAATAAAATTCTCCCCTGACATTCAATTATTTTACAAAAATTTTCATCAAATTCTTGTCAAAATTTCAATTATTTTCAAAAGTTTTCTAAAATTCCATAATTTTCAATATTTACTATTTAAATAAAATTTTCCAAAAGAATCCCATTATTAAAAAAGAATTTCAATACAATTCTATTCTTCTAAACATTGAATTATTTTCATAAATAATAAAATTTTTTACAGAAATTCAATTATTTAAATTTTTTTTTATAAATCTCTTCGCAATAATTCAATTATTTTCATAAATAATAAAACTCATTGCAGAATTTCAATTATTTTTAATGCAATTTTAATAAAATTCCTCGAAAAATGTAATTATTCTTCAAAATCGTATTAAAATTTGTTCAAAGAATTTAATGATTTAAAAATTTGTTGATAACCTTTTTTATGAAAATTAACTTTCAACAAACATGAAAGTAATAAATTATATTTATTTTTCAATTCAAAATTGTAAATAATTAAATTCTCGTAGAATTTACTAATAAAAATGGTTTTAAAAATAAATTTCAGTTAAAATTTTTAGATTATAGTATAAAAAACACGATAACGTGGACTTATAGAAATAATTAAATTTTGAAAAAGTTTCAAACTAAAATCAATGAATTTCTTAATTTTTCATATATATTTTTGACAAAAAATTCTGTAGAATTAATTCTTTTTAAAAATTTATTTAAATTATTTCAAGTTTTTATTTTTCAATATATATTTAATTGCAGTATTTCCGAATAATTGAAATTTCGTGAAATTGATAAATTGATTAACAAGAATTGTTAATAATAATTGATTTTTGATCACTAAGTTACTACTAGAACAATTCCAATTGATATTCGACTCATTAAAATTAATTTAATTCACAATTAATAAAAATTAACCACAGCCGCTAATCAGCAGAAGATGAAAAATTATTTTTTAATGAATTTTGTTTTTTGTTCAATAACAATTGTTAATAATTATTGTTAATTAGTCTCTCAGTTACTACTAGAACAATTTAATTAAAGAATTCGGGAATAATTGAAATTTTGTGAAATTGATTAATTAATTATTAAAAATAATAGATATAAAGTAAAATTGTTGTTAACAATTTTTGAAAATAATAATTGAATTGAAATAATGAAAATAATTTTAAAGAAGTATAATATTTTTATAATATAAAATAATGATTTTATTATATTAAATTTTATTTTTAATTTAATTATCCTATTAGAAAATAAGATTCGTTATTGTGCGTGTAAAGCATACTAATAAAGTATAAAAAAGATATAAACAATAATGATTTCAATATATATACATCTACCATGCTTCATTATTAATAATAATATTCAGAAGTTTATTCAGTTTTCATTTCGCATTTTATAATTTTACTACATTCATTATATTCCGTTATTTGTTTAAAACGGAAAATTAAATATATATTTACTATATTGAATACATAAATGAAATCTGTGCTTCATGATAAAAAAAACAAAATTTAATATTAAATATTAATATTTTATTATTCATCATTTTCTCATTGCGAATAAATATAATGAAAAAAAAGTGATTTCTATTTTCTCTCGTTTCGTGAGAGATAAAAAGGCGAATAAAAAAACGGTATTGTGACTATATATTGGCAAATGAAAACCAAAGAGTATCGTATAATAAAAAAACTATTATTACTCTCTCGAAAGATAAAGAAAAATTATGTTTATAAAGAAAAAGATATTACCATTCTCATCGTTACAAAGAGTGATAAAAAATAGATTTTTTAAATCGATTTTTACAATTATTTACAATCATTTACAATTATTTACAATTATTTACAATTATTTACAATTATTCACAATTATTTACAATTATTTACAAATTCCATATACTTATTGAATTATTTCACTTATTTCACTTATAAATTAACAATCAATAAATATAAAAAGAAAAAAATGACTTTTTTCTACTGGTCCGATCAACATTGACCTTTTCTACTTAAAAAGTAATTAATATGTTGAAACTAGTTTGATAAAAATTAAAAATTGATCTTCACTAGGAGTTAATAAGTAATTAGAGTCTACAAACTGGTCTGATCAAAATTGATCTCCACCACTTAATAACTAATTAACGTTTTGAAACTTGTCTAACCATAATTGATTCTTACTACTTAATAACTGTTGTACTACTTAATGAATGTTTTAAACCAAAGGTCTGATCAACATTGTTCATTAATTTAATTTCTATACATCATTTAATTTATTTACTTAATTTTCTTTATTCACTAAATTTTGTTTATTTAGTTCTACTTATTTATTTAAATTTAAATACATTTTTTTTATTTATTTATTTAATTTATTTATTTACTCAGTTATATATAAGTGAATTATTTTAATTCAATTTTTTCCACCTGAAAATTCTATACATTCAACTGAATCACTAAATTTTTAACAAGAAAAAAAAGTGTGTAACTAAAAAGAGAAAAGTTATGATGCAAAAAGATTGTACCTCTATAAAATAATAATAATAAACAAAAAAAGAAGCATTAAAAAATCATAGAAATAAGAAGTACCTTATTCAGGAAAAAAGAAGGAGAGAGAGAGAGAGATTCCTGAAATTAATGAAAGCCATGTTTCTCACTGAAAATGAATGAAAAAAAAATCCTTTTAAATTCAGAATGATTAAGAGCGCTTTTTCATTCTACTCGTTTACTACTTCGTGTGTAAAGTGTTTTTTTTATCTTTTTTATGTTTTAAAAGCTGGGTTAAAAAAAATTTTTTTTTTTACATATACTTTGTAATTAAATGCAAATCATAGAGAAGGATTTTTTTCTCAGTTTCACTCTTTAATTCCCTTTAATCGAGAAATTTTCTTCTTTAAAAAAATTTTTACAGGAAAAATTATAATTTTTTTCTTGATTTGAAATTTATAATATTCTCGAGATCTCTTCTACTAAAAAAGTAGGTATAACTAAAATAATTTATGGCAAATTAAACGAAAACATTCGGACAATGAATAAAATATTTATTTACTCCAACGTTTTAAAACATTAGTAACAAGTTGATACAAATTTAGATATTAATTTAATAAAAATAATAATTTTTGAACAAAAAAATTTTTAATTTATAAAAATTAATAAATAATAAATAGTAGAAAATTAATAACTGGTAAAAATAATAATTAGTAAAAGAAAAAATAATAAACAAAATAAAAAATAAACATACCATAAATAAATAAATAATCCGTCCTTGTATAAAAACAATAAATAAATAACAAATAACATATAGATAATAAATAAATGGATAAATAACACTTCACAGTAAATTAAAACAAATATTCTGTCAAATCAAATTAAAAACGTATTGCAAACTGCAAAGTCAAATTTAAAATAAATAACTAAAATAATAATAATTAAGTAAGTATTTATTAATAATTATATTAATATAAATAATAAAATTTACGAAAGAAATAATTATTCAATTTTTTTTTTAATTTTTTTTTCGAAACATTGGCGTAGGATGAGAAAATAAATTGAAGAGATTCAAGGAGAATCTTTTGGGAATTTTTTTTTTTTTTTGTAAAACGAAAGCGCAGACATTATTCAAAAGCAATGAATTATAAATTCAGTGAAAGCCAGTGTGGTGTGTTGTACAGTATCTGGTAAATTTACTTATACCAGCGAGTGAGATAACATAACAAGACTATTTGGCACCCTGATGGGGAGGCAGAGAGATTACACCTTGTTTCAATTCAGGATAATATCTCGTATGGGAAAGGATAATATCGTGTGCATGTGTATATATAGGATTTGACTATAGTTTATAATGCCGCGGAACAATGAGCTTTCGAAAGCTTACAATTTATATGTAAACAATAATTTAAAAGCTATAATGCAATTTATAATCCATTTCCTCGCGAGTAATAAATTTTCAACTTCTGCAAAAATACGATGAAAGTGTGTTCTTTCCCAGTTCATGTATTTCGGAAAGAAAAAATTTGTCTGACTAATTGCGCCTTTTGACTACTTGAATTCATTTAGAATACAAGACAAAAATGCAAAATACACAAAAAAAATTGTAAAAAAAAGAAAAGTATAAAAAATTATTTATGTTTCAAATTAAATTCGACTACTTCGTAAGTTTATGAAAAATCGATACTGTCTTGAATGAAAACTGAAAATATTAGTGTCTGTCTAAAATTTACCTTTCCTACTAAATTTGTTGTCGAAAAATATTTAAAAATAAAGAAACAAAAAAATAATATAAATTTTGAAAGTATTCGATAATATTAAATAATATTTCCGCTCTACTAATAGCGATATTTTAATTTAACCTTCCGTCCTTGTAAATCGAATGTAAAAAATCCAATTTCTTAAAAAAGAACTATTACGTAACAATTAATTACAAAAATATTCCCAAGTTTCAATTTAACGTTCCAAGTTTTTTTTGTTTCGCGCAAAACTCACGTAAACTCTAAAAAAAAACTAAATACTCGTTTATAATGCACTCCTGTACTCTCTATAAGATTTTTCTATGGGCTCATAATGTGAAAATGAAAATCTATCAAGCGATGCAGAAAAGCAACATTTTCACCACGCAAAAAGCTTTTGTTAATATTTCCAAGATGAGGTTTATACAAAAAAAAGGGAAACTTTTTTTTTCTCTCATTCGACCACTGCGCAAAGTTACTCAAGTTCTTTGAACTGTGCAAAAGCCTCTGAAATGTGGAATAGAATTTTTGTTATTTGTACAAATTTGCAGTATTTTGTGATGAAGATGAAAAAAAAAAGAATAATTAAGTGCCACTATTTTTGAAATGAGGGAAATATTTCATTTTTACATGTGAGTAAATATTGTAATGGTAATTTAGATTTCTCAATGCGGAAACATTGAGTGTAAAGAATCTTGAGGAAGAGACACACAGAGAGGTACAAGTTCAATGGACCATGAAACGAGGCTATCAAATGATTGTGTGTCAAGCTTCAGTGATGTGAAATCAATCGTACGTTTGTACCTATAGTAGTAATGGCCTCGGAACATGGTGATAGCTTTACGACATCAGGATATCAAAATAACAATCAAGTAGTCAATAATTTATCCCATTGTATCAGCGACATGCTCGAGGACAGTAAAATTCGAATAAAAAATATTTACTTTTATTTTTCTTTCGCCTTAGTTAAGTTCTTTGGAAATTGTTGTAGTATTGTAATGTACCTTTCACAGGAAATAAACAAAAAGCAATGACGAATGGTTTTTGGAAATTTAGTTAAATTTAAAATTAAATTCTTAAAATAAAAGATTTTCAACAATTTTAATTTCGGTAATTTTTGTCTTACAAATGAATTTTAATTTTAGTTTTTTATGAACTAGACAAAAAACAGAGTAAAATTATTTAAAATTAAAAAAAATGAAAATAAAAGTATATTTAAGTGAAAATGTTTTAGAACTTGCAAAAGTAAGAAATAAAATCATTTTAATTTAAGAAAAATTTGAATTATTCGGAAAAAAAATTTCAACTATTTTAATTTTAGTTTTTTAAGAACTGGACAAAAAAAGGATAAAATTATTTGACATTAAAAAAATGAAAATAAAAGTATATTTAAATAATAATGATTTAGAAGTTGCAAAAATAAGAAATAAAATCATTTTAATTAAAAAAAAATTGAAGTATTCAGAAAAAGAATTTTAACAATTTTAATTTTGATTTTTTAAGAACTGGACGAAAAAAAAGAATAAAATTATTTAACATTAAAAAAAATGAAAATAAAAGTATATTTAAATAATAATGATTTAGAAGTTGCAAAAATAAGAAATAAAATCATTTTAATTTTAAAAAAATTGAATTATTATTATATTAATTATTATTTGGAAAAAAAATGTCAACTATTTTAATTTTTGTTTTTTAAGAACTAGACAAAAAAGGGAATGAAATTATTTAAAATTGAAAAAAATTAAAATTAAAGTATATTTAAATAATAATGATTTAGAAGTGGCAAAAATAAAATCGTTTAAAATTAAAAAAAAAATTTCTACAATTTTAATTGTGCATTTTTCAAAACGAGACAAAAAGCAGAATAAAATTTATGAAAAAAGGAAAATAAATGTATTTAAAAATTGAAATTATTCAGAAGTTGCAAAAATAAAAAAAAATCATTTTAATTTACAAACAAAAATTGAATTATTGGGAAAAAAAATTCCAACAATTTTAGTTCTGGTGTTTTAGAAAATTTCCATTTTTTCAACATTTCTATTTTCTTTGTAAATGGCAAAATTCTTTGTCGAAATACCAATGAAAATAAGGAGTTTTAATAAAATTTAATGTAAAAGTCAATTATTTTCATAAAAAACAGTAATTAAAATTTTTTTACAGAAATTCAATTATTTTTGAAAATAAAAAAAAATGTTCTCATCAACATTTCTATTTTCTTTGTAAATAGAAAAATTCTTTGCTAAAATATAAACGAAAATAAGGAATTTTAATAAAATTCCTTATTTTAAAAAATCAATTAAAAAAAAGTAAAAAAGTCAAAGTCAATTATTTTCATAAAAAACAGTAAATAAAAATTTCTTTCCCGAAATTCTGTTATTTTTAAAAATTAAATTAAATTATGTTTGAAAATAGAAAAATTCTTTGTCGAAATACCAACGTAAATAAGGAATTTTAATAAAATTTAATGTAAGAATAAATTATTTTCATAAATAACAGTAAATAAAAAATACTTTCCAGAAATTCAATTATTTTGGAAAATTAAAAAAAATATTCTCGTCAGCATTTCCATTATTTTCATTAATTGTAAAATTCTTTACCTAAAAACTATTATATTAATAGGAATTTTTACAAAATTCATTATATATTTCGAATATTTTCTAAATAACAATATTAGTTATAAACAAACTCGATTATTTACAAAAATTACAAAATTCTTTGCAAAAAATAAATTATTTTCAAAAAACTAAAATTCATATATAAATCTGGAATTTATGCGTTTAATTTTACTTTAATTCAAATCTAAATGTAGTTTAATTTTAATTTTTCAAGAGTTTTCTATTTTCGAAGCATTCTTTTTACTTAAAAACTATTATCATTTTTAACTATTAAAAAAAAATGTTTAAATCGAAAAAAACCTTTTTGGAAAGTTTATGTGTATATTCGAGTTTAAAAATTTTTTTATTTAATAATTTTAGAATAAATGAGAACTAACATTAAGAATGCTTGTTTAGAACTTGTGTTGTGTTACAGAATTTAGAGAAGCCTTCAGGCTCTTCGATAAGGATGGAGATGGCAGCATCACGAAAGAGGAACTTGGTAGAGTTATGCGTTCCTTAGGCCAGTTCGCAAGAGCCGAAGAACTTAGAACAATGTTACAAGAAATAGACATTGACGGTAAGTTCCGTTTTTCTCTATTTTTTTTTTGCTCTTTAATTTTTTTTTTCCAAAATTTTCCCTACCACACATTAAAAAGAGACAAAACAAAAAAGAAATGATAAAATTATGGAAATTGCAAATTTGCAAAATTTATCCTTTCTCAAATGGTAAGACGAAAAAAAAAGATTCTCATTATTTCTGTTCAGTCTTGCACAATATTGTCGAAATTATAAATATAAAATATAAAAAGAGAAAGAGAAAGAGAAAAAGAAATATATTGAGCAAAAAAAATTTCCCTTTTCTCTTTGTGAAAATTGTTGTTTGCGATTATATCAATTCCCGCCTGTAAAGAATTTTTATTTTAATTTTCATTATATCGAAAGAGAAAAAAAGAGAGATTGATAAAAATATAAGTTGGCATTGAGCTAAATATAATCATCAAAGAGAGAAATATTCCACTTATTATCAAAAGGAAAAAATGTTGCATTGAATTTTTTTTTTTTAAAGGGGAATATTATTTTTAGAAAAATTGTTTTTGGAAAAATTTCTACATGAAATTAATAAGATTGAAATAAAACTGTATTTAATTTTAGTGTATTAGGTGGTAATTTTAGTGAATAGGGTGTAATTTTAGGTAAAAGTAGTTGAAATAATAGGAATTCTCTTTTTCATTGAAAATAATAATTTTTCAGAAATTAAAAGATTATTTTTTTTTAATTTGTGGTGGAGGAAAAAAAATTTCGAATTATATTAGATTGCAAAGCAATTTAAAGTTACTTTCACGATAGTATAAGCAAGAAACAGGAACGTGAAACAGACATTTATCCAAAGAGCTAGTAGCAGGTGATGTCTTACCTAATTCCGTTTTGGTGACTCGGTTTCCTAATGAATCCACTTTCATACTTTATTGTTCACCTCGAAAAAGAGGAAGGGAAATTTTTTTTTCACCTTTTTTGAATAATTTCGTGCGAAATTTAATTTTCATTTTAAAGAAAGAAAGTAAGTAAGAATTTTTTTACGTTATAAATTTAATTTAATTAAATTTTACTATTCAATTTAGTGACACTAAAATAATTTAATTTACTTAATTTATTAAATTAAAAAAAATAAATAAATGTATTTATTTATTTATTTATTAATTATTTTATTTAATTAAATTAATTTAATTTATTAATTTTTTTAATTCATTTATTTTATTTAATGTAATTAATTTATTTAATTTAATTAATTTTTACTGTTTCTTATTTTTTTAATCTAAAATATTTATTTACACCTATAAGAAAATGAATGTCTGACAGAAATCGGTTAATACTTAAGAGTTTAAAAAATTTAAATAATAAATGGTAAATATAAAATTTTAATAAAAATAATAATAATAGAGTATGAAACATAAAATATATTTTTATATTTTTTTGGCAATTAATTTTTTCCTTACTTTTTAATTTAATTTTTCTTATCTACTTTGCTCTAACTTTCCATCGTTTCGAACTGTCAAAAAGTATCGGTAAGATAAAGTCTCGAAAATTATTTCGCTTAGTGTACCATTTCTTTATTGTGAATGTGAGTGAAAATGAAAGGAGAAGAGGAAAAGGATGAGGGTTTGACAATATCGGTTTTTGAACAAGTTAAAGAGAAAGTACAGTCGAACTTGTCTAAAAATAAGTAGTCTACTTAAAAGTGAGCAAGATATTAATCGTTCAACTCTCTTTAGTGGATCAATAATTTTATATAGTGACATTAAAGCCACTAAACGAGATAAACGCCTCAACCATAAAAGTTACATTACTGTAACATAAAAAAATTTTGTCCCATCCATTAAAGAAAAATGTCCTCGAGATATTTATTAAGAGTCCTTTTTCTATTAAAAAATAATAATAATAATAATAATAATAATAATAATAATAAATGATTAAAAAGTGGAATTTTTTCAATCTGTACAATTTTTTTGCGACAAAAAGAAACTCCTAAAAATAAAAAAATAATTTTATTTATTAGTTTTTTTTGTATTAGGAAAAATATCCCTTGAGAGACATTTATTATTATCGTTTTTTATATTGAAAATATTGATACAAATAGTAATGAAATGATAAAAAATGAAATAGAGTGAAAAGTCTCTCTTGAGATGTTTAATATGATAGATTTTTTTTTACTAAAACGAAAACAAAAATGAAGCGTGATGTCTGATTATTTTTTTTTATACTACTGACTTAGTGGAGAGAAATTGGTTTGATTTTAATTTTTACTACTTGAAGGATAATTTAAGATTTTATTGAAATTTGTAATTTACGATTTTATTTAATTTTTTCATTTAAAATTATATTTATTTTTTTAATTTAACATTAAATTTATTTTTTTAATTTAACATTAAATTTATTTTTTTTAAATTAAAATTAAATTAATTTTTTAAATTTTATCCACATTTTTTGTATCAATTCGTTACCATTTAATAGTTTTAAGTTAACAGTGTTAAAATTAATTAAATTTAAGGTTAAGAAATTTAAAATTAATTAAAGGTTGAAAATTTTTTAATTAATTAAGTTTAAGGTTAAAATATTTTTAAATAATTAAATTTAAGGTTAAAATTGACGTCTGACTAAAGTGACTTGTACTACTTAAATAGCAACGTAGTAAACATCAATGTCTGACTTCAATTGACTTATACTACTGGAATATTTTTTTTATTATTTAAAAATACATTTTCCAATTTTTTTTTTTTTGTAATTAATATTTAACCCAAAGCAGTAATAGTTGAACTTCACGTCTGACTTAAATTGACTTCTACTACTTAATAGGCAAGATTTCAATTTACATTGTCATGAAATTAGTTTATATTTTTTTCTAAAAATAGTAGTTAAAAAAATTATTTAAAAACAAAAATATTAATTTATTCGATAACATAATTGCACATTTCATTTTATAACTTTTACGTCTGATTAAAATTGACTTCTACTACTTAATAGTCAAAAATTTTACCTTACTTCTACATGAAATTAATTTAAATATTTATTTTTTCAAAATTGTAGTCGAAAATAATTATTTAAAAATCAAAATATTAATTCAATCAAACAGTTGAAAATTTTTTTGCACTTTTTATTTTATAACTTTTACGTCTGATTAAACTAAGACTTCTACCACTTAATAAGTTTGGATTGACAAAAGTTTTCTATTAGACTGTAAATTTTTTTGAATTCAATTTATAAAATTAGGCTACACGTCTAATTTTTCTATTAACATAATAACAAGTCATTAAAATATAAATTTATGTCTATTAGTGAGTTGTGTTATACTTGACAATAAATAATTAAATGTTTTTGAAAATTTTTTCTCAAATATTTCATTTAATGTAAAAGTAAATTTAGTCCCGAACAAAAATCTATTCCAAAAGGAAATTAATGTCTTTAAAGTAAACGGAAATGTGAAAATATTATATCAAGGCGGTAATTAAGATAACTTCTTGAAAACTTGAAGGACTTCCTTGCACTTATCTTTATCTATCAAGAATATTTTCTTGTGTATATATATATTCACAAGCGCAATCTTCTGTTGAAACAAGACCTAGTGTAAAAATAAGAAAAACTGAGAATACCTTAAGAAATAAAAATATAATAATAATAATATTAATAAAAAATAAAAAATAAAAAAAATTGTCCATAGTAGTAATAATTAAATTATTAATATATTATTATATATTAATATATTATTGTGTATTATATAATAATAATAATAATAATAATAATAATAAAAAAAATTAAAAATAGTTTTCGTAGTAATAATAATAATGTTAATAATAATAATAAAAAATAAAAATATTTTCCATAGTAATAATAATTAAAATTAAAAACAGTTTTCATAGTAATAATAATAATGATAATAATAATAATTATAATTATACCAAAAAAAAAATTTTCTAGAAAATCTACTTTTAATAATAAATTCTTCTCTATAATCATGTCTCGCTAAAGGCAAAAAAAAACTCGTCACTGTTTTTTAAAGAAAAAAGAAAGAGGGAGAGAAAAATTAAATATTCGAGAAGAGAAATGAGGAGAGACAGTAGATATACATGAAAAAGTGAAGTGAATGAGAGAGAAAAAGATGGATAGTGAATGAGGAGAGATGAAAAAGGAGAAAAAGAGAGAGGGGGGGATGAAAATACTGTGGGGAGACAAGGGAAAATTACCCGCAATTAAGGCATACTAGCCGGCAGCTTAAAAAGACTGAGGGATGGTACTTTGTTTAGTTACTTGGAATGTAGTTGACGACACAACTTCCTGGTTAATGAGCCTTGCAAATAAAAGGTGGATATAGAAATTTTCCTTTTTTTTTAATTTTTGTATAACAAAAATTTTCCTCAATCAACTCGACTGTAGTCTCTTATTTGTTTTTTTTAACCCCTGAATTTTAATTATAAATTTATAAATGTAAATCAAATTCACGAAATTGTATTTTCTTTCGGAGAACGAAAATAAAAAAATTCAAAGTGTGTTAATAATTTTTTTTTAACAGAACGAACAAAATTTTGTGCCACTAGCCTTTTTTTAAATTTATAATGTCCATCTTTCTATTTTTACTCCTTTTCTCCTTTTCTCCTTTTTACTAAAATCCCCAATTTTTATTGTTGGGAAGAAAAAGTTGCCTCGAAATTTGCCAAAAAGAATTTTTGTACTTTAAAAAAAATTAGAAGAAGAACATAGTTAAAAATAGTTTATAATTAACCATTTAAAGACTCGTAAATATGACTATTTAGATTTATAATCATTTAAATTAAAACTAAGGTTGAAATTGCCGTCTGACAAAAATTACTCTTGTGGTACTTAATTAACAAGAGTAAAAATTAGTCTTTAAAAAAAAATTAATCTGCAAGACTTCTTGTCTGACTAAAATATGTTCATACTAATTATTTTGATGATGATGATGATAATAAATTACTAGTGATGGTATAAATTAATTTTGCTCTATTATTCAATTTTAATTTTATTTTAATTATTTAATTTAACTCTAACTCTAATGTAAGTTTCATTTTAACCCAATTCTAATTTAATTGTTACTTAATTTAAATTTAATTGCGATTATAACTTATTTATTGCTTATTGCTATTAACCTACTTATTGCTGTCTATTTCTTATTCTGTCCATTTTGTTCAATTAACAAATTTTAACAATGTCGGCTGACTTTTTTTTATTAAAATTTCCCTTTTTATCGACTGTGCAAAAAAATTAAATTCAAACTTTCAAACTAATAATTTTTTCAAAGTATACAATATTGTTAGTGTAAGAAGATTTAATTGAATTTTATACTGTTTTTTTTAACTTTTCGCTTATTATTGAAATCTGTTTATAATGAAATTAATTTTTCCTACAATCTTCAAAAATAAAAGATGTTCTCTCCATCATTTTTGAATTAAATTAAGAATTCAAGTTTTATAACAAAAGAGAGAATAGACATTCGTAAAGCTTTGCAAAACGGATTACAATGTAATTAAGTAAAGGGTAATTAGTGTAAGCTCCTGTGGGGTGATCCTCGGATACATATTTTCACGCGAAAACATCACCACTATTTCTCAAGATCTCGAAACTCGGTTTCGTGGAAAAAAAAGCCAGAGAAAACTTGATGAAAGTTTCTACACTTTTTTGTTGTCTCTATTTTTCAATTGTTTCATTTTTTTGAAAAAAGAGAAATTATATTTTTTTTTGTAGAAGAAAAATCATATTTTTTTGTAGAAGAAAAAAAGAAAAATCATTGTTTACTGTGCCAATTAATTATGGATAAAAAATTAATTAACTAATTAATGACAAATATTAATATTAATTTATAAGATTGAAAACACAGTCAAGGTGCATGATGGATTATATTTGTTAATTTTTTCTAAAGAAAGAAAAAATTTTGTTATTGAATTTTTATTTTTTAGTATAAAAAAAGGTTTTCACTTTTTTTTATTTAATAATAAATAAATAAAAATGGTAAAAGGTTTTCACGTAAAGGTGATTTTTATTCACATATCTATTATTTTTTTTCCTTCCTTTGCTAGGACTGAGAAATCATTATTATACTCGTTTCAAGTGAAAAAAATAATTCTAAGTGATTTTGTTTAATTGAAAATAGTTTGTAAGCTTCATTTCAATATAAAAATATTTACTGCTTTGATTCAAAAATAATTTTTGTCTGAATAATTATGTTTAATTTTCAAACATATTTTCTGTTTTTCTTTAAACAAAAAATATGCTTAAAAATTTTATGTTTGATTCAAACTTAAAAGTTGATAATAAATACTTTTAAATCAACTATAAATTATGTTTGAATTAAATATACTATTTCTGTAAATGAACCAAAAAATATGTTTGAATTAAACTTAAATTTGTTTCACTGTATAGCAAAGATATTTTAAGTTTGATTCAACCAATTGGTTGAATCAAATAAATCCTTTTCTCAGTATGTAATTTTGATCATAAAAATTATAAAATCGTAAAAAAAATTAATATTTGTATAGCGAAAAGAAAGAAATATTAGAAAAAAGTAGAAATTTTGAAACACTTTGAATTTATTTTGAAAATATTTTACAAATCCAGTTCTATACATTTATATATATATATACAGGAAGTTAAGTGACGCATTTCAAGATTGAACTATTTTACACCCACAAAATGTATTACATTTATATATATATATATATATATATCTATATACAGAAGTGCAATGTATATAGTCATTTTCATTCTAGCACGAAATCGACATTGATTTTCGTGGTGGGTGACGCTTTATTTATCTTCCTGACGAAATACAAACGTCAAATTGACTTACCTTCGAAGTGAAACGAATTTAAGATATAGGTGATACGGTTACATATATAGAAAACTATGAAATCACCTTCTGTATCAAATCCTTCTATAAATATTTTATGTTCTAGCAATTTTTCTCTCTCTCTCATTTTCTTTTTTTTTTTTTGCTCTTTTTACCCAGAAAAACGTATAAATGTCTAGAATTTCACATTGTGCCCTTTTTATGAAAAAGGTAAATTTTTTTTCCTTTCATTTTTACCATTCTCAATTTTTTATTCCTTGTGTTCTCATTTTTTTTTATTTGCTTCTATTCTCTAATTTTTGTTCACCTATTATCATTTCATTTTTGTTTTTGTGTTTTTAAAATCCAATTTTTTTTTTAATTTAAAAGTTTAGAAAAAAGAAATTTGAAAATTTAAAGTAATTTTTGAAATTTAATTTAGTTTTCGAATTTTAAGTAAAAATTGTTCAAAATTAGTTTCAATTTATTTGGCAGTTAAAATAAAAATTATTAAAATTAAATTGAAAATAGTTCAAATTTAAAAAAAAACAATTTTCGAAAATTAACTTTTATTTTTGAATATTTCAAATCTTGAACAATTTTTTTTTAAAATTAATATTTACCTATCGCTTTTATTTACTAAAATCAACCAAAAACATTTCGTTTCCGTTAAAATAGGACTACTGTTTTTTTTTGTTTTTTTTAAGGAAATTTAACTGAAAATTGAAAATTATTTTTAAAATCTAATATATAATTTATTCATGAAACGAATATTGCTTGCTCTAAAGTTTTGAATATTTATTTTGCATACATTCCCTTTGACTTATTCATGTTTACGATCTATGACGAATTTTATTTTTTGCTCCTCTCTCTCTATTTATAAAAATCACTTACGTGGCATATTTTCAAAAAAATTTTTTCCGGTTCTAATGAATTTTTTTTTTTAAATACAAATATATAAAGGAAAAATGTTAACTGAAGAAAATAATTGAAAGGTGTAAAAATTATTTTATAAAGAAAGGAGAGTAATGAAATAAAGAAAAATAATTTCATTAAAGATAAATTTGTTTCCAAGCTGCAGAAATCCATTAAAAGGTTTCCATTCGAGTCCATCCACTGTAATTTCCATTAAAGTTACTTTGTTATCTGCAATTCATCTCCCTTGAGAAATTATTTTAACGAATTTTATTATGTCTTTATGAATTTAAGTTAAAATTTTCATCGATCATCATTGTAATGAAACGTTTTTTTTTTAAATATTATTTGGAAAAAGGACTAAAAGAATAATTTTTTGTTTAGTATTTTTATTATATTGGTATTTTTCTCTTTTTATCATTTTTATTTTTTTATTACTTTTATTATTTCTGTATTATTAATATTAGTATTATATTCTGTATTATTTTATTATTATTATTGTTATTATTATTGTTATTATTATTATTATTATTACTTTTATTATTATTATTATTACATTCTGTACTGTTTTTTTTTATTTTTATCATTCTCTGTATTATTATTATATTCTGTATTGTTTTATTATTTTAATCATTCTTTTGTTGTAGCATTATTTTATTATTTATTTCAATTAAATTATTTTCACCATTTTTTTTTTAATTTAATTTAACTTTATTCATTTTTTTTATTCTGTCCTTCATTTTTCATTATATCTGTTCTCCTATTGTTTATTTTATTTCATATTTTTCACAATTTCTTCAATAAATTTCCATTTCAAAAAAAGTTAAAACAATGATACATTTCATTTTGTTTTTAAATTCTACCACTTTTTACTGAAATTAATATATATATTTTTTTTAATAAATTTTTATAAATATATTGACAATCATACTTTTCAAAATAAACAATACAGTTTTCATATTTCAAAAAAAAAAATGAAATCTTTATAAAATAATTTTTCTGTAAATGTACAATTTTTTATTGAAAAAAAACAAATCCAAACAATTCCCTTTTATTGAAAATAATGCAACTCTTTTATGCTTCGACACAAAAAATTTAGGTATTTTTTTGTTAAATCACATGTTTCTATATTTATGAAGTGAAATTTGAATATTTTTATAAATGTGATTTGAAAAAAAGAAAAAAATAAACGAATAGCGGAAAATACGATAGGAAACGATAGGAAATATTAAATTAAATATTAAGAAACAAATTTCGAATATAATTGTAAAAAGGGAGGAAATAATTTTTTTTATTTTACGAAAAGTAAAACTGTCAAAGAAACTGTCAAGGAAAAAAAAGTAATGGAGAAAATTTGCTAAAATGGCTAAATAATAAAAAGAGAGGACGTACAAAAAGGGAAGCGAGGTAGAAACAATTATTTTTTTTTTATGTCCAACCTTTGGCTTCTAATGTTTAGAGAAGAGAAATTTTACGGGAGATTCACACGTCTCGAAATTTACGGGGACAGAATTCGGAGAAGTGGGGGAAAAAAAAGGGAGAGAGAGAAAAAAAAAGAGGAAGAAGAAATAAAAAACCTTATATTCGTTAGAAAGTCGAGTAGCTTGCGATTCGCTAGAATCCAAATCACTGGGGTTGCTAAAGCGACAGATAACGAACAAAGTGCCACTGCCACTCAATGTACAAAGGTTCAATTTCTCGCTGACTCTCCACTTTCACCGATATATATCCACTCCCACCCTAACTCACGCAAACACTCGCACATACACATTAAACACCTAGGATTTCAAATGCTTCAATATTTCAATCAGTATTGACATAAATACACTCGAGTAGAAATCAATTTTGCCACCAGTTGATTCATTTATTGTCCGCGTATTTCGAAATTAAACAACAAATTGACACAAAAAGTGGCAAATACGAAAAATCTCGGGGAAAAAAATAAAATTCAATAAAGAGATCAAAAAAAATTTTTCCTATTTATTCGTTTATAATAAAGATTTAAACATTTCCAAAGTTATTAAAAAAAAACCATAATAAAATATTATCACTTATAATAATTAATATTCCCAACAAATATTAGCAATAAGCTATACACCTAAGTGTAGAAAATTTTTTTTCTACTTTAAAAAGAAAGTTACAAAGCAGAGAGAAAAAAAAATTATATAAATATCCCCAAGAGGAATTTTAGTTCGTCCGTTGTATTGTATAGAGAAAACTTTTTTTTAAATTTATGGTTGAAATGTAGAAATCCTTAAAACTGTAAGGTGAATGATTACCTTTTGTGATTCTTCGTAAACTTCGTTGTCTAGTGGGAAAAGCTTCTTATATATTTTTTTCCTCCTTTTTTTTTAGAATTATTTCTTACTCAACAAGAAAATCTCCGTCTTAAAAGTCAGAGGAATAACAGAACAAATGTCATTCTTGGTGAATTGTTAACAGACTTGAAAATTGTCAACTTCCTATTTTTATTTTATTTTGCACAAAGTTTCGAAGGGAATTTCACGGAATATTAGATCAAAAAAAAATAATTTTTTAAAAGAGTGAATTTTTGAGAAAAAAATTGTCAAATTGATGAACAAGAATGAAATTTCTTTGTAACAATAATAATAATAATATTATTATAATTATTAAAATTCTTTTAGAAATTCAATTATTTTCATAAATTATAAAACTCAATGCAGAATTTCAATTATTATTAATGCAATTTTAATAAAATTCCTCGAAAAATGTAATTATTCTTCAAAATCGTATTAAAATTTGTTCAAAGAATTTAATGATTTAAAAAATTTGTTGATAACCTTTTTTATGAAAATTAACTTTCAACAAACATGAAAGTAATAAATTATATTTATTTTTCAATTCAAAATTTTAAATAATTGAATTCTCGTAGAATTTACTAATAAAAATAGTTTTAAAAATGAATTTCAGTTAAAATTTTAGATTATAGAATAAAAAACAGGATAACGTGGATTTATAGAAATAATTAAATTTTGAAAAAGTTTCAAACTAAAATCAATGAATTTCTTAATTTTTCATATATTTTTGACAAAAAATTCTGTAGAATTAATTCTTTTTAAAAGTTTATTGAAATTATTTCAAGTTTTTATTTTTCAATATATATTTAATTGCAGTATTTCCGAATAATTGAAATTTCGTGAAATTAATGAATTGTTTAACAAGAATTGTTAATAATAATTGATTTTTGATCACTAAGTTACTACTAGAACAATTCCAATTAATATTCGACTCATTAAAATTAATTTAATTCACAATTAATAAAAATTAACCACAGCCGCTAATCAGCAGAAGATGAAAAATTATTTTTTAATGAATTTTGTTTTTTGTTCAATAACAATTGTTAATAATTATTGTTAATTAGTCCCTCAGTTACTTCCAGAACAATTCCATTTTATATTTGTGTCATAAATATTAATTTAATAATTCAATTATTTTTATAAATAATAACATTTCTACAGGGATTTAATTATTTTTATAACTATTAAAATTCTTTTAGGAATTCAATTCTTTTCATAAATTAAAAAACTCATTGCGGAATTTCAAATATTTTTAATGAAATTTTAATCAAATTCCTCGAAAAATGTAATTATTCTTCAAAATCTTATTAAAATTCCTATTAAAAGGCCAAAGAATTTAATGATTTAAAAAATTTGTTAATAACATTTTTTATGAGCATTTAATTACAAGAAACATGAAATTAATAAATTATTTATTTTTCAATATGTATTTAATTACAGAATTTCCGAATAATTAATTTTTTTTTAAATTGAATTGTAAAGGAATAAATTTGAAAATTAAAACTCCTCACAGTGTTTCAATTATTTTTTATACAAATATAATTGAATTCCTTGCAAGTTTTAATGAAATTCGACAAAAGAATTGAATTATTAAAAAATTTGTTACTAAAATTCTTTATGAGAATTGAATTTTCAGAAACATTCAATAATTCAATAAATTATTTACTTTTGCATTTAAATAATGAAATTCTTGTAGAATTTTTTTAATAAAAATTTATTTTCATTTTATAAAAATGAATTTCAGTTAAAATTTTAGATTATAATATTTATAATTAAATATTAAACGAAATATAAAGTGAACTTTTTGGAAATAATTGAATTTTCAAAATTAATATTGTTGAAAAAGTTTAATTGAATTTTTAGAATATTATTTGATGTTTTTATTTTCTAATATGCATTTAATTAAAGAATTTAGGAATAATTGAAATTTCGTAAAATTGATTAATTATGTAGTATTAAAAATAATTGAAAGTAAAATTGTAGTGAAAAAATTTTTGAAAATAATAATTGAATTGAAATAATGAAAATACTTTTGAAGAAGTATTCTTATAATATAAAATAATGATTTTATTACTTGGTCATCTTTTATTATTGTAAAATAATTGAATATACTAAAATTTCATTCATTGTAAAAAATAACACCAAAATTGATTATTTTAATCTTTTTTGATGTTAATTGAATCTGCAACACTTTTTAAATACCTCACGATTTACTATGTAAATTACTAAAAAACAGTCTTTCAAAATTTTTTTCTTAAAACAACAACTAGAATTCTTTGAAAAATTCAAAACTAAATTTTAATATTCAAATATTAAAATAAAAATTATAAATGTCAAACTTTTATAATCATACCATCATCTAGAATCATAAAATATCCTTTAAAAAATTTTTTTCTTTCCCCCAAGTGTAAAAGTCTTACGTCGCAGTCATTTCATCTTAAACCCTATTCGAAAATTGTCAAAGACAATAAACATTACGATATTTTTTCGTTTTCCTCTCGGGCAAAAAAAAGAAGACATTACAATTCTTCATGACCTAAATATAAAATTATATTCATAATATAAATAAGGTGCGTCGTATTTTCGAGAAAACTTTTTTGTCTTCGTTGAGATGATAGTAATGTTGTCACCTGAGAATGAAGTTGGAGGGGGGTAGGGGGAAAAAGGGGTGGACAAGAAGGACGTGTTGAGTATTAAAGGCAGTATAAGCCGATTACGGATTAGAAAGGTTTACTGTTTACGAGGTGCCAGGGGAACCTTTAGGACCAAGGTTTGTCCTCTTTGTACGCATTTTCCTTCGTCGTTCATCTCTTAATGTCCCTTTACATCTCACGGCGGAGTAAAATTGTCCTCTTCCAAGCAACGACCCTATCTAACATATAAAATAAAATTCTTCTCACGTACCATGTTTACTGTCCTCTTTCTTAACAACTGAATTTTTACAATTTTTTTTTTTTTTTTTTTTGAAAATTTAATTCATTTTACTTTCAGTAGTTACTTGAATGACGCCTCACTTCTTAAGTAGTACAAACTCGTATTTAGTCAGACACTCTTCGTTTCCTTGTTTTCAAAAATTTTTTTTTTTTTTTGTTTTTTGCAATAATTGTAACTAAGTTTTGAATTTTCCATTTTAATTAAAAGTAAAAGACATTTCTGGACAGAATTTTTTAGTTTAGAAAAAAATTGGAAAAATTTTATCAAAAAAGACTTTTACTACTTTTTAGTTATTAAATTCTTTCATTTTCAGTAATAGTAAACGTCTATTTTATAGTTAGACTCGACATTTAATTTTCCTTTTCCTATTAAGCTAAAAGACATTTTTAGCCTCAAAACAAATTTTTAAAAAAAGACAAAAATTTAAATTATAACTGGCGATTTTTTCATTGTTTCGTTTTCAGTAGTATAAATTCGTTTTAGTCATACAAAAAAAAGGATTCTTGTTAAAATTAGTATTTTCTTTTGGTAAAATTTAGAGTGAATAAATTGTAAAATTTCATCATCATAATTTTTTTCGATGGATTTTTTTTTGTACAAAGAAAATACTTCAAAGTTTTGTGCAAAAAAAATAGGGAAAAAAATTACACAGATGATTAACTACATAGTTTGAGAGTCACGCATTTTTTGTCGAGGAAAGTGTTTAATAATTAAATTAATTTACAATCTGGGGAGTGAGTGAAGGAGAGAGAGAGAGAGAAAGAGAGACTTGAATTTAGCCGTAACATTTTTTTTCTCCTATTTTTTTTTCTGCGAAATAAAGTAGAAAAAGATTGGATGGAAATCAATTAGGTAAGTTTAGAGGATAATTAAAAAGATATGAGATATTTTCTGAAGAAGGAATGAACGCTTTTATGAAGGAATTCCTTTCATGTGAATTTTGTATGTTGGTGTTTGTTGAGTATTTGTGTATGTGTGTGTTCGTGTGTAATTTTTTTCTTCTAACAAAAGCAAAAAAGTGGAAAGTGTATATAAACAACACTGACAAATATTTTTTTTAACATTGTTATTATTTTTTTTATTATTACTATGGAAAGTATTTTTAATTTTTATTATTATTTTTTTTTATTATTAATTATTACTATGAAAAATATTTTTAATTTTTATTATTATTATTATTACTGTGAAAAATATTTTTAATTTTTTTTATTATTATTATTATTATTACTATGAAAAATATTTTTAATTTTTATTATTATTATTACTACTATGAAAAATATTTTTATTTCTTATTATTATTAATTTTATAATTTTTCAATTTTTATTATTTTTCTTTTTTTCCTTTCATTATTTTTATTATTTTTCTTCTTTTCCTTTCATTATTTTCACTATTTTTATCACTATTAGTACTCCTAGTACTTTTACAAATTCCTTAACCACACTAATAATACAGAAAAATTCCTATACTATTTCGATAAATTATTATTTACAATATTATTAATTCCACTATAGATTTTCAGTATATTTCACACATTGACTAAATATTGTATAATATAATTCATGCATTTTCTAAACGAAATAGATTAATTAATTAATTTGTTAATTTGTTAATTAATTAATTATCTATTTGTGACATAATGTTCATTTATTTCATATTCAGTATCTATGCTCCATAGAGTGAAATATGAGGGGGGTGAGAGATAATTTTCACTTGATAATTGCCATTAGTCATAAAGATCTGTTGCATTGATGTGATTAATTAGCAAACATTCGCAGCTGCCTTAAGTGGAATCAAAATAATAATCATTTAGTTCTGCTTCATTGACAATTGATTCGTTAAAATTCAATTTAAAGAAAAAAAATTTCCCCACGCATTAATAAATGAATGCAATAAAGAACAAATTAATTTGTGTAAAAATAAAAAAAATAACTGCATCAAGGATAAATGTGGTTCGGAATTATTAACATACGGTAATTAATTGAAATGACGTTTTACTTTGAGGATTATAATTAGAGAATATACTGTAAAATTATAATTTATTTATTAATTTTTATATTAGTAATTAGTACTAAAAGTATTAGATAATACTATGAAATTATTTTTTTTAAAATGAGTTTAACTTTTTTTTTCTTTTTTAATTCTTCTCTTTTACTTTTTTAGTAGGTATATTTAGCCTTTTTAAGTAGTAAAAGTTTATTTTTGTCAGAGTACGCCTACTACAAAAATAACAAGAAATAAATATTTAGAGGTATGAATTAGCCAAAAAAAAAAAATACAGTGTGATTACAATTTTGATTTTCCAATTTTAATTTTGTATCAAAACTATGTGATTACAATTTTAATTTTGTATTAAAACTACGATTACAATTATTTTAATTTTTTTTTGTATTGCAACTATGATTTCTTTGTATTATTAACTAAGTTTTTTGTATTAAATTTATAATTACAATTTTCATTATTAAAAAATATGTGATAAATAAAAATGACGTAAAATGACAAAATATGGAGAAACGGCAATTATTGCCATAGATTTGAATTTTCCTGGATAATCTTCCCATTTAGTTTCATTTACAGTTTAAGAGTATAAATCGATTGATCGCCTTTATTTATAAGATACGTGTGCAAACTCTCAATGGATCTCAAAGTTAAGCACATACGATTATCTCCAACTACGAGAGGCGCATTATTACTTGGCAGTAAATTTTAACCATAGCTTAGATAGGATTTTATCAATTCTTTCACTCGAGACCGGGAAACAAATTTTTCCCATCACATTAATAACTGGAAACAAAAAACGAAATACTTGCTGAAAAGACTTTTTCCTTTAAACAGAAAGTAAAAAAAAATAATAATAATAATACAATGAATAAATAAATTAATTAATTAATGAAAACGAAAAGAAAATACTACTTTCTTTATACAAAAAGAAAAAAAAATAATAATAATAATAATACAATAAATAAATAGATAGATAAATAAATTAATTAAAACGAAAAGAAAATACTTCCTAAAAAGACTTTTTTCTTTAAACAAAGAGTAAAGAAAATGATAATACAGTAAATAAATAACTAGATAGATAAATAAAAAAATTAGTAAATAAATGAATAGATAAGTAAATAAATAAATTAGTAAAAAAATAAATAGATAAATAAACAAAAGTGAAAATTTGCAAAAGGAATAATTTTCAACACTAATGAAAAATGAATTACCAACGTCAATTGCCATGGGAGAGTGAGCTTGGTAATTTATTTGACTGTTTTGCGAAATGAATTTCGAGAAATTAAACCAACTTTGAGGGGTAAACTGTGGAATTTCTGTCAAAGGTCAATTTGAAATGTCTATAAACACACTCAACTGAGAGGAAGATAATCTATAGAACTTGAGAGATTCAACTTGGATTGACTACATGTAGATGTGTATATGTAGATACGTAACGCTAGTTTCCATTTGCCAAGGACAAGAGCCAACACCGTGAATTTCTCAATTGAATCTAAACTGTTAAGATCGCAGAGAATGACATTTTCAAGTGTTGCCAATGTTCTTGTCAGGTTACATATACTGTCAATCGATAATTGCATTTCAATTTCAAACAGAATGTCAATCTCATATATATATTGAGATTCAACCGAATAAATTTTAGTTTATTTTAAAGAAAGAAAATATATTTTACTCGGGAGGGAATTAATTAATTGTTGAAAATTTAATAACTAATCTACTAGATGGAGAAACAGGAAATAAAAATTTACCGAAATTAGGTTATCAGGAGAGTTAAAAAAAATTTATTCCGAAAGATGATAATAGAAGAAAATGGAAGAAAATGGAAGAAAATAGAAGAAAATAAAAGAAAATAAGAAAAATAGTAGAAAATAGAAGGAAATAGAAGAAAATAAAAGAAAACATAAAAAAATAAAAGAAAATAAGAAAAATAGTAAATAATAGAAGAAAATAGAAGAAAATAAAAGAAAATAGAAAAAAATAAAAGGAAATACAAGAAAACATAAAAAAATAGAAGAAAATTGAAAAATAGAAGGAAATAAAAACAAATAAAAGAAAATAAGAAAAATAGATAAAAAAATAAATAAAAAAAATAGAAGGGAATAGAAGAAAATAAAAGGAAATAAAGAAAACATAAAAAAATAGAAGAAAATTGAAAAAATAGAAGAAAATTGAAAAAATAGAATAAAATTGAAGGAAATAGAAGAAAATAGAGAAAATAAAAGAAAATGAAAAAAATAGAAGGTAATAGAAAAAAATAGAAACAAATAAAAGAAAACAGAAAAAAATAGAAGAAAATAGAAACAAATAAAATAAAATAAAAACAAATAAAAGAAAATAGAAGAAGATAGAAACAAATAAAAGAAAATTGAAAAAATAGAAGGAATTAGAAGAAAATAAAAACAAATAAAACAAAAAAAAACAAAATAAAAAAAATAGTAGAAAATTGAAACAAATAAAAGAAAACAGAAAAAAATAGAAGAAAATTGAAAAAGTAGAAGAAAATAGAAAAAAATAGAAAAAAATTGAAGGAAATAGAAAAAAATAGAATCAAATAAAATAAAATGAAAAAATTAGAAGAAAACTCGAAGGAAAAATTTTACAAAATAGAAAGTTTTCTCATAATAAATTCCTCTCCGCTTAATGCTGACAATTTTCTATTTTTCCAAAGTGTAATAAAATTCAGAAAGCTGTGAAATGAATGTATCATGTTAATCTCTCTGGAGAATATATATATTTGCAGAGATATGCTCACAAGATATTCACCAGATGATAAAGAGAATGGTTTTAGTCAAAACTTGAATTTTCCAAAAATAATAGGTCTCACATACGTAAGAAATAATACACATTGCGCATTCTTCTGAATATAAATTTTCTAATTTACAAATTGTTTTCCACCGCACTTAAGAAATTAATCAAGAAAAAAATAAAAAAAACAAATCACCATAGTAATTTAATTAAAATAAAAGAATTTCTTAATTTTAAACTTTCCTGACTTTTCTGCAGAGGCAGAACTTAAGTATTATTGAAGCCGAATGAAGAAAAGGCTAGGGGTAATTTATGTCGGGATTCTATCGACTAATTCAAACTGATTCCTAGCAGAACCAATCACTGGAAATAATGGGAATTTTCTCGTTTTTTTCAAATTTTTCCTATCTATTTTCTTTAAAAAAGAATAAAAAAAAACATAACAAAAAAGCCCCAAAAAAATATAAACATTTGTAAATATGTCCTTTTCTGAAACTAATACAATACTTTTCGAATCATAAAAAATAAATTTTTTCCCAAAGACAATTTTACCATTTCAATGAATTCACTTCAGCAATCGATTAAATTAAATTATTTCATAATTAACATAAAATTCATTCAGTCGTAAAAAATATGATTTTTATCATTCTAAAGGTAGTCAAAAAAGAAAATTTTTTTTGCTGAAAAATTTCTCCATTTAATTTTCATCCTGATTGCGTTGAGAGAAAACTTTAAATGAAGGGAAATAAAAAAAAATTATTGAAATTAAATATTTCCCAAGTAATATAGGATTAGTTTTTTATTCTCTATTATTTTTTCGAGGGAGAATAATTAATTTTTTTTCAAAATGATAATTAAGGGAACTTTTTTTTTTTAAATATATTTATATCTCTAAATAGTTGCGGAATAATTATCAGTGAGTGACATGGATACATGAACGATTCAATGGTCAGCAGTATAATCAAAGATAATTGGTCCATCCGAACGTCAAGAATGTCGTCAACTTCATTGTCCTACATAGGGATAATTATCCCTTGAGATTCATCTACAAAATGCTGAATTTCTCTCTCATTATTGATTTATTTAATTCTCTCGATTTCACTTTTTCTTCCTTCTCGTTTTCGATGAGTCTTTTTTTTCCCTATGTTTTCGATAAATTTCGAATTAATAAATTAGTCTTAGAAAAATTATTCTCTTCCTCTCGTTTTTGTTTTTAGATTTTTTCTTATATTTTCATCTCTTTTTTTCTTCTTTTCTCTTCTTTTCTTATTTTTTTTATTAATTTTACAGGAAAAAATATATTTACCTGGAATAGCTAACAAGTTATAAAAAAAATATTACAAATAATTACAAAAATTACGAATGATTATTAAAATCTAGTCCTAATTATAAAATTACTCTCTAAATTTGAATTAGTAAATTTTACTAATAAATTAGTTGAAATTACTATTTATTAGTAAATTTTACTAATTCGAAAGCAAAAAGTCAGTCACTAATTCAAATTAGTAAACATTTTTACTAATTTAAATTTAGAGAGTGGTTTTTATTTTATTATTATTATTATTATTTTATTATTTATTATTATTATTTTATTTATTATTTTTTTTTAATTATTTAGTACAATTGTAGAATGACAAGAATTTATTCATTGATGAAATAATAATTAATTCAATTCAAATGAATCTAAATTATAAAAAATGAATCCACTAAAAAATTGCACTTGTGAGTAAAAACTAATTCATAAAATAAAATTCTATATCAAAATATAAAAATTCTGAAATAGAAATTTTATAATTAAAAATATTGAAAGCTGAAATTTTTTTTTATATTTTGTACTTTCTTTTCGACTATATACGTATGCGAATTTTCTACATTTCACTTTGATAGGAAGATTTCTCCTGCATTGATTTTAATTTTGCAAGTAATGCAGAGAAAAAAAGTTATTTGCGAAATTTTTTGATCTTTCGATTTTTGTTTGATCGCTTTCTAAAATATGGGTTTGGGGGAGAAAAAACTCAGTGACCCAGTTTACAGTGACAAAAAGGGAAGCCTTCAGCAATGATGCTCAATTCGTAGAAATTCATGGCACCGCAAGTTGTTTTTTTTTTTTTTTTTTTTTGATGCACCACTCTAGTATAATACATACTATGGACATAATATCACCTCGGGAAAAGGGATATTTGATACGCTGCTTGCAAATGAAACGAAGAGAGTGAAATAGTTTCTACCAAAATTCAAATGAAAATTAAAGACGATGACTCGAAAGCGTTCACATTCACTGAGTTTAATTTCCCACCGGTTTATTTACACCACTCTTTATTAAAAATATTATTTGTTTTTTAATTTGTCAAACTTTTCTTGTAGACGAAATATTTTTTCGAAGAAATTATTAATTTATACTTAAAGTTAATTTTAATTCAATTTAAAAATTTTTAATTTAATTTAAATTTTTAAATTTAATTTTAACATTTAAATTTAAATTTTCTAATTTAATTTTAAGTTTCTAACATTTAAATTTAAATTTTTTAATTAAATTTTAACATTTAAATTTTAATTTTAATTTGTCAAACTTTTCTTGTAGATAAAATATTTTTTCGAAAAAATTATTAATTTATACTTAAAATTAATTTAAATTCAATTAAAATTTTTTAAATTTAATTTTAACATTTAAATTTTTTAATTTAATTTTAACATTTAAATTAAATTATTTAATTTAATTTTCATTTCAAAATTTTTTTTGAACTTTGTTATACTTAATTTAGCAAAGATCCGATATGGCTAGCATTATTATGAATATTATAGTTATTCTACACTTAGAATTAACAAGATTTATACAGAAAAAATAGAAGAGACTGACGAAGAATAATTTTTACTACTTTATGATTTTACAATTTTTTTTTTCTATCACAAAGACGAAAAAAAAATGTGAGAATAATATTTTTTTTCTCTTCTTCTTTTTTTTGCTGTAAATATTGTCTGCAGAATTTTTGCATCACGTTATAATAGGAAATACACACAGAATACTTTCAACGACACACGTCGCATGCAAGCGGATCCCTAATATTACCTCACGTGTTATACTTCGTCTCACTCGTTCGTTGATGGAAAAATGATACCATTATATGACAAAAATACGCAATACTTATACATTTAAAGTTTACAAAGCGACAATTCGAAACGATGTGAAAATTCACACCGGAAAATAAATTTTCAATATTAACAAAAAAAAAAGTATATTTCAATGATGGGAAAAATTTTCACTTCTAAACTTGAGGGGGAAAAAATTGCAATAAAAGAAAAATAAATCTCTACTAAATAGAGTGTGTGACTGAATGAGAGAGAAAAAGAGAGAAGAGAGAGAGAGAGAGTGGTAAAAACCGTAAGAGAAATTTTCACAGAACATGCTACTTTGGTTTTTTCTTTTCTTCTTTTTTTTTCTCTCACTTTTAGGCGACGGAAATGTGAGCTTTGAAGAGTTCGTGGAAATCGTCAGCAATATTGGAGGTGCCAGTGCAGCAGCACCGCCTGATCAAGATCAAGAAGAACAAGAACTTCGTGATGCCTTTCGGGTGAGTTTTCAACACTCAATTTATTTTTAAATCTATTTTTAGTAGTTGCATTCAGCCCCTTTTAGAACTTAACTCTACTAGAAAGTAAAAATGGCTCTTCATTTAAAAGTTCAGAGAGAGAGAGAGAGAAAAATACATCTTTAAAAGAAAAACTTGGGATTTTTTTTTCTTTTTTTGAACTATAAGTAGAAGAAGAGAGGAGATTTTCTGTTTTAATTGAAAATCAGAATCTTAAAAGTTAATTGGTTGAAAAATACTCGTCGACACTATCAAGTTTTTGTTTTGCAAAAAAAAAGAAAGTGAACCCTCATTCGAGTAGAAATTTTTCATTTCTACTCTTCTCTTTGGCCATTTCCTTACCTTCAACTTAAGAAATCCTGAGATTCATTTCTGAGCGTTCATTTTTCGTCCCCTTTTTTTCCATCTCTTTGATACATTTTTTGGACGTACAGCTTCTTTGAGATAACGAGCTGTAATAATCTCTGGGTCTCACTTTCTGTTTTTCTCTTTTTCTTTTTCCTCTCTTTCTTTTTTTCTCTTCTTCTCTTTTTCCCTCTTCCTTTTTTCTCTTTTTCCCTTCTTCTTTTTTTCTTTTTTCTCTTTTTTCCTCTTTCTTTTTCTCTTTTTCTTTCTTTCCCTTCTTCTCTTTTTATTTTTTCTCTTTTTCCCTCTTTCTTTTTTTCTCTCCTTTTCTTTTTCCACCTTCTCTCTTCGCCTCGCAATGTACAAAATCCTATATTTTTTCCCCTGTGAAAAAAAAAATTAAACTTATTTTCTCGACTTTTCCTACAACATGTGAGAGTTTTTAGGCAACTTTAAAAATTAAAGTCTCGACCCCGAGAGTGAAAAAGAAACGGTTTGGAAGAAGAAATCGAAATTCAGAAAAGAGAGCGAGAGGCCATTTAGTAAACGTGCAAAACTGAGGAAACACTTTTTCTCTCTGCTTTTATTTTTTCGTGCTTTACACCTTGTCTCGAGAAATAAACCATCAGTTATTGGGGAGATAAATTTCGTCAAATGTTTTTCTTTTCCATCGACTATAATAATTTTTTCTCTGATAAAAAAAATACTTTAATATTCCATTAGGAACGAAATGTTTATTAATCTGATTATTTTTCTTTTTTTTCTCATTTTCCCCTCAGATTGAGGGGAAATTCATGAAAAAGTTTACGTTCTGAGATTAGTTAGAAAGAAATTTTTTTTGCTTTAGTTTTTTTCTAACTAATTTCAGAACATAAACTTTTTCAAAAAAAAAATGTTTTATCGAATTTTGTTTTTGTCATTAAAACATTTTTTATAAGTTTATGTTTTGAATTTTTATAGAATTTTCTTTTTATCACTAAAAGTATTTTTTTTCTGTAAAAGTTAATATTTTAAAATCAGTTAGAAAAAAATGACTTTTCATATAATAAAATTTAATAATAATAATAATAATAATAATATTTTTAAATTCTTAACCTGAAAACAATTTTTTTAAATGCTGAAATTTTTGTGAATATTAAGTTTTGCATTCAGTAATTTTTTTATGAACACAAAAACATATTTCCTACAAAATTACGTATAGATTTGAAAACACAAAAAGTAAAATCTGAAACTTCTCGAAAAGTGAAAATAAAATAATATAAAGCGAAAAAAATTTGAGTTTATTTAAAAATTACCACTTGTTGTTTGTTGGTAATAAATACCAATCGTATTAATTTTCAACCAAGTTTTCTCTACGATAGATATAAATAATAAAAATAAGAATTCATATCTTCAAAAAAGAACAAAAAAAAATACCATCAAAACCGTAACTATTAGAAAAGAATAAAATTCTCTCATTTAAAAAGGCAGCATTTAAAAAAATGAATCTAAATTTTTTTTATGAGCCAAAACGTGATTAAATTCGTATATCATGGAACCTCGTAAAAATTCAATCGTATCTCCTCTCTGGCTTTTTTATATACCATCCTTTCTCTCACTTCTTTTTTTGGTTTTTGCAATTTTTTGCAATTTTTTTCAATTTTTTTTTTTAATAAAACCATAAATCATGATTTAGTCGTAATGAAGACTTAGAACTGTTGTACTTTGTAATCGTAAAGTGTGGGCAAGAAGTCGAGGAAAAATAATTTACAACTCGGTAACTAAATGTTTTCTATATCTTTTTCTCCTTTTGCTTCACGTGAAAGAGGGTCGGTTGTTGTATACAGGTATATTTGTCTCGCGAAAAAAGAAAACTGGAAAAATTATTCAAGTGCTCTCCAAGGAAAACGTGCTTTTTATCAGCACCCCACTTTTTATTTATTTTTCTTTTTTTTTGACTCTCTCTCTCTTTTTCTCTTCGCTGACTCTCTTTTTCTCGCCGTGTACCCGTCGTCTACCCTCGTACGATTTTCATTGTCACCTTGAGACCCCCCCGAACAAATAGGATTTTCCTTTCGTCTCTCTTCAATCGTTCGCTGAACTCACCGAAAAACTAGACACATTCCATTTGTAATTACAAAGACTAATCCCGAAAAAAATTTATTTTTACAATTAAGAAAAGTTCAGGAAAAATTAATTTCTTTTACGAAAAATTAATAATTTAATTATTTAGACTTTAAATTGATTTTTCACGAAAGAAAAAAAAATGTAACAAATTTCACATAATGTGAAATAAAAAAATATCTATATAATAAAAAATATAATATCTAAAATATAATTTAAAAAAAAATTTTACGGCGACATGAAAATATTTAGTTTTGAGAAATGTTCTGTTAAAATAAATTCTTTAAAATAAATATAAAATTTCCCCGTCATTTTCAACTCTTTTATCGGAATGTCTTTGAAAATGTAAATTCTTCGTTATGAAAATAAAATTTCCCCAAAGATTGACATATGCAGGATTACTGTCACTTGAAAAATATGAAGTCTAAAATTGAATTGAAAAATCCACGAAGCAGAATTCCGATTCTAAAACAAAAAGAAATGATATGTTCGAGGTAAACGTTACCGCGGATAATATATTCAATAGTAAACGATTTTTCCACTTGAATATCAAAAAAAAAGGAAAAAATTTAAAATACAAATCATAAAGGAGAAAAAGTATTTCAGTTAATACGGTGGGTAAAAAAATTTTTTAAAAGGAAGAAAACGATATTTCCTCAGCTCAATTTTTCTTCCCGTCAAAATTCAATTCTCGACTGAATTTCAATTCGTTTTTAATTTTCGCAAATTTTAAATTTCTTTGGTATTAGAAATCAATTTAAAGTTTAAATAATTAAATTATTATTTTTCGTAGACGAATTCACACTTTCCGAACTTTTCTAAATTAAAAAGAAATTTTGTCAAAAATTAACATAACGAATTCTTTTTAATACGTAAAAATAAGAACAAATTTTTTTAAAATGTAAGTTTCGTGAGGAAAAAAATTTATAGAAGAAATCGCATTACGCTTACGTCAGTTGCATTGTCTCCAGATTCTTCGACGAGAATTTCCATCCCCAAGTGGAGTGTAACAATCTGTAAACAAGAAAAAAAATAGAGAAAATATTTGAAAAACAAGTATTTAAGAAATGATTGTTATTGAACTCTCGCTACTTTTAGCGAAATAAATAAATAAAATAAATAAATTTATTTTCTTTTAAAAATAAAGAAATAAATCGTCTCATTTGTTTATTAGAAAAATAAAGAAAACTTATTTATCAGAAAAATGAATAAATCTGATTTTATAGAAAAATATACATAAATCTGATTTAAACAGAAAAATATTTAAAAAATATAAAACACAAATAATAATTCCCTTTGTTTACTCATTAGAAAAATAAAATTTTGAATAAATTTTTGATCACTTATCGTGACAGTTATTTTATTAAGAAGGAAATTTCATTTTTGATTTGTTTCCGTTTGGAAAATGAAGATGAGATGGGAGAAAGGGCGGAAAAGGAGAAAACTGGAAAGCATGTCAAACTGTTACTTCAACAATGGCTTCTAATGATTCTCATACCTTTACACAACTACTTCAACTGATATTGTACCCATTTTACTTTCTCTTTTCACGAAATATAACATTCCTTTTTTTATACGATTCTTATCTTGTTCATTTTGTCTCGTCTTTTTTTTAATTTCTCTCCTTATTTTCCCTGCCGTTAAGTAAAATTTTATTTAATTTAAATTTTATCAAATTTGAAATTAAGCAAATTTAAATTTTATCAAATTTAAAATTTAGTAAATTTAAAGTTTATCAAATTTAAAATTTAGTAAATTTAAAGTTTATCAAATTTAAATTGTATCAAATTTAAAGTTTAACCGATTTACATTTTATCCAATTTGAATGTTATCAAATTTAAAATTTAGAAAATTTAAATATTAGTAAATTTAAAGTTTATCAAATTTAAATTTTACAAAATTGAAATTTTATTAAATTCTCCACTGAAATTTAAGAAGAAAATAAAATTCAAGCAACTATTAAAGAATTTGTCACAAAAAATACATTTTTGAAAATAAGACTTAGTCTGTTTAGTTATTTAATTTCTTTTACTAGCTTTTGAAATAATTTTCGTCATTTAATAATTTCAATTTTTTTTTTGAAAATATAACGATTGGATTGAAAAATAAATTTTTATATTTTTTCATCCCTGAAATTTTGAAACAAAAAAAACACCTCTTTCTTTAGACACTTTTTTTTTGATAAAAAAAAACAAAAAAAAAAAGTTCTGTTTTATTTCCGAAAAAGTAAGAAAAAATTGAAAAGTTATGTAGAGAACTCTTTGATTATTGAAAAAAATACCTATACATTTTTTTTTAAAACTTTGATTCTAGAAGAAATAATATAAATATAATAGAATACTAATATGCAAACTGATAGAATTTTCTATTTTCTCTTATATATAAAGTTTCCGCTTGAATTGAAATTGAGGTCGATTATGCGGTAAAAATTGAACATTTTATATAGCGATTAAATTGAAATGTTAGTTTTTTGCACATTGTTCCGTTAAATTGACATCGATTTGACATGAACGACTTTGCGAAAGTTCTTCATATGTGACTTGGCTTTTTTTTTTAGATAAAAATCAAAATTTATTTATCCAATTGAAAGAGAAAAGTGAACATTGGAATTGTTACTTCGCTTTTATGTTAGTCTCTTTCTCTCTCACTCTAAATTCAATTGGACTTTCAAACACACGAAACTTTGCAGTTCACAAATTTACTTTATTACTGTGTAACCAGGTCGGGAGCAGCAGTTTTTAAATATATATCATTCTGTCAATCTGTCGAAATTGTTCGATTCACTTTTTTTTAATACTCTTCCCGAAATAACACGCTTTTCCATTGTCCTTTTCAATAATTAAATTTTTCCCGAATTCGGTAATAATATTTTTTAATTACAATTATTTAATTATTATATTTAATAATTTATTTTGTGGATATTTATCTATAGAATCCATGTTTTTTATTATTTTATTTTTCTTGCTTTGTAAAGTTATTTTGTTTGTCTATTAAATAAAACAGTACAATTTTTAATTATTTAATTACAATAATTTGTAGTTAGGAATTTTTTTTTACAATATTTCGATTTTGAACTGTTTTTTAATTTTTTTTTGTTAATGATTCTTTTTTTAAGGGTATTTAAACCATTGTGACGTCAAAATTAAAAAACACATGATTTACACAAATTGTAACGTCACAATGGTTCAAATGCCCTTAAATTGTTTTAAATAAAATTTTAGAGTTTAATTTGAACAAAATTTTATTCAAATTCAATTTTAGATTTTTATTTGAATAAAATAATGAATGAAATTTTATTCAAATTCAACTCTAAAATTTAATTTGAATAAAATTTCATTAAATGTTTTATTCGAATAAGAATCTAAAATTTAATTTGAAAAAAATTTCATTACAAATTTTCGAAGAAAATTCTAAAATTAAATTTGAATAAAATTTTGTTTAAATTAAATTTTAGAGTTTTATTGAATAAAATATTGAATGAAATTTTATTCAAATTAAATTTTAGAGTTGTATGTGAATTTAAAGTTTACTTTATAAATTAAATTTTATTCAAATTAAATTTTAGATTTGAATTCGAATAAAATTTGCAACTTAAAAATCTTTTTCACTTTTTATTATTTTACCCAATTTTATTTTATTCATGCAGATTTTTGATAATTTCCCTTTCCAGCTTCAATATGTTATGAACAAGTTCTAAAAGAGAAAAAAAGACTATTTTTTTTATTTTGTCGTCAATTTAACAATAAATCTACGTCTACAGTGTAATCAATTTAGAAAACTGAATTTCGTCGACTAGGTGACTTTAACGCCAATCAAATTGAATTGTTAGTTATTCCACAATCACTCAAATCTCTCTTTCTCTCACTCACTCACTCACTCACTCTCTGGGTCTTGTTTTAACTGGTCGGAGCTTTGGCTTGTTTGAATAACTGAATATACGAATAGAGTTGCTCTAAACTTTCAACTATTGCTAATTGTACGTGGCTAACCAAAGAGGTGACCTTACTCAACAATTCACGTTTAGGCGTTAAGCGAGAGTTCATTTTGTACTTTATTCTTCCCCCCCATTCCCTCTCCAATTCACTCTCAACAAATCCAATCGTTTCAGTCAACAATATTTTCCCATTCGGTCAAATATTAACTCTCACAACTTTTTGATTGAATAAAATTTCCATTTTTTACCCAATTCTAATAATAAAAATAATAATAATAACTATAATAATAAAAATAGCAATAATAATAATAATAATAATATTTAAATTTTCCCAGAATTTTTCAAGAAACAATTGTCCATAATAATAATAATAATAATAGCAATAATAGTAGTATAATAATATTAATAATAATAATGAAAATAATAATTATGATAACGATTTAATTATTAAATGTAATGCAAATTTAATTAATTAAATTAATAAATATTATCTTTCTTTTTTTGAAAATTACTATCGAAACATTGAAAAACGTCACTTTCAGGAATAGAACAGAATTGTATACGGAAATTATGACACCACCACCACTCTCAATAATATACCCTAGGGTAAAAAAGAATGCGCGTGTGGGATAATTAAATTAGCATAGCACGAGAATGGATATATTGGGAATAATTTAATACCTCGAAGGCAATAAAGTTTGCAGCTTTTTGAAAATTTATTGCCCATTTTAACTTTACCGTTCACGCGGTAAGTAAATCGTGAATTAATTATTACACCTCCTCCCAAAAAACCCCTTGGTGAAAATTTATCTATTTATTGTATAAACTGTTTACAAATTTGTCATCCGCTATTATCAAATAAAAAAGCAAAAGCAAAAAAAAAAAAAAGTGCCTTCTAAAATCTGAAACTGCAACACTCGGCAACTATTCGCGGTGACAGAAAAAAAACACAAAATTCCCTCGTATCTGTTTGTTCATGCTAAATTCCAGAAGCAGAGATACAAAGTTTTAAATTTATGAGACAGTTTATAGAGGAATACTCTTGGCTTGCCAAAATAACAACGACAAAAAAAATTGTGAGGAGAAAAAAATATAATTGCAAGAATATTGTTTTTTTTTTAATTTAACAAGAATTTTACGCATTGTTGTGAAAATAAGGAAAAAAGGAATTTTTTTAAAAGGCGGAAGACGTCTGACAGGAATTGGAACAAAGAAATGAAAAGAAATGGAAGAGGAAAAAGAAAATGAAAGAGAAAAAGGAAAACAAAAAAATAGAAGATGAAACAGAAAAAGAAACTAAAAAATAAAAAGAAATAGAAGAAGAAAAAGAAACAGAACAAAAAAAACAAAAAAATAGAAGATGAAACAGAAAAATAAACAGAAAAAGAAATAGAAGAAGAAAAAATAGAAGATAAAACAGAAAAAAACAGAAAAAGAAGAGGAAGAAACAGAAAAAGGAAAATAAAAAGAAATAGAAGAAGAAAAAGAAACAGAACAAAAAAAACAAAAAAAATAGAAGGTGAAACAGAAAAATAAATAGAAAAAGAAGAAAAGAATAAAGAAAAGAAACAGAAAAAGAAAAACAAAAAAAATAGAAGATGAAACAGAAAAATAAACAGAAGAAGAAGAAGAAACAGAAAAAGGAAAACAAAAAAATAGAAGATGAAACAGAAAAATAAATAGAAAAAGAAGAAGAAAAAAAACAGTAAAAGGAGAAGAAAAAAATAGATGAAGAAAAAGAAGAAGTAAAAAAAGAAGTTTGATAAGAATAGAAGCATTGCCCCCACCTGGGAAACTACCAATTTAATAATAAATTTCCAAATTCGAAATTACAATTTCACATTAAATTCAATTACACCCCTTCTTCTTCTTCTTCTTTTTTATCAAATCACACACATTTTCCCAAATTACCCCCTCATTCGATTGCAAAAAGAAAAAAAGGGGAAAAAAAAGAAAAAGAGCGAGAGACAAGGTCTGGACACTTGAAAAAAAAAGGATTCTACGATAAAACAAGTTGAGCTATATAAATGAAATTTATTATCACAAAACCCCAATTCAATTTATGGTATAGCGCACAAACCAGCAGGAAGTGGATTCTTTTTAAAAAAGTCTTCAACACTCGAAAATCCTCTTTTCATTGATGGAATTGATGGTGCCCCAACCAAGAGGAATAAAGGTTCCACTTAAAGTGAGAATCTCGATGAACCAAATCGAACACACACACACACACCCATATATATATATTGCTTTTTTTATTCTTAAGAAAATTATTTTCCAGCGAATAGAGAAAAATTGAGAACAAAAAAAGCAACGAAGAAAGAAAAGAAAAGAGAGAAAATCAAAAAACATCAATTTTTTTCACGAAAAAAAAATCTTCACCTAGAACAACTACAAAGATTTTTTTGATAAAATATTTTACAACACATTTCTTTTTTGGCTGTTCTTAAGAATTGGAAAAAAAATATTTTTATTATTAATTAATTAATTTTATTGAATAAACGTTTAAGGACAAATAAATATTGTTCACGGAAAAAACCTTCAACTGAAACAGCAATTACTTTCGTTGAAATAGCGAAAGTATTCTTTAAAATAGCAAAAGTATTTGTTGCAATAACTACAAATTTCGCTAATATAGTTAATTTCATAGTTGTTCCAGGCAAAAATTTTTTTTCTTATTATAAATCCTATTTTACAAATTTAATAAAACTAAATCACATTTGACTAAGAATTTTGGTATTTTTAAATAAATGTTGATTAAACTGTTAAGAAAAAAATGAACATCTTTCACCGTATTAGAACAATAAAAAAAAATCCTACATCTTCAGATTAATAAAAAAAATTGATAATTTTATTTTGAGTAATAATGTTTTTAAACATGTCAAAATAGTAAAAAAATATTTTTAATTTCTCTTTAAATACTGCAAATATAATCTGCACAATTTTTACAATAATTATTTAATCACTAATAATTATTATTAATATTTAATTATAATTGAATTATTTTTAATTTTTTAATTAATTATAATTGAATTATTTTTAATTTTTTAATTAATACTTTAATAATTCTGTAATTCAAAGGAATTTTCTTTTTATAGAAAAAGAATTCCTTTTAGACAAATATTAAAAGGAATTATTTATAACCAACTTTCAAGTTTCAATTAAATATAAAATTTTTAAACATATTTTTTTGTTTAAATCAAAACAGAAAATATGTTTGAATTAAATATATTTATTCAAACAAATAATACCAACTTTTGAATCAAAGCAATAGATATATTCTTCAGAATGGAATTAAGCTTACAAACTAGTTTCAATTAACAAAAAATTAAATTAAATTTAATTAAATTTCACATTAAACAAAATCACTTAAAATTATTTTTTTATTTAAATTAAATATAACATTTTCTCAGTGCAGTAAAATAATTCCATTTTACTTAAATAGACTGTTTTGTGAGTGAAGAATTATCGTATTTTACTTTCACCAAAATTTAAGGGAAAAATAATCAAATTTGTGGAAATAAATCACAGAAACGTAAAATTGAAAAAATTCCCTAAAATACACCCATTTTAAAGAGACAATTTTTTTCACTCTTCTTTTTTTGGGGGGGAAGAATTGGCCTATTTTTTTTTTTAAAAGGAGAATAGCCTTCTTTCACTTGTGCATAGTCTTTTCTTTCCTTTAACGTCCGCTAAAGAGTTTAACGGGACAGCATTGGGGTCACGCGCCCCCCTTCACGTATTGTAGTTACCGAGTCGATATTTTAATCTCCGCGACCTGGCTACCGCGAGAGCTTGCAGATTGTGTCCCTGTCTCATATATAGAAAAAAAATAGAGAAAAAAAAATAAAGGAATAGGAAGGAGGAGTAGAGAGAGATGGCACACACAACACACGAGGGTCTAAAACGACGAATGTGAATCAGCTGGAAAAAAAACGAGCACGATGAAGCGGGGCTTTTTACATCTCGGGAAAAACGAAACGAAAAAAAAAGAAACAAAACAAAAGCTTTTTCTTTCAACGTAACGTTTTTCACGCGCCTTTTTCTTCATAACTCCTCGAAAATTCCAAGGGAATTTATTAATTATTCGACGATTTTTTTTTTTTTTTTTTAACTTTCTTCTAAACAATTTTTATGAAATGAGAAATTCTTTTTGTTTCTACCTTCGAAGCAGGTAAAATTAAAAATCTGTAATTTTTACTCTCTCGGTATATAATTTATATCTACGTGAGAGAGAGAGAGATGAAGTATAAAATTCACGTTCTATGCAAATTTTGTTGGAAGTTTTATTTTTCGATATGAAAAATTAAAAAATCCACGAGAGAAAATCTTTTTAAAGTACTTTTAGAAATAGTTTTTTTTTAATTATAGTTAGCATTTCTCTTTACTAATTCAAGTTTAAAGAGTAGTTTTCCAACTTTGAAAAATTCTGCATTATTATACTAATTTTTATAATTTTCCCTAAAGTGTGGATAAAAACTTTATTATTCATTTTGTTTTAATTTTTTCTATTTTCAAACAATTTCTTATTCGATAATTAAAAAAAAGTAATAGTAAAATAAATAAATAATAAAATAGTAAAAATAATACTTTATTATTACTAATTTTTTAATAATTTTATCCATAGTGTTGATAAAAACTTTATTATTAATTTTTTTTATAATTTTTTCCATTTTCAAACAATTTCTTATTCGATAATTAAAAAAATAAATAAATCCTACACGTTTACAAATATTATACGGGAGAAAAAAATTCTTCTCGCGGTAATGTGGTTTCATGTGAAAAACCACAAATAAAGTAATGATAATATGTACATTTTCTATTGATCTCTTTGGGAAAAATAAACACGTATAAAAATTACATTGAATTCATGTGAATCCACAAACTGGGTCAAAGTGCAAAGTAAAACCAATGTTTCAGATTCGGAATTACTGATAATGAATTTTTTTTTCTTTTTTTTCAATAAAGTTATTGTTTAATGAAAAATTGCTTTTCAGCGCTATTATATATTTTTTTATCAGCTCTAAAAATATGTATTAGTATTTGTTTCGCATATTATAGATATGAAAGAAAAATTTTTATTTATAATTTTTTTTCCTATAGACGAATAATTTTTTTGCTCATTTCTTCTAAAGTGGGTTTTTATTATTTTTTATTTGCACTTTTTGTTTATTTTTTCGAAAATAAAAATTTAGAAAATAAAAGCAATGAAGGTTGGAAGAGTGAAAATAAAATAAAATGGAAAAAAGTAAATGAATAAAAAGAGGGAAATAAAAAAAATGGAAAGTAAAACAAAATAGAAAAATGAAATATAAAAAATGGAAAAATAGAATAAAAATTAGGAAAATAAAATAGAAAATAGAGAAATAGAATGAAAAATAGGAAAATAAAACAAAAAATTGGAAAGTAAAACGAAAAAATAAAATAAAAAATCCAGAAAAAGAATAAAAAACACGAAAACAAAAAAAAATGTGAATGTAAAACAAAGTAGAAAAATGAAATAAAAAATAGAAAAAAAGAAAAAAGGGAAATTAAACAAAAAAATTCAAACCTAAAGCTAAATAGAGAAAGTAAACTATAAAATAGAACAATAGAATAAAAATTAAAATAATGAAATGAAAAATGAAAAATAGAATAATAGCATAAAAAATAGGAAAATAAAACCAAAAAAATTGGTAATTAACATAAAGTGGAAAAATAAAATAAAAAATTGAAAAATAGAATAGAAATTAAAATAATCAAATAAAGAATAGAATAATAGAATAAAAAATAGGAAAATAAAACAAAAAAAAATTGAAAATCAACACAAAGTGGAAAAATAAAATAAAAAATTGAAAAATAGAATAGAAATTAAAATAATCAAATAAAAAATAGAATAATAGAATAACAAATAGAAAAAATAAAACAAAAAATACAAAAATAAATAAAATTGTAATTGACTAAGGAAAAAATAGAAATAACAGAACAAAGGAAAAACAATTTAGAAAATAATGAGAATGTAATGATAACAATTTCAATGAAAATTCTACTGAAATAATGAAATCTGTCTATGCTATTTTATCTTCCCTATTTCTCGCCCCCCCTGACGTTATAAATATCACGGGAAACAATTCGAAAAATTCATTCCCACGTTATTAGATAGCAACTGGTCTGATTTTTTTTCCTCCACTGAAGAATTGCTTTCGAAAGCTTTGATGCATTTTTATGTACCACACTACTTAATCCAGTCACGAAGAGCAAATTAAGATTATCGAATAGACAAGTGGAGACGCGATTGAAAAAAAATAAGATAAAAATAAAATACAGACTGCCACTTAAGAAACTATTATCAATTTTCCACACTGGAAAAAAAATATTTTATTTAATTAAGTTTCTAATTAATTAAATAAAATAAATTAAAAATCAATTTTTTCATTTAATTAATTTTATTTATTCAATTAAAGTAAATTAAAAAAAAATATTTTCATTTAATGAAATAATTAATTTTCTAATTAATTAAATTAAATTTTCGTAAATAAAACATTTTTTCATTTAATAAATTCCCTAATTAATTAAACAAAATTTTCGTAAATAAAAAATTTTTTTATTTAATTAATTTTCCAATGAGTCGAATAAAATAAATTTTCTATTTACGTAAAATACTTAATTAATTTTTATTCGCGTCCAAAATATAATTATTATTTGATTCAAAGAATTTTATTATTTTTTATAAAGAAAATACAATTTTTTTTTTAAATCAGTGGAAGAAAATTATTTTTTTATTTCTTTTTCAACTAACACACAGAAAAAAAATTATTAATAAAGAACAAGCAGATTTTGATTTTGTTACAAAATTTTTTGTCACCTCAAGACTTTTATTGTTACTGAACAAAAATTTAAATAGGATGAATTTGTTTGTTTGGAAAATAAATTTGTTTGTATTCTATATTAACATTTTTTTTTTGGTCAATGTAAGAATCATTTTTCTTCGTGATGATTTTCCAGTAAAAATATTTCTAATTAACACTCACTCTATAAATGAGAGAAGAAGAAGAAGAAAAAAAAAATTCCATTCTCCCGACAATCTTGTCATTACTCAAGAATAATATAAAAGCTTATCATTCAGAGCACTATTTTTTTTTCTTCCTCCTCACAATACGTAATTCATGGTTGCGTAGAAGAAAATTCCTCCATAATGTCAGATTCACACAATAATGAATTTTTCCCCTCTTGCATTGTGTATCTGAAACTAGAGAGCTGAATAGTTGACATTCACAATATGTAAGCGATGAGAATTTATTATTACCATCATTATTATTTTTATCATTTTCACTATAATCATCATCAGCGCAATGTGAATTACGATTAATCAACGCAGATTGATTATAAACACTCGAATAATCTCATTAAAGCTGAGAAATAAATTTTCACGTTGCGACTATTGGAAATATCAAGTATGTAAAAGGGAATTTTTTTTCCCCCTCATTTTTCCCTCATATGAAAAACCAGTAGAGAAAATTGTCTCGGAAAATTTCAAACTCGAGCAGCGGATGTGGATTTTCAGCTTTCTATTTCCGTCCCGTAAGCCGGAGGACGTTCGTGTGCTTCTTTTTTTGTTTGCAAAAAAAAAAAAAAAAAACAGTAAAAGAAACAGAAAAAAAGGAAGAAGAAACAGGAAGTGACTTTAGTTGTGTCAGAGTCTCTTGAAATTGACTGGACAGAAGTAGAAGAGTTCAAGGTACAAATCTCACACAAATAAATTGGCTACTTGATCTTCAGAGACTATTGTAAGTGAAGAGGGAGAAAGAGAGAAAGAGAAAATGTGTTAGAGAGAGAAAAAAGAGAGAGAGAAAGTGGGGGAAGAAAAGAAAATGTATGAGAGAGAAAAAAGAGAGAAAGAGAAAGAGAAAGAAAGAAGGAAATGTGTCAGAGAGAGAAAAAGAGAGAGAAAAAAGAGAGAAAGAGAAAGAAAGAGAGAGAAAGAAGGAAATGTGTAAGAGAGAAAAAAGAGAGAGAGAAAAAAATGGATAAAAAAAGATAAAAAAAGGAAAAAAGATAGAGAGGGAGAAAAAAGGGAGAAAGAAAGAAAAAAAAGAGAGAAAAAAGGGAAAGAGAGAGAGGGAGAAAAAAGGAGAAAGAGAAAAACAGACAGAGACAAGGAAAGATACAAAAAAAGACAAAAAGTGAAAGAGAGAAAAGACACAGTCCTTTTTTAAAGGATTGCCGGAGAATCTCGAGAAAACATTCGATAAGGAAAGAATAAGAAATTGGTGAAGTCAAATTGACCGATTTGATCTTCTCGTTGCTATTGATTTTAATTAATTTCCAATTTCCCCATTCTCCTTATAAATGCAGAACCACGAAGCGATCCAGCAGAAGTGGTATCAATTCCATTTTCACGATGGCAATTGATTTTTGAATTGTCTCTGCTGTATGCGATTCCATGTAAATTGCGTTTGTACAATTTTGTTAAACGCTATTCTCTCGTTGAAAAAAAAAATTTTCGGAATAATTACATACGCACAATATTTACCACCCGATATTTTTTATTCAAAATTCATAATTTCACTTTTCGAAAATAAATTTTCCCACTATTTTCCAATTTTAAAAAAAAATAAATTTTCCCATTACTTTCCAAAATAAAATAATAGTATTTTTTCCCTAATCGATTAGTGCAGTAAATGACAATTTTAGTTAAACGACAATTTTTTTTGGTTTCATTTAATAAATTAACAGAAATAAAAAATAAAAATAGATATTTGTATAAAAAAAAAAGATTAAAATTGAAAAATTTTTTTTTGTGTGTAAAATCAGACAGGGGTTTAGAAATATTCAAAGGGAAATTTTCAGGTAAAATTAAATAAGAAATATAAATTTTTATTCCAAAATTAGTAAAATTAGTAATTAGTGAAATAGAAACTGTAAAACATTTCCATTACTAAAGATACTAAAGATCGAATTTAAAGAATAAAAAATTCCTTTTGTCAGACGAAAAATTTTAATTAAAATTTCTTCTCGATATTCAAACTCAAAAAAGTAGTTGAAAAAATTCCTAAACAATGGGAAATTTTGTCAAATTTTATTTTTAAAAAATTGTTTAAAAAAATTTTTTTTTTTTAGCAATTAATTAGAATTTCTCAAAATATTCCTGTTTTATAACAAAAAAAGAATATTGTAAAGAATAAAAAAAATGTTTAGAAAAAAAAACTGAATCCATAATATTGATTACAATATTACTTACAAATTAACAATATTATTCTCAAAAACTTCCACAGAAAACAGGAAAAAAATTTGGAAAATGTTTAGAATTAATTTTTTGCCGAAAATTTAAAATTGTAATTATTAGAAATTTTATTTTTTGAAAAAATAAACAACAATAAAGGTATTAAAAATAATCTCACAAAATAACTTAGTTCATTCTATTAAATTTAGAAATACTGAAAAAATTTGTTTTCGGAAATAAATTCTAATTAAAATTTCATCTCAATTATTAAATTACAGTAGAAAAAAATTTTCAACAATCGGAAATTTCGTCAACATTTATTTAAGGGCATTTGAACCATTATGACGTCACAATTTGTCCAAAGCATTTATTCTAAAGCTGTGACGTCATAATGTTTCAAATGCCCTTAAAAAGAATGTTTAAAAAAAAAAAAGAATTTAAAAAAAAAATTATATGACTTTTTCAAAATACTCATGTTTTATTTGAAAAAAATATATAATTATAAAAACGTAAAAAAATTTTTGTTGAAAAAAATGGTTTGTATTAAAATTTCAGATTTTCCAAAAATTGTATATCGATAATATTTTTAACTACATTAATTAAAAAATGGTTAACTAACTATTTAACAATATTAATAATATTATTAAAGGTGGAAAAAGTTTGTAATAAATATTGTTACTATTATTATTTTTTTTAATTCAAATATTATTATTATTATTAATTATTAATTTTTATTAGTTTTTGTCAGTTTTTATTTATTATTGTTAATTTTATTATCTATTTTATTTTAATAGTATTATTATTATTAGGAAATGTTATTATTATTTATTATTTTTTATTTATTATTAATTTTATTATTTATTTTATTTTAATATTATTATTATTAGGAAATGTTATTATTATTCAATATTATTACTTATTATTAATTATTAATTTTGAATTGAAATTAATTAACAATTGTAGAATATTATTAATTATTGATTTTTAATTGAAGTTGATTAAAATTGAGTGACTATTATTAATTATTAATTTTTAATTTAAAGTGATTAACTATTGAATAATGTTAATTTTTAATTATTAATTAAAATCGATTAAAGTTTATTGAATATTATTAACTATTAATTTTTAATTAAAATTGATTAACATTTATTGAATATTGAGAAAGAGAGAGGGAGAGAGAGAGAGGGCAACGGAAGTAAGCAATAAAATGAAATAGTTTTTTTTTATTGGGATTTGAGAGGGATTTCGGGAGTTTGACTAAGTTTTAGGGAACGATTAGAAGTTGTCAGAAGGGATATACGAGTACTGGCTTGCATAGTAATGAACACTTGACTTTCAGGAACTACGATCTTCGTTATGTGGTATTATGCAACGCCGGCTTGCATACGATTAGCCGGATCTCAGGGAGAAATTATTCGATTTGTCGTTTCAACTCCTCCCTGACACTTTGCTACTGACAATTACTATAACTTAATCTTGTACAGTCTCTTTAATTTATTCCTTATGTATAATTCGTCACGCATCCCTTGTCGTCTGACAAACTACCTCTGTTTGCATTCCAAATTTTATTATCAATTTTACAAAAAAAAAAAAAAAAAAAAATGTTTATTATTAATTTAAAAAAAAAAAGTTTATTACTGATTTTACCAAACGAAAATGTTCATTATTAATTAAAAAACATATTTTAGTATTAATTTTACAATAAAAAAGGTTTATTGTATATAAAAAACAATATTTTATTATTAATTTTACAAAAAAAAATTATGAATTTGTTATTAAATAAAATTAAAAATAAAATTACAATTAAACTTGAGGCATTCTTTTCTCGGAGAGCAATTTTTCAAGTAATAATTTAATGATTTAATAATTTAAAGGTATTAATTTTACAAAAAAAAATGTTTACTATTAATTAAAAAAAATATTTTATTATTAATTTTACAAAAAAATATGAATATTAATTTTTTATTAAATAAAATTAAGAATAAAATTAAAATTAAACTTGAGGCATTTTTTCGCTTTCGTAGAGTAATTTTTCGTTTCCTTTACTGATTTTCCCCTCCCTTTTTTCCTTTTTTTTCCTCTTTTTCCTTTTTTTCCCTTTCTTTTGTATGAACTTGGTGGGGAAAGAATATTTTGCAAACATACGAGAAACGAATCCTCTTAGGATTAGATTAAAGGGGTTTTTTTTTTGCCCCTTTTTGCAAGTTAAATTTTGTTCGCAAACTTCACTATATATAGATACTATTCCACGTATGAGAAAAACGATATCGTCGATTTTATCGGCATAAGGGAAACTAAAGTTAACCCGCCGCCATTTCCTCCTTCCTCTTTTTGGGAAGTGAATTAACTCAAGTTAAAATGTTCTTATACACACAGAATGGTTAATAATTTCAGAAAGTGGAAATTAATTTTCACCTGCTATAAAATTGATTTCCAAAGTTAAAATCATCTTTCCCAAAAGTTTTCCCCACATAGTTAAACGCTCTTTACTTTGAGATATAAATTCAAAGATCCACCATAGCATGAAAATTTATATTTTCTTTTGCAATTTCATCTCTCGAATGTATAAATAATTTTTATTGAATATTTCCCTTACTTTTTTTGGGGGGGAATTCGCGATTTTTTTCGAAAGAAATTTTTTTAGAAGAAATTTAAATAAACGTCGATTCGGTTTTTTATTCAAGTACCAAAAGAAGAAATAGTTTTTAATTTTAAAGAAAATTTTAGAAGAGATATTTTAAAGAGAATTTTAGAAGAAATTTAAATAAAAGTCGATTCGGTTTATTATTTAAATACCAAAAAGAAATAGTTCTTAAGTTTAAAGACGAATTTTTTAATGTGAATCTAAATGAACGTCAATTAATACCAAAAAAATAAATAATTATTAATTTTCCCCACGATTTTTTTAAGTTAATTTTAAATTGACGTCGATTCGGTTTTTTATTATCAAATATCAAGAAGAAATAATTATTAATTTTCCCGACGAATTTTCCAAAGTAAATTGCAAAAAAATCTCGATTAATTTCTTTTATCCAAATACCAAAAAGAAATAATTATTAATTTTTCCCCAAGAATTTTTCAAGCTAAATTTAAATAAACATCGATTAATTTTTTCATTCACCTACCAATAAGAAATAATCATTTTTCCCTCCTTCAAATAAACGATACTTAAGATTACTTTTTCTTAAATTAACGAAAAAAAAATCTGTAATAGAAAATTAAAAGCGAGGGAAGAAAAAATTGTCTATAAAAAATTCTCAAATTGTCTTCTTCTTCTTTTTTTTTAATCAACATATATATAGAGGCGAAAGATTCCCAAGTTGAAATTACGACGATTAATTGCTCTCTCTCTTTCTCTCCCCTCTCCATTTCGTATATAGTGCAGTACTTTTGAATTCAAATCTCTCAGCTGAATAATTACAAAAGATTATTCGCCAACGATCAGATTGCACAGTACGTCGTCGATTCATTAAAGTGAAGTTCGTAAGCAATTTCTAGTGTGAGAAATTACAAGAATTTCGCCAATTTTGTAGTTTTAGCCGAACATTCATTTTATTTAAATATTTGTTTCAGGTGTTTGACAAACATAATCGAGGATACATTACAGCGTCCGATCTAAGAGCCGTTCTCCAATGTCTAGGCGAGGATCTCTCCGAAGAAGAAAGTCAGTAAATATTAAAATCAAAAACTATTTTTTTTTTTTGCAAATCTTAATTAGAATTCAATTTTTTTTCCAAAAGTTATTAATTTTTTGATAATAAAAATTGTTTTTCTTTTTTTTAAGGAAAAAGAATTGCTGTTTCTAAATCTTAATCGATGAGTAGAAAATTCCTCGAATTGAATGGATCTTTAAAAATTCGAAACTAATAAAAAAATACCAGTTTCGAATTTTTTTCCAAGATCAAAATATATTCGAAACTAATAAAAAAATACCAGTTTCGAATTTTTTTCCAAGATCAAAATATATTCGAAACTAATAAAAAAATACCAGTTTCGAATTTTTTTCCAAGTCCCATTGTCGAGTCATTTTTTACTCTTAAATATTTTAATTTCGTTTCAAACAAAATCGATAGATAATAAATTTATTAACTAATGAAACAATAAACTAAAAAATAATAAAATAATAAATAGTAATTTAATACAAAATTAAATTTTATTCGACTATGATTTTTTTCTTTGAGGAAAAATATTTTTTCCCCTCTTCCAAATTTAACAGCTCAATTTTTGGGGAAATTTTTTCCTTCTTTATGTGTAAAATCGTAAAAAGGGAAAAAAGAAAAGACGGTAAAAGAATCGATCACCACTTATGCGGTGTACCATAGTTTTTCAGATATAAGCGAACGTTTAGCTATAGAGTCGATAATTTACAACGGAAACGGGGTCGCGACACCAAATGTTCCACAGATGCTTTACATCCGGCTTACTCTGACCCAATACTCTTTCAAGCGAATTGTTCGCTATGCAGGAACGACAAAAAATTATTAGACTTTCATGATTCTTTTATTTTATGTTTTTCTCTCTCTCTCTCTCTTTCTCCCTTTATCGTGAAATAACACAATTGAAATAACTATTTCAATAAAATAAAAAAATTTCACAATTTTGTAAATATTATTTACAATTTTTCTATGAATTTTCAAGTTTCATTCTTATGTTTCTAATTTAGGGAAAAATTTTCAATTCTTTATTATTTGAAATTGGGGAAAAATTATTTCAATGTAAACTTGTAAATAATGTTTTAAATAAAAAATAGTAACGTTGATTTAAATGAAAAATCATTTTTAAAAATTTTTAATAATTACCTTCAGTTCAAATTGTAAGTAGGAATTATTTTTGATTTTAAATTGAAAATAATTTAGAAAATTTTAAATAATTACTTCCATTAAAAGTTGGAATTAACTATTTTAATTTCAAATTCACAATAATTTTCTAAATGTAAAATAATTATTTCGATTGAAAATAATTTTCCAAATTGAATATAATTAATTCGATTGAAAATAATTTTCCAAATTCAAAATAATTACTTCGATTGAAAATTGAAAAAAATTATTTCAATTTAAAATTGAAAATAGAATTCCAAATTTAAAATAATTACTTCGATAGAAAATAATTTGCTAAATTTCAAATATTTCAAATAATTTTCCAATTTTAAAGAAATTACTTCGATTGAAAAGTGGAAAAAAATTATATCAATTTAAAATTAAATAAAATAATTTCAATTTAAAATTGAAAAAAAAACTATTTCAATTTTAAATTGAAAGGAATTGTGTCCATTTAAAATAATTACTTCGATTAAAAATTGAAATACTTTCAATTTTAAATTACAAATAATTTTCCACATTTAAATTAATCTCTTCGATTAAAAATAATTATTGAAATTGAAAATAGTTATTTTGATTGAAAATTGAAAAAAATTATTTTAATTTAAAATTGAAAATAGTTTTCCAAATTAAAAAAAATTGATTTCCATTGAAATTGAAGAAAATGATTTCCATTTAAAATTGAAAAAAAATTATTTCAATTTAAAACTGAAAAAAATCATTTCAATTGAAAATTGAAAAAAATTATTTCAATTTAAAAGTGAAAAAAAATTATTTCATTTTAAAACTGAAAAAAATCATTTCAATTTAAAATTGATAAAAATTATTTCAATTTAAAATAATTATATCGTTTAAAAAATGAAAATAATTTTTTTTAACTTTTCAATTATTTTTACTTTTTCTTACTAACGTTTCAAATTTTTTAATTATTTAATTTTTTAACTTTTTAACTTTTAATTTTTTAATTTTTACACACAGTTGTCCCTATAGGAATAATCTAAGATTTCTACGCCCAAAAAAGGGAGATAAAAAAAAGACAGACATATTATTTCACTGGGTTGAAAGTGGTACTCAACGTGGCTTAATGTCGTTTCTTTGAACTCGGTATCAAAGTTTCAGTACTACCAGTTGATCCTCTTTAAAAAAAAAAAAAAAAAAAAAAGGAAAGAAAGAAAGATAAAAAAAAAGAAAAAGTTAGTAACTCGCGGTCTTTAAGCCTCCTGTCAGCACGAGCACGTATCGCGAAAGCTTTCTTTAAAAACTTTAGATATACTGAGTTTGCATTTTTAACCTTGTTCCCCAGACTGATCTTACCTAACACTTTCAAAAGCACTTTCTACTTAACGTCTGACAATTCGTTTTAACAAAGCAAAAGAGCTGCCATTAATGCAATCACTACAGTTTCTTTTTTTTTTAAAGTCAAATCTAAACTCCACTGCCCCCCTTCCTTGCGGCAAAGACGTTAAGTAAAAATATTTATTCACTTTTGCTAATCTTGATCCATTTCTATGTTTTATAATTTTTTTTTGTATTTTTTATTCAAATTCGATTCCAAGTTTTTTAATTTTTTATTTACATTAATTCTGCAGTTAATTTGTTTCTCTATTCAAACTAATTTTCAAGTTGCTTTAATTATTTATTAAAATTAATTTTCAAGTTATTGTAACTTTTCATTAAAACTCATTTTCCAGTTATTTTAACTTTTTATTTACATTAATTCTCAAGTTAATTTGCTTCTTTATTCAAATTAATTTCCGAGTTGCTTCAATTATTTACTAAAATTAATTTTCAAGTTATTTCAATTTTTTATTAAAATTAATTTTGTTACTCTAAATTTTTATTGAAATTAATTAAAAAATTTTTTAACACTTCTATTCAAATCAATTTTGTTAATTTTCTATTCGAATTAATTTTTCAACTTTTCTATTAAAATTAATTTTGTTAATTTTCCATTCAAATTAATTTTGTTAATTTTCCATACAAATTAATTTTGTTAATTTTCTAGTCAAATTAATTTAAAAAAAAACATATTTAAAATAATTTTAATATACATTCCATCCATTTTACTGTCTAAAATATAAATTTTTTATTCAGAGGGAAAAATTTTATTCATATAAAAAAGCGTTTATGTCAAAAAAAAGAAGAAAAAAAACCAACTACTCCATGAAATGAAACTGACGTTTACTAATAGAACTTTTTAAAGACTTCGCGTATATGTGAAAAAGAGGCAAAATTCTTTTATATTTTTAAATTCATTTACTTTTGTTAAAGCCAGGCTATAATGAATTATTTGAAATTTAAATAGTTCTATTGACAGTTTGCCAGTGCTTTTATTCATTGTGCGCAAAAAAAAAGAAAAAGAAAAAGGAGACGATGAAAATAAAGAAGGAAAAAAAAATTGCAACCTTTTTTTTGCACAAAAACCTTTTGAGAGACGTTTAACGCATTTTTATATGGAATTCTTCTCTACAAGTAAATTAATTAAACGAATTAAAATAAACAGTCAGACAGAAAAAAAATAGAAATTAAAATACTCCTTTGTTGGATATTTAAAAAAAAAAGTATAGAGAGTGCTACACATAATTTATAAGTACTTTTATTAAAAAATATTTTTGTCACTATGGATAGTATTTTCGGTATTTTTTTATGTTTTTATTGTTGTTCTTATGGGGATAATAATGTTTTATTATTATTATTTTTTTTTATTTGTATTTTTATTTTTATCATTAATTTATTTATCATTGTTTTTTATTTTGTTAATTTTCTGGTCAAATTAATTTTTCTTCTTTTCTATTGAAATTAATTTCATTAATTTTATTAATTTTCTATTAAAATTAATTTCGATAATTTTCCATTAAAATCTAATTGTCAAGTGGTTTTAATTTAAAAATTTTAAATTGACTTTAATTCAAAATTTATTTTTAAATGTTCCATAAAGTACCTACGTAATTATTATAAAAGTAATAACTCAATTCAAATTAATTTTTCTACTTTTCTATTGAAATTAATTTTGTTAATTTTATTAATTTTCTATTAAAATTAATTTCGTTAATTTTATTAATTTTCTATTAAAATTAATTTCGTTAATTTTATATTAAAATCTAATTGTCAAGTGGTTTTAATTTTAAATTGACTTTAATTCAAAATTTATTTTTAAATTTTCCATAAAGTATCTACGTAATTATTAAAAGTAATGGATCTTCTTTTAATTCAGAAAATTACCAATTTATCTAACATTTTTTTTATTATTATTTTTATTATTATTTTTATTATTATTTTTATTATTATTAATATTATTGTTTTTAATTTTTTTATCATTACACAATATCCACATATTAAAACCAATTAAAAAATCCCATTAATCAAAACAACGAAAATAATTACCAAATTAATAACCTACAATTTAATCCTCGACGCGATAATTTTCGTTTGAAAAAGGTAATAAATTCTTTTTTATTTTTTTATTTTTTTTAACTTTTTTTTCTCGCAAAGTACTATATCAGGATGCAGCGTGCGTCACCATTCATTCTGTATCACGTGGCAATAAATTCTTACCAGAAATAATTGAGAACACATATAGTGGTCTTTTTACAATCCTTATATACGCGAAGGCAGGCCCCCGTTCAGGGTTCGTATTTATAAGATGGGAAAGAAGAGCGAGCGCGCACTTTCCGAGAAAAGGATGGTTTGATGTTCCGTGATTGGAATTAATCAGGATTAAGGGCAAAAGAATTCAAAAAAAGGTTTGGATAGAGAAAAACTGCATTCAGAACTAATCTTAACAGTCACTAAAGTTCTATCATAGAAAATTCGTTGAATCAATCAAAAAAAAAAAAATGAGAGAAAAAAGACAAAAGTCTTTCAAATACTTTCTAATTAAGAGTTTTTTGACCAACTGCGTTTCGTGCATTTTAAAAAGAGAAAAAAAAAGAAAAGAGAAAGAGAGAGAGGGAGAAGTAGGGGAAAATGCAGAAAATTTCCATAATTTAATTACTTTTCTTCAATTCAAAACTCACAAAAGTGGTAATTGCAATTAACGTGTATATTTATAGTTACGCATATTAAGAATGGAATTTTCCTATTAAATTACTTGACGTTATGGTATTAAATTATTTTTGACTTTATTAAAAAAGAAAATTCTTTTTTTTGTTCATTTGGTTATAAATCACAATTTTTTTTTATTTAGAAAATTATTTATCGTATTTGTTTTTAAATTTCTTTTTCCTCTTTTTAAGTTTTTAGCGAATAATTAAAATCAGTATCATGCTTTGTTTTAATATTCTCTACATGCTTTGTATTTTTAAAATTGTATGCTAATTTTATAACTCTTTTTCAGTCGAGGACATGATAAAAGAAGTAGACGTTGATGGTGACGGTCGTATCGACTTTTACGGTAAGAAAAGAAAATTTTTTTTCATCCACTTTTTTGCACGCATATCTAGATATAATTTTAAAAAGAAAAAAAAAGAAAGAGAAAAAAATGAAGGGTTTTATGAAAATAAGTCTCAAAAGTGGAAAACGTCAAGTTTATGATCAGACAAAATTTCATCGTTTTTTGAATGTATTTTTTTGATGAAAATTAACTGATTATTATTTTCTTTATTTGGTAATTTTCCTCTTGTCTATTTATTATTTACAGAAGTTTAGCTTTTTTATTTATCAATAAAAAATTAGTCCTAACGAAAATATTTTGAATTCTTTACTGAAATAACGAAAAATTTAGTTTTAAGTAGTAAAACCCAAGTTTAGTCAGACTGTATTTTATATTTTTTGTTTTTTGGCAAATTCATTTTTGAGAGAAATCAAACAAAAAAAATTATTTATTACGAAAATTTTTTAAACACTTAACTACAAAATTCACAAAATTTATTTTTAAGTAGTAAAAATCAAGTTCAGTCAGGCAGTATTTTATTTTTTTGGCAAATTCATTTTTTGAGGAAAATCGAACAAAAAAAATTATTTATAACGAAAATTGTTTAAACACTTTACAACAAAAGTCACAAAAAATTATTTTTAAGTAGTAAAAATCAATTTCTGTCAGGCAGTATTTTATTTTTTTTGTTTTTTGTCAAATTCATTTTTTGAGGGAAATAAAGTAAAATTGATAATCTATATTGTTTAGTAATTTTTAATATAACTAAACAGGCAGTTTCTTCACTTTGAAAATAAAGTCAGTAGTAAAAGTTCGGTTTAGTCAGACATAATTATTTTTTTTAATTGTTATATTTTTATTTTTTTACTCATTAAAAAATCATTACAAAACGAGAATATTTTATAAATTTAAGACATTTTGCTAAAAAATCACAAAAATTGTCTAAAAATGTAATTTTTAAGTAGTATAAACTATATTTAGTCGGACAACATTTTTTTATTTTTTTAGCGAAAACATTCTTGTAAAAAATTGAATAAAAATTATTTTCCACAGCGTTAAGTAATTATTTACAAAAGTTAATCAGAAATTTTTTTTTGCTACTATAAAATTAGTAGTAATAGATGCTTTTAGTCAGACTTAAAAGGAAATCTTCACATTTAACCATCAAATTTAATTTCTAACGAAGAATATATTTGCACAAAGTAATAGCTATTTTAGGAGAAATTCTTGAAAAATAAAATAATTTTATAATTTTAAGTAGTAAAAACTATGTTAAGTCAGACATCATTTTATATATTTTTGGTGAATACATTTTAGAGACGAAAGGATATTTTCAAGTTTAACAACAAAATAGTAAAAAAAATTCACAAGAATTATAAATAAATATTTTGTCTAGACAAATAAAATATAAATTTTATTATTTCAACGAAAAAATATATGTAAAATCAGAATATTTCTAAATTGCAATGAATCGTTTTCGAGAAATTCTTTAAAAACTAAAAAAGCTTAAATTTCAAGTAATAAAAGTAGAATATAAAAAAAACTTAAATTTTAAGTAGTAACAGTTAGCTCTAGTCAGACATAATTTGACGCAACTGTAAAAATTTATTCAAAAAAAAAAAAAAAAATTAAAATGCAATCAATTTTTTGAAAAAAATTATTCTCAAAGGTCAAAATGATTGTGAACCTTGACATTTAGAAATTTTTTTTTCTTGTCCAATTCCTATTTTTTAGACGAATGTCAAATATGGTATTTAGTGTCATTGTTCATTCAGGGAAATAATCGTCTCGAAAAAAAGAAAAATTGGAACTTTCTTTTTTGAATGGTAATTTTGAAAGATAACCTTGTCTGGAAGAGCCTTGGCATCTCTCTGTCTCTCGTCTAAGAGAGGCACTTTTCTTCAAGGGCGCCTTTTACACGAGAGCAAAAAAATGGGCAATAGATCGAGGCCATTTACCTCATCTTCAACATCTCTACTTTTTAGCTCTAGATTAGAATACACTTTGATTCTAAAGAAATTCTTCTCGTGAGCATATTTTTCGACAACGACCTTCATATTTTCGATTTTTTGTTTAAACAATTTTCGCCCCTTTAGCGCTGACTAGTTTTTGTTTGCAGAGAAATTGTTAAAAATAAAAATAAACTTGAATTTTCAGTAGATTTATTTTTTTTAAGGAAATATTTTATTTAAAAAAAATATAAAGACATTTTTATATATATCATTATAAACAATATATTATTAAGAGTAATTATTATTAAAAAAAAAAGGTTAATAAAAACAAGAAGTTAATCTTTTGAAAAATATCAATTGCATTGCATAAAGTATTCTTTATGATGAGACATTCAAGAATAATGTATTCACTTGTGCGTCTGACTAAAACTGATTTTTACTACTTAGAATAGGAATTTTTTCCAACTTTTGTGACTTTTTATAAAAATATTCACTGCATTATGACAATATTCTTGATAGAAAAGAATTTTTATAGTTAAATCTAAAAATTTTATCTTATGTCTGACTAAAGACATATTTTACTACTGATTCTATCGTAGAAAAAAGAAAAACAGTTTAAACTTTGTCCAAAAAAAATTACTAAATACTGTAAGAAATAATATTCATCGTTTTATTTCGCAACCGAAAAATTGAATTTCTTCCTTTGTCTGACTAAAATGGTCTTCTACTACTTAAAATTGGATTTTTTTCTCATATGTTGAAAACTTTTTTTTAAACCAGAGTTTGCGGCAAATTTTCTTGTCAGAAATTATTTTTTAGAGGTAAATATAAAAAATTAATTTGTATGCCTGACTAAAACGGACTTTTGTTACTGATTAAAAAAAATACTTAAATATAAAATACCGTCTGACTAAACTTGATTTTTACTACTTAAAACTAAATTTTTCTGAATTTCTACGTTAGTAAAAAGAATTGTGAGGTTTGAGTTTTAAAAAAAAATTACGATTTACTGTGAAAAATAATTTTTGTAAATTTCCAAAAAAATATTTACGTTTTTATGCAAATATTTGCGTCAAAAATAATTTTTCCTATTTTTACGTGTGGAAATTTATTCTTGCGTCTGACTAAAACCTACTGTCACTACTGATTCCATTATTTCAATGAAAAACTCTTGTTTAACTTCTGCAAATAATCACTAAATACTGTCAAAAATAAATTACACTCTACTTTTAACAAAACAAAAAAAAATTTACTTACCAAATACTAAAAAATCATGTCTGACTAAACGTGGTTTTACTACTTAAAATTCGTCCATTTTTTATTATTGTGAGTTTTTTAAAAATAATTACCTATTATCTTATGGAAATATTTCCCTTAGAAATAAAGTTTGACAAGTATAAGAAATTTTATTTTGACGTCTGACTAAAACGAACATTTACTACTGATTCTCCATTATACTTCAATGAGAAAAAACTATAAGCGTTTGAACTTTCGTAAAAAATTACTCAATATTATTAGAAATGAATTTAATTAATTTCTCAAAAAAATGTATTCACTAAAAAATAAAAAACTGATGCCCGACTAAATATGGTTTTTACTACTTAAAAATATTTTTTCTCAAATTTTTCCTAATTTCTTAGTAAAATATCAATTATACTTTATATCAGCAAATAATTTCGTTAGGAATGAATTTTTATAGGTAAATATAAAAATTTCTTTTTACGTCTGACTAAAACAAACGTTTTCCACTGATTCCAATATCTTGGCAAAAAATCTTCACATCTTTTGTAAATAATTGTTTACTAAAGAATGTGAAAAATAAATTTAATTCAATTTTTGACCCCTTAAAAAATTACATTCACAAAAAAATGCAATGTCTGACTAAATACGGTCTTCACTACTTAAACTAGACATTTTCTTTAATTGTGTAAAACTTCAAGTAAAAATTGCTTTGTATTTCTATATACAATTAATACAATTAATTTGTATTAATATTCTGTTTGGAAATAAATTTTCATAGTAAAAATTTTTTATAGAATCAATAATATTCTTCATAATTGTCAACTTCGAGTAAAAATTGCTTTGTATTTCTTTATACTGTTAATACAATTAATTTGTATTAATATTCTTCTTGGAAATAAATTTTCATAGTAAACATTTTTGTATAGAATGTATAATGTGTATTAGAATTGTATATTGTTCATAATTTTCAATTACATTTTTCATACAATATTAAAAATGAAAAAGAAATTTCAACAGTCCTTTCAAATTTAAATTATCATATATTCCATGATTCTTTGAAGATTCACCATAGGAAGAATGGAAATTTTTTTTCAAAGTAACATAAAGAATATATATATATATAAAAATCTGAAACCAAAGATTTTTCTTTGAGATTATATGAGATATATAGAAAATTAATAACGTCTCTTTTTTGAAAAGTCGACAGAGGTTACAAAGACGTGAAGAATTTTTTTTTTTTTTCTAAAAAAGTAAAACCGTAAAAGTATTCTTTGAATATTGTTTCCTTATAGGGGAAATATTTTATACGTGAAACTAAAAATCAAAAGGTACATGGATAATACGTTCTTTGAGTTCGTTATTGTTATCGTGGAAAATTCTTGTCATTCTATTTGGAAGTATTGAGACTATATATATATGTATATTAAGAGAGAGAGAGAGAAAAGAGAGAGAAAGAGAGAGAATATAAATATAATATGTCGAAATCGTTGAAAAGTAAAAATCAAATATCTGTTTCAGAATTCGCACACGCCTTAGGCGAGCCAGGAATAGACGAGGACGAGGAGGATGAGGATGAGGATCCTCAATCTCCCACTTTCTGAAGATCACAAGACTATTGATTATTATCCTCTTCTTCCAAGTCCACCTGAATTCAAAAGTGACTCAAATTTCACACTCATCGATAATAATGTGTCTCATTAATGTTTTTATTTTTTTACTGACAAATTTGTTCAACTCCGAATTTTTCTCTTTTTCCCTTTTTTATTTTTTCTTTTTTTTCCTACTTTCTTTTTTTCATTTTTGCTTTTTTCACTTTTTGACATTTTTTCTTTCTTCACTTTCTTCTCTTCTTTCTTCTTTTTATTTTCATTTTCTTTCGATTCTTTTTATCTTTTCCTTTTTTTCTTATATACCGTTTTTCCCCAGAAAAAAGGAGCTTTCATTTTTTAATTATTTTAGTAAAAGTTACCAATAAACTAAAATAATCTTAAACAATTATACAATTTTTTATACAATTATCAATTATTAAATTTCTAAATTTTCTCTACACGAAATATTACCAGAGACAATTATGTTAAATTACTAAAAAAAATATTAGTAAGCACTTTTCGCACAAAAATTCTTCAATTAAAATTTAGAGTTTTCTTAATCAAAAAGTAAAAAATAATAAATAATATAAACAAAGAATCAAGGGTAGAAATTTTTGAATCATAAAAAAATCAAATTTTGGAAATGAACAGAAAAAATTAAGGGTTTAAATTTTGAAAGCATGTTAAAAATAATAATCAAAAAAGAAAAAAAATTGTTGAATTATTATTTTAAAAAATGTCGACATTGAGGATTGAGATTTTGAAATTATAAAAAAAATAATAAATAATAAGTAGAAATTTTTGTATTAAAGAAAATTTAAATCGACAAGTAAAAAATGTAAAATTGAAAAAAATAACTGTCAATTTTTTTTCCTAAATCAATTAGGGTTAGAAATTTGAATTTTTGGAACTTTAAAATAATTTTGAAACAATAAAAACAGGGGTAGAATATTTGGAATTGTTATAAAAATCAAAAATCAAGGGTAGAAAATTTGCAAATCCGGAAAAAATTAGAATTCAAAGAGTGAAATTGTGAAAATCGACAAAAATAAAAATTATAGGGTTTAACATTTTGAAATAATTCTAAAATAAAAAACCAAGGGAGAATTTTTGAACTAACAAAAAAAAATTAATGTCAAGGGAAGAAATTTTTCAAATATAAAAATGTAATTAAAACCCAAAGGGTGAAATTTTGAAATATTGAAATAATTTCGAAGAAGTTTTTGAATTTAAAAAAAAAATCAAAATCGAAATATTTAATTGGTAAACACTTTATATAATTACCAAAAAAAAATATAAATAATAACCAAAGTGTAAAAATTTGGAAATTATATCAAAAACAAAAAATAAAGGGCAAAAATTCCAAAGTAATTTAAAAAATCAAGAGTAGAATTTTTGCAAGTGTAAAAAGAAATCAAAAAAAAGAAATCAAAGATGTAAAAATTTTTAAAATACTCAAAATTGAATTGAAATTAAGAAATTAAGAAATTAAAAAATTAAAAAATTAAAAAATTGAAAAAAATAGAAATTTCGTAATTATTAATAAAAGGAAACTACTAAATCAACAATTTTCTATATATGTGGACAAGCGACGGTGAAATTATTATCAATTTCCGGTAGAATATAATCGAGTTTACCTCAAAGAGAAAGTAAAGTTCACAAACTTGAAAGGAAAAAGCAAATAAGTTTCTCAAGAGTTGTAAAGAGACGTTTTCCTATAAATTATCGAATGTACTTCGATGCGTCTTTCTAAATACACGTTCAACGTTCCACAAGATTTATATTACGAGCTTTACGACACAGTCTCTCTCTCTACACTATGGTTTCAGGAAAGAAAAAAAAGAAAGAAAGAAAGAAAATAAGGAGAAAAAAAAGAAAACTATGTTTTCCCCGTCACCACCTGTACGTGGAGCTATTAAGTTTTTAGAGATCCGATATATACTGATGCATGATGAAAATACTAGAGATTTAAAACATCAATATCAAAGTTGCATGAAAAAAAATAATAAACTAGAAAAAAAATAAAAGAAAATAAAAAACAATAAAAAAGAATGAAATGCAATAAAAAATAATAAATTACAATAAAAAAAGAATAAAATGCAATAGAAAAGAATAAAAAACAATAAGAAAGAATAAAAAACAATAAAAAGAATAAAAAACAATAAAGAAGAGTAAAAAAACAATAAAAAAGAATAAAATACAATAAAAAACAATAAAATATAATAAAAAACAAATAACAGAACAAAAATAAAAGAAATGCGAAAACCAAGAATAATCGTCACATTTGCGTTTCATTATCTGATTCTAATATTGTCGATTTTTTAATTTTTCTCCATTCATGATAGAAACAATAGATAACGAGTGAAAAAATAGGAAAATAATTGTAGACTTTAAAAAAAAATTACGTTTTTGTTTAAGAATTTAAATTTAACTTATACAGTAAAAATAAAAATAGACATATATTGACTATTTTTAAATAGAAAAAAAGTATTAAAAATTGTTTTTATCTTTCTACATTTTTACTCACAATATTAAGATTAACTTGATTATTAAATGGCAAAATCGAAGCAAAATTATTTTTTGCAAAACAATTCTGTCGATTTTAATTTTTTACTTTCTAAAAAAAATTACTAATTTTTAAACTAATTAATTTACGAATTTCGAACAAATTGTTTTAAAAAATTTGTCAAACAAATTTTCATAAATCTTCAAAACAATTAGTGCAAGAAAATTTAATAATTATTCATTTTGAAAAGATTAATTCGAAATTATTAAATTTAAAAATAATTCATTTGAAATTCATAAAAAAAAGTAATTTTTTAAAATTTAAAAATAATGAATTCCAAAATATTAAATTTTAAAATAATTGATTCGAACTTATTAAATTTAAAAGTAATTGATTCGAAATTATTTAATCTCAAAATCATGAATTCGCAAATATTAAAATTTAAATTTCAAAACAATTTTATTCGAAATTTTGAATAGAGTCATTACAATATTGGAAAAAATATAAATCGTAAAAATTCTTGTTTTTCGTACTTTTCAATTCAAATTCCAAAATTAATTCGAATTTCAGAAAAAAATTACTATCTTTCATAATAATTAATAAAAAAAAAAGATGACGATAGTATATTAAATATAGTTCTCTCTCTTTTTCTCACTTTCTCTTTTTTTTACTGAAGTTAATGTCGAGGAGAGACACTGATAAGTTTACCCGACGTGTGTCAATGAGCTGACGAACAAGATTAAAGAAAATGGACCACCGGTAACTTTAAGATCTTTATCTTGGCTGTTGGTTGACTTTTAAACTTTCGACTTTACACTTTAAATGACATATCTGCAATTTCGTCTATTATCAAAAAAAAAAAAAATGAAGAAAAAAAAGGCAAAAAAAAATTGTAAAAAAATACATTTTCGCTCTCATCTCGTGTATTAGTAGATAGTTACGTAAGTGCAAAAGCGGACAGTGCGATAGACTGCTTTTTATTCCCAGAACACGAAAAAAATAAATAATAATTATAGAAAAAAAAATATTAAAATTATCTCTATTTGTATAATGTAAGAAATAAATCTTTCTCAAATTTTCCCATTTCACATACTATACATATGCATATAATTATAATTATAATTATAATAAAAAGAAAAATATATCGGTCAATATTTGACTTTTATGGATAAAAAATTTTATTATTCCTAAGTGTAAAATAACTTAATGAAAATAAATTAATTAATTAATAATTAATTATTAATTATTAATAATAATTAAGTATTTATTCAATTAAATTTTTTTTACAATCGTTTAGTTTAAAGAAAAAAAATTTTATTTCTATTACCTATTCAACAGAAATTCGATTTTTATTTACTTAAAATTAACTTTAATTTACCATTATATTTTTATTTTATATTTTTATTTTTCTAATTTAAATTCAATATAAAAAATGTTATAAATAAAATTTATTTTATTTCGTTTTATTTTGCTTTAATTTTAACTCAATTTTGGTTTATTTTATCTTCATTTCGTTTCAATTTCGTTTCAATTTCGTTTCAATTTCATTACAATTTTATTTCTATTTATTTACTCTAAACAGTAAAATGGACGTTCAAAATAAAATGCCTCTTTATATTAAAATTTATTTATTTTTAATCGTATTTTAATATTTAATCATAGTCTTAATTTAGCGTAATTTTAATTTTTAGAAAATTTAATTTTCTATTATTTAACTCTATTGTTTTTTTAAAATTATAATTTTGTAAGAAATTTTTAATATTTATTTCACTATTTTTATGAGGGTATTTATTTTCCTAAAGAAATGTTTATATATTTAATTTTCATTAGATGAATAAATAAGTAAGAAAGAAAGAATTAAATATTTATGGAAAGTTAACTTTAATTTTATTATTTAGATTTTTGTATTTAAATTCAAAACTATTAATTTGTAATGTATAAAGATAGAAATTTTTGTATTACATTTTTGGTAATCAAAAAATATATTTAATTAAAAAAAAAAAATTTTCTCGCGTATAAATTTCTCTAATTAAATTTCTCAACTAAATTTCTCTTCTCTAATAAATTAATGAAAATCTAAATATTCTAAAATCCATAGGGTATATAAAAATTACATCTCTTAAATATTTTCCCCTTATTTTTCATTTTTCCTTTCTTTTTTCTCTGATTTTACCTTTTTGCTTCTTTTTTACTCTTTTTTATATTTTTTTCCTCTTTTTTTCTCTATTTTCTCCTTTTTTGTTTTTTTTTCTCTTTTTCTTTCTTTTTTCTCTCTTTTTTTTTCTTTCGCTAAAATTAAGTTATAAAATCCCGCTATAAATATTTACAGAACATTGTAACCGAATATAAAATAAGAACTAGAATATCTCGGATTTCGTTGTAAAATTCTCCAGGGTTATTATATACCTTAAAGCGATATATTTCCCAAAGGAGCAATGCAAACTGATGCATTTCACTGTTTGAACAGCTTGCGCGCGTATCTTCAAAGTATGTTCATCATTTTTAATGTTCGCCGGTTAACTTTTCTGTATTTCATTTGCATAACTCATAGCTGCATCATATCGGTAATGATGTGCAATTTATATTTTTCACGCAAAAAAAGAAAAATTATGCCTCCAAAAAAAGAAAATTATTTTAAAAAATATATTTTCTCCTTTTCTAAACCCTTAAAAATCGTACATAAATATTAATCTACTAGATAATTATTGCATTTACTTATAAAATTAAAAAAGAAATTAGATAGAAATTTTTCTAAAAATTTACCATTTAAAAAAAAAGTATTTCTAATTACGAGTTTAAAAAAAAGTATTTCTAATTACGAGTTTAAAAAAAAGTATTTCTAATTACGAGTTAAAAAAAGTATTTCTAATTGCCAGGAAAAATAATTCTAATTAACAAAAAATAATTATAATTGACAAAAGAAATTCTAATTGACTTAAAAAATAATTCTAATTGACTTAAAAAGTAATTCTAATTGACATAAAAAATATTTCTATAATTGCCATGAAAAATATTTCTAATTGTCATTGAAAAACGTATTTCCTATTGTCATTAAAAAAAATATTTCCTATTATCATTAAAAAAAATATTTCACTATAATTACCATAAAATAAATATTTCACTATAATTACTAAAATAGTTATAAAAACTAATATTGAATATAGAGAATAAAATAAATTACAAATGAAAATTAAAATACAGAAAATAAAAATATCTTTCGTTTAGTGTAAAAGAAAATTTTTCAATCTCTACATTATTATTTCATTTAGAAATTAAAACTAATCGCACAAATTATATCAAGGAGTAAGATTATAGAAAAAAATTGTCTATTAAAAATACTTTAAAAATAATCATTCAATATTAAAAATACAATTTACATTATATTTTTATTTTCCTTTTCTTTAATTTTCAATCTCCCAGTTACTTTTTTCATCAGCAAAAAATTAAATCCACACGGAGCTTATTTTGTAATTATTTTTTTTTTCTCCAATTCATCATTATTTTCGTCGATATTTCCCTTCTTATTTATTTTTCCTTGTTAATTTTGATTTTTTCTAATTTTCTTTTTTCAATAAATCAAATTTTCTTAAAGTAAAAAAAATATTAACAAGAGCATATTGAAATTTAATATTTCAATTTAAATTTAAAAAAAAAAGGGGAAAAAATGTATGTTTATAATATGAGTGATAATTGTTTTTAGCGCATAAAAAAAAAGGAAAGCAATAAATAATTTATAAAATGATTGACATGTTTATTGATGACACATGTAAATCGTGAAAAAAAATGCGCTTTATTGTATTTTAGAAAAAAAAAGAAGTTACTTTTTGACAATCATACACGCCTCGCGTGTTGTATATCAAAGTAAATTTAACCATCTCATTGTGCGTAAATATATAAGTCGAATGTGCTAGTTTATGAATGGAAAAAAAATCGTTAAACTAAATTTCCACTTTATAAAATGAGGCCATCTTCCGTTTCTGTCCGTTTCTGCGCAAAAAAAAAATTACAATATATACTTTTATCGATAGACAAAAAAAAAGAATTACTCGTCAAAGTTGATTTTCTTTCTGCGAAAAAATAATTTCTGTTCGAATTTTTTATTTTGTTGTATTTTTTTAATTTTTTATTTTGTTTTATTTTGTTTTAATTTTAATTTTAATTCCTTTTTCAATTTTATTTTTGATTCGTTTCTCTAATTCTTTTTTTAATTTTTTTTTCACAATATACACAATTTTTATTCCGCTAAAAAACTTTTCCTTTGTATTTTCATCGCAAACGAAATTTCAAGCTTCATTAAAAATAACGATGATGATGACGATGATGATAATATAAAAATTGAGAAAAAAAATCCAGAATGAAATAATCAACTCTGACTTGTAAATTATTCATCATATAATTATATATGACGGAAAAAAAAGGAAGACATAATTTTAATGACGGACGACAGAATTATTATATTGTCAAAAAAAAAAAGAAAAAAAATACTGCTTCTCGTATTATGGCTTTTTGCTCGAAATGTGTGTATCAGTGAGCGTTAAAATAGAGAAAAAAAAGAAGAGAAAAAGTGTCAAAAATAACAAAATACTGGAAAAATTAAATAATTTACATAATTTCTATGCCAGATGTCAAATGCTTGATTGAAATCGACCGAATGTTCGTAGAGAAAGAAAAAAGAAAATTAATTCTTCGAACCGATTAATTGATAAAAACTGGTCGCGTCTTGAGTACCTTATATTTAACAAATTAAACGCTAATGACGAAACTATTTGCGCTGTTCTATATATAAATATATTATATATTATATATAAATATACATAAATAAATATATAAATATATCTATTTTAAAAATTCAATAAAAATCAATAATAAAATTATTATTCTTGTTCTTATAGATTTTTTTTGCAATTTTTTCATCTACCTTTCTCATCGATCCTTTTCTGAATAATGGAGATTTATTTTTTCATGAGAAGAATTCTTATTATGATAATTGTTGTAATTAAATTAATTAATTAATAAATCGTCAAAGTTGATTTTTATTTCTGCGATCAAACAAACATTTTTTTTTTTAATTTGTATTTCTTTTCAAATTTATTTTTGTCTATATTCTATTTCGATTAATTAATTAATTAATTTAATTTCTATAAAAAAAACATTTCTTTTAATTTTGTATTTTGTTTTATTTTTCTTTCAAACTTATTTTTGTCTATTTATATATTTGTCTATATTCTACTTAGATTAATTAATTATTTTAATTTCTATAGAAAAATATTCATTGTCTAACATAAATACTTTTGATAGAAACAATTTTTCAGAATTAAGTTGATAAAAATTGTATGTTTTTAAAAATTTGTTAAAAAAAAGAAAAAAAATAAACAATTAAATAAATAACTTTTCGTTGAGGGAAATTTAAATTAAAATCTTTTGATCCAAAACTAAATTTGTCTCCATTCTTTATATTTGAAAATTAAAAATATGAAAAGACTATTTTATTTATTTTTTTTTCCTTTTTTTGCACAAACTTTAAAAAGCATTTTATTTCAAATCGAAGAAATATTCTTTTATGTTCGAGCATTATAATACATCAAAGTAATCCTTTTTCCACTTCAAAGTGTAGAATTCTTTTTTCATTTCAGATAATATTCTCTCTTATCTTGGAAATAATTCCCTCGATATTATGGAACCAGTAATTAAGAGCTTCATTTAAAGAGGGGTGAAGAATTATATAAATACGTTTTTATAACAACAGATAAGAAAAGCATCTCGAGAGTGTATCTAATTTGAAAAAGAGAGCCTGAAAAATTACGTTGTAAAAAATAAGTGTCTTAATATTGAATGTGTGGATTTTTTTTTTTTTTTTTTTTTTTTTTTTTTAAGGATGTTATAAATTTTTTTTCCTTTCTTAAAAATGGAAAGGGGGGGGGGGAAAAGATAGCGCACGCGCGCTATCATCACATCAGTGGGAGAGGCAAAAGCAAAACTATTTAATAAAGTGCATGCTTGACATAGAATTTAATTGGCTAGAAAACGAGTAATAAGCTGCTTCCGCAAAATTTACGAAAAGGAGATAAAATCCGTAATATAAAATTACTCTATATTAAAAAGAAACTTATTTTACTGCGAAACATCGAGAATCGGATAATAATTATATTTATTTGGTGTAATAAAAGCCAGAATTGTAAATAATATTTGTAAAAACCACTCAATTATTTTTATGGTTTATTCATTTCTAATAAAATATTTATTATTAAATATAAAAAAATTATATATTAAATATAACAAAATATTTCTTTATTTTTTTCTAATATTTATTTATTCATTTATTTTTATTTATTTTTAAATATTTATTTATTTAATATTGATTCTTTTCTGAAAACAGTTATTTTTTAGTTTAAGAGTTTAAAATAAACATTTTAATTTAATTAATTATAATTTAATTTTAATTTTAATTTTAATTTTAATTTTAATTTTAATTTTAATTTTAATTTTAATTAATATTAAAATAATAAAAATACTTTATTTTATTATCTAAATAGATAAAAATATAATTATACAAATTTAGTGACAATTTTCAAAAAGTATTTCAAACTTACTGCGTGAAAAATCTCGTAGCCTGCATCCGGTATTCGATTCTTTGAAATTTTTCTTCCACGATATTTTTTCTTTCGAACAAAAAACAATCACTCCGTATTTTAATATTTACGAGCACTCCCGAACGGTAAACAAATTTTTTATTGAGTATATTTCAATTTTTATTATTTTTAAAACACTTTTTGTTACTCGTCTGTCTATATTAATTTCAACACTCCCGAAATTAAGAAAAGAAATTGAATTTTTAATTAAACATCGAAAATTAGGAAAATATTTTCAAATCTTTTTTTTAATTTCTACACTCTTTTTATTATTTTTATTTTTTATTTTGTATTTTATTATTTTTGAGTGCACAATAATTTGTAAAACAATTAAAATAATTTTTGAGTACACAACAATTTGTAAAATAATTTTTCAGTGCAGAAAAATTTGTAAAATAGTTGAAAAATAACTTTTGAGTGTACAATAATTTGTAAAATAATTAAAATAACTTTTTGAGTTCACAATATAATTTGTAAAATAATTAAAATAATTTATGAGTGCACAAAAATTTTAAAAAGAATTGAAATAATTTCTAATATTTCTAATGAAACAAGTTGTGAATTAAGATGTTCATTACATGAACATTTTGCTTCCTCTTTACGATAAGCAAAAAATTTGCTTTAAAGTGAATTTTTTCATTTTATTTAATTCTATTAATGCTAATAAAATATATTCTTTTTATACATCAATCGATTCCTCTTGATGCAAAGAAGAAGATTTTATTGTATATTAACTTCAATATTCAATTAAAAAAAAATTTTTTGAAAAAAATTTTTTTTTTTGAAAAAAGTAAAAAAAAATTTTTTTTTAATAGATTTTTTAATGTCCATCAATCCATTTCGAGATATTTTTATGATAAATATTCCTAGCAATTTTCAGCCGAATTCGTTGAAACCTCTTCGAGTTATCGTGTTCACAAAAAACGGGATCCACACACACACACACACACACACACATACACACATCCGGACAATTGTTCAGGGTCTTATATAACATAGTCCCATATAGAAGAAAATTTGTTAAAAGGATTTTTAAAAATCTTGTAAATTAAACGACTACAAAGCTTCCTCACGAGGAAGCAAAATGATGAATTTTAAGAATTTTGGTTTTTCAAATTATTAAAAACATTATTTTTTTAGCAAAGCATGTAGATAATTAAAAAAGTAAAGTGGTTTTAAAATCCCAAAAATTATTGAAGCAAAATTAGAAAAACATGTAGAAACAAGTTGCGAATTAAGATGTTCATTACATGAACATTTTGCTTCTTCTTTACGATAAGCAAAAAATTTGCTTTAAAGTGAATTTTTTCATTTTATTTAATTCTATTAATGCTAATAAAATGTATTCTTTTTAAACATCAATCGATTCGTCTTGATGAAATGAAGATTTTTAGTTTGTTTTTAAGTCTAGATTAACATTTTATTATAAAGCAACATAATTTTTAAGAAGGAAATAAATTTCTATAAAAGTGCGAATTTTTGGTTTTAATTATGTTTAATTCTATAAATTCAAATAAAAAATATACTTTATATATACCAATCGATCCGTTTTAATGCAACGGATAAGATTATTGAAAAAAATGAGTAAAATCTTATTGTACCGGAATATAATTTTGATGAAAGAACTAAATTTTTGATAAAAAAAGGTAATTTTTTTGCTTTAATTGTCATTACCTCTATAAACTCTCATACAATTTATACTTTAAATATACCAATCGATTCGTCTTGATGCAAAGAAGAAGATTTTATTGTATATTAACTTCAATATTCAATTTAAAAAAATTTTTTTGAAAAAAAATTTTTTTTTTATTAGATTTTTTAATGTCCATCAATCCATTTCGAGATATTTTTATGATAAATATTCCTAGCAATTTTCAGTTGAATTCGTTGAAACCTCTTCGAGTTATCGTGTTCACAAAAAACGGGATCCACACACACTTTACGGTAACTTTTCACCATTTTATTTTAAAAGTGTTTTTCACTTTTTTCCTGGCAATTTGAACAAAAACAAACAACTTCTTCTTTAGACGCATTTTTCTAGGACAAAAATTAAAAAAGTTACAAAGGTTTTTCTAAAATAACAGACATTTTTTTCCTTTTTGAAATTTCAGTTTTCGGTAACTTTTTCCAATTTCATTTTGAAAGTGTTTTTCTTTTTTTTCGTGACAACTGGAACAAAAAAAAACAACTTCACCTTTGGACACATTTTTGTAGGACAAAAATTAAAAAAGTTACAAAGGTTTTTCTAAAATAACAGGCATTTTTGCATTTCGAAATTTCATTTTTTGGTAACTTTTTCCAATTTCATTTTGAAAGTGTTTTTCTTTTTTTTCCTGACAACTGGAACAAAAACAAACAACTTCACCTCTGGACACATTTTTGTAGGACAAAAATTAAAAAAGTTACAGTGCTTATTCCAAAAAAACCGACATTTTTAAATTTTGAAATTTGAGTTTTCGGTAACTTTTCACCATTTTATTTTTAAAGTGTTTTTCACTTTTTTCCTGACAATTTGTACAAAAACAAACAACTTCTTCTTTAGACGCATTTTTCTAGGACAAAAATAAAAAAAGTTACAGACCTTTTTCCAAAAACACCGACATTTTTAAATTTTGAAATTTGAGTTTTCGGTAACTTTTCACCATTTTATTTTAAAAGTGTTTTTCACTTTTTTCCTGGCAACTGGAACAAAAACAAACAACTTCACCTCTGGACACATTTTTGTAGGACAAAAATTAAAAAAGTTACAGTGCTTATTCCAAAAAAACCGACATTTTTAAATTTTGAAATTTGAGTTTTCGGTAACTTTTCACCATTTTATTTTTAAAGTGTTTTTCACTTTTTTCCTGACAATTTGTACAAAAACAAACAACTTCTTCTTTAGACGCATTTTTCTAGGACAAAAATTAAAAAAGTTACAGACCTTTTTCCAAAAACACCGACATTTTTAAATTTTGAAATTTGAGTTTTCGGTAACTTTTCACCATTTTATTTTTAAAGTGTTTTTCACTTTTTTCCTGGCAATTTGAACAAAAACAAACAACTTCTTCTTTAGACGCATTTTTCTAGGACAAAAATAAAAAAAATTACAGTGCTTATTCCAAAAAAACCGGCATTTTTAAATTTTGAAATTTGAGTTTTCGGTAACTTTTCACCATTTTATTTTAAAAGTGTTTTTCACTTTTTTCCTGGCAATTTGAACAAAAACAAACAACTTCTTCTTTAGACGCATTTTTCTAGGACAAAAATTAAAAAAGTTACAGTGCGTATTCCAAAAAAACCGACATTTTTAAATTTTGAAATTTGAGTTTTCGGTAACTTTTCACCATTTTATTTTTAAAGTGTTTTTCACTTTTTTCCTGACAATTTGTACAAAAACAAACAACTTCTTCTTTAGACGCATTTTTCTAGGACAAAAATAAAAAAAGTTACAGACCTTTTTCCAAAAAAACCGACATTTTTAAATTTTGAAATTTGAGATTTCGGTAACTTTTCACCATTTTATTTTAAAAGTGTTTTTCACTTTTTTCCTGGCAATTTGAACAAAAACAAACAACTTCACCTCTGGACACATTTTTGTAGGACAAAAATTAAAAAAGTTACAGTGCTTATTCCAAAAAAACCGACATTTTTAAATTTTGAAATTTGAGTTTTCGGTAACTTTTCACCATTTTATTTTTAAAGTGTTTTTCACTTTTTTCCTGACAATTTGTACAAAAACAAACAACTTCTTCTTTAGACCCATTTTTCTAGGACAAAAATAAAAAAAGTTACAGACCTTTTTCCAAAAACACCGACATTTTTAAATTTTGAAACTTGAGTTTTCGGTAACTTTTCACCATTTTATTTTAAAAGTGTTTTTCACTTTTTTCCTGGCAATTTGAACAAAAACAAACAACTTCTTCTTTAGACGCATTTTTCTAGGACAAAAATTAAAAAAGTTACAGACCTTTTTTCAAAAACACCGAAATTTTTTCATTTTGAAATTTGAGTTTTCGGTAACTTTTCACCATTTGATTTTTAAGGTGTTTTTCACTTTTTTCCTGGCAATTTGAACAAAAACAAACAACTTCTTCTTTAGACGCATTTTTCTAGGACAAAAATTAAAAAAGTTACAGTGCGTATTCCAAAAAAACCGACATTTTTAAATTTTGAAATTTGAGATTTCGGTAACTTTTCACCATTTTATTTTTAAAGTGTTTTTCACTTTTTTCCTCACAATTTGAACAAAAACAAACAACTTCTTCTTTAGACGCATTTTTCTAGAACAAAAATAAAAAAAGTTACAGACCTTTTTCCAAAAACACCGACATTTTTTCATTTTGAAATTTGAGTTTTCGGTAACTTTTCACCATTTGATTTTTAAGGTGTTTTTCATTTTTTTCCTGGCAATTTGAACAAAAACAAACAACTTCTTCTTTAGACGCATTTTTCTAGAACAAAAATAAAAAAAGTTACAGACCTTATTCCAAAAAAACCGGCATTTTTAAATTTTGAAATTTGAGTTTTCGGTAACTTTTCACCATTTTATTTTAAAAGTGTTTTTCACTTTTTTCCTGGCAATTTGAACAAAAACAAACAACTTCTTCTTTAGACGCATTTTTCTAGGACAAAAATTAAAAAAGTTACAGTGCGTATTCCAAAAAAACCGACATTTTTAAATTTTGAAATTTGAGTTTTCGGTAACTTTTCACCATTTTATTTTTAAAGTGTTTTTCACTTTTTTCCTGACAATTTGTACAAAAACAAACAACTTCTTCTTTAGACGCATTTTTCTAGGACAAAAATAAAAAAAGTTACAGACCTTTTTCCAAAAAAACCGACATTTTTAAATTTTGAAATTTGAGATTTCGGTAACTTTTCACCATTTTATTTTAAAAGTGTTTTTCACTTTTTTCCTGGCAATTTGAACAAAAACAAACAACTTCACCTCTGGACACATTTTTGTAGGACAAAAATTAAAAAAGTTACAGTGCTTATTCCAAAAAAACCGACATTTTTAAATTTTGAAATTTGAGTTTTCGGTAACTTTTCACCATTTTATTTTTAAAGTGTTTTTCACTTTTTTCCTGACAATTTGTACAAAAACAAACAACTTCTTCTTTAGACCCATTTTTCTAGGACAAAAATAAAAAAAGTTACAGACCTTTTTCCAAAAACACCGACATTTTTAAATTTTGAAACTTGAGTTTTCGGTAACTTTTCACCATTTTATTTTAAAAGTGTTTTTCACTTTTTTCCTGGCAATTTGAACAAAAACAAACAACTTCTTCTTTAGACGCATTTTTCTAGGACAAAAATTAAAAAAGTTACAGACCTTTTTTCAAAAACACCGAAATTTTTTCATTTTGAAATTTGAGTTTTCGGTAACTTTTCACCATTTGATTTTTAAGGTGTTTTTCACTTTTTTCCTGGCAATTTGAACAAAAACAAACAACTTCTTCTTTAGACGCATTTTTCTAGGACAAAAATTAAAAAAGTTACAGTGCGTATTCCAAAAAAACCGACATTTTTAAATTTTGAAATTTGAGATTTCGGTAACTTTTCACCATTTTATTTTTAAAGTGTTTTTCACTTTTTTCCTCACAATTTGAACAAAAACAAACAACTTCTTCTTTAGACGCATTTTTCTAGAACAAAAATAAAAAAAGTTACAGACCTTTTTCCAAAAACACCGACATTTTTTCATTTTGAAATTTGAGTTTTCGGTAACTTTTCACCATTTGATTTTTAAGGTGTTTTTCACTTTTTTCCTGGCAATTTGAACAAAAACAAACAACTTCTTCTTTAGACGCATTTTTCTAGAACAAAAATAAAAAAAGTTACAGACCTTTTTCCAAAAACACCGACATTTTTTCATTTTGAAACTTGAGTTTTTGGTAACTTTTCAACATTTTATTTTTAAAGTGTTTTTCACTTTTTTCCTGGCAATTTGAACAAAAACAAACAACTTCTTCTTTAGACGCATTTTTCTAGGACAAAAATAAAAAAAATTACAGTGCTTATTCCAAAAAAACCGGCATTTTTAAATTTTGAAATTTGAGTTTTCGGTAACTTTTCACCATTTTATTTTAAAAGTGTTTTTCACTTTTTTCCTGGCAATTTGAACAAAAACAAACAACTTCTTCTTTAGACGCATTTTTCTAGGACAAAAATTAAAAAAGTTACAGACCTTTTTCCAAAAACACCGACATTTTTAAATTTTGAAATTTGAGTTTTCGGTAACTTTTCACCATTTGATTTTTAAGGTGTTTTTCACTTTTTTCCTGGCAATTTGAACAAAAACAAACAACTTCTTCTTTAGACGCATTTTTCTAGGACAAAAATAAAAAAAGTTACAGTGCTTATTCCAAAAAAACCGACATTTTTAAATTTTGAAATTTGAGATTTCGGTAACTTTTCACCATTATATTTTTAAAGTGTTTTTCACTTTTTTCCTGACAATTTGAACAAAAACAAACAACTTCTTCTTTAGACGCATTTTTCTAGGACAAAAATTAAAAAAGTTACAGACCTTTTTCCAAAAAGACCGACATTTTTAAATTTTGAAATTTGAGATTTCGGTAACTTTTCACCATTATATTTTTAAAGTGTTTTTCACTTTTTTCCTGACATTTTGAACAAAAACAAACAACTTCTTCTTTAGACGCATTTTTCTAGGACAAAAATTAAAAAAGTTACAAAGGTTTTTCTAAAATAACAGACATTTTTTTCATTTTGAAATATCAGTTTTCGGAAACTTTTTCCAATTTCATTTTGAAAGTGTTTTTCTTTTTTTTCCTGACAACTGGAACAAAAACAAACAACTTCACCTCTGGACACATTTTTCTAGGACAAAAATAAAAAAAGTTACAGACCTTTTTCCAAAAAAACCGACATTTTTAAATTTTGAAATTTGAGTTTTCGGTAACTTTTCACCATTTTATTTTTAAAGTGTTTTTCACTTTTTTCCTGGCAATTTGAACAAAAACAAACAACTTCTTCTTTAGACGCATTTTTCTAGGACAAAAATAAAAAAAATTACAGTGCTTATTCCAAAAAAACCGGCATTTTTAAATTTTGAAATTTGAGTTTTCGGTAACTTTTCACCATTTTATTTTAAAAGTGTTTTTCACTTTTTTCCTGGCAATTTGAACAAAAACAAACAACTTCTTCTTTAGACGCATTTTTCTAGGACAAAAATTAAAAAAGTTACAGTGCGTATTCCAAAAAAACCGACATTTTTAAATTTTGAAATTTGAGATTTCGGTAACTTTTCACCATTTTATTTTAAAAGTGTTTTTCACTTTTTTCCTGGCAATTTGAACAAAAACAAACAACTTCTTTTTTAGACGCATTTTTCTAGGACAAAAATTAAAAAAGTTACAGACCTTTTTCCAAAAAGACCGACATTTTTAAATTTTGAAATTTGAGATTTCGGTAACTTTTCACCATTTTATTTTAAAAGTGTTTTTCACTTTTTTCCTGGCAATTTGAACAAAAACAAACAACTTCTTCTTTAGACGCATTTTTCTAGGACAAAAATTAAAAAAGTTACAGTGCGTATTCCAAAAAAACCGACATTTTTAAATTTTGAAATTTGAGATTTCGATAACTTTTCACCATTTTATTTTAAAAGTGTTTTTCACTTTTTTCCTGGCAATTTGAACAAAAACAAACAACTTCTTCTTTAGACGCATTTTTCTAGGACAAAAATTAAAAAAGTTACAGACCTTTTTCCAAAAAGACCGACATTTTTAAATTTTGAAATTTGAGATTTCGGTAACTTTTCACCATTATATTTTTAAAGTGTTTTTCACTTTTTTCCTGACATTTTGAACAAAAACAAACAACTTCTTCTTTAGACGCATTTTTCTAGGACAAAAATTAAAAAAGTTACAAAGGTTTTTCTAAAATAACAGACATTTTTTTCATTTTGAAATATCAGTTTTCGGAAACTTTTTCCAATTTCATTTTGAAAGTGTTTTTCTTTTTTTTCCTGACAACTGGAACAAAAACAAACAACTTCACCTCTGGACACATTTTTGTAGGACAAAAATTAAAAAAGTTACAGTGCTTATTCCAAAAAAACCGACATTTTTAAATTTTGAAATTTGAGTTTTCGGTAACTTTTCACCATTTTATTTTAAAAGTGTTTTTCACTTTTTTCCTGGCAATTTGAACAAAAACAAACAACTTCTTCTTTAGACGCATTTTTCTAGGACAAAAATTAAAAAAGTTACAGACCTTTTTCCAAAAACACCGACATTTTTTCATTTTGAAATTTGAGTTTTCGGTAACTTTTCACCATTTTATTTTAAAAGTGTTTTTCACTTTTTTCCTGACAATTTGTACAAAAACAAACAACTTCTTCTTTAGACGCATTTTTCTAGGACAAAAATTAAAAAAGTTACAGACCTTTTTCCAAAAACACCGACATTTTTTCATTTTGAAATTTGAGTTTTCGGTAACTTTTCACCATTTGATTTTTAAGGTGTTTTTCACTTTTTTCCTGGCAATTTGAACAAAAACAAACAACTTCTTCTTTAGACGCATTTTTCTAGGACAAAAATTAAAAAAGTTACAGTGCGTATTCCAAAAAAACCGACATTTTTAAATTTTGAAATTTGAGATTTCGGTAACTTTTCACCATTTGATTTTTAAGGTGTTTTTCACTTTTTTCCTGGCAATTTGAACAAAAACAAACAACTTCTTCTTTAGACGCATTTTTCTAGGACAAAAATTAAAAAAGTTACAGACCTTTTTCCAAAAAGACCGACATTTTTAAATTTTGAAATTTGAGATTTCGGTAACTTTTCACCATTTTATTTTAAAAGTGTTTTTCACTTTTTTCCTGGCAATTTGAACAAAAACAAACAACTTCTTCTTTAGACGCATTTTTCTAGGACAAAAATTAAAAAAGTTACAGTGCGTATTCCAAAAAAACCGACATTTTTAAATTTTGAAATTTGAGATTTCGGTAACTTTTCACCATTTGATTTTTAAGGTGTTTTTCACTTTTTTCCTGGCAATTTGAACAAAAACAAACAACTTCTTCTTTAGACGCATTTTTCTAGAACAAAAATAAAAAAAGTTACAGACCTTTTTCCAAAAACACCGACATTTTTTCATTTTGAAATTTGAGTTTTCGGTAACTTTTCACCATTTTATTTTAAAAGTGTTTTTCACTTTTTTCCTGACAACTGGAACAAAAACAAACAACTTCTTCTTTAGACGCATTTTTCTAGGACAAAAATTAAAAAAGTTACAGACCTTTTTCCAAAAAGACCGACATTTTTAAATTTTGAAATTTGAGATTTCGGTAACTTTTCACCATTTTATTTTAAAAGTGTTTTTCACTTTTTTCCTGGCAATTTGAACAAAAACAAACAACTTCTTCTTTAGACGCATTTTTCTAGGACAAAAATTAAAAAAGTTACAGTGCGTATTCCAAAAAAACCGACATTTTTAAATTTTGAAATTTGAGATTTCGATAACTTTTCACCATTTTATTTTAAAAGTGTTTTTCACTTTTTTCCTGGCAATTTGAACAAAAACAAACAACTTCTTCTTTAGACGCATTTTTCTAGGACAAAAATTAAAAAAGTTACAGACCTTTTTCCAAAAAGACCGACATTTTTAAATTTTGAAATTTGAGATTTCGGTAACTTTTCACCATTATATTTTTAAAGTGTTTTTCACTTTTTTCCTGACATTTTGAACAAAAACAAACAACTTCTTCTTTAGACGCATTTTTCTAGGACAAAAATTAAAAAAGTTACAAAGGTTTTTCTAAAATAACAGACATTTTTTTCATTTTGAAATATCAGTTTTCGGAAACTTTTTCCAATTTCATTTTGAAAGTGTTTTTCTTTTTTTTCCTGACAACTGGAACAAAAACAAACAACTTCACCTCTGGACACATTTTTGTAGGACAAAAATTAAAAAAGTTACAGTGCTTATTCCAAAAAAACCGACATTTTTAAATTTTGAAATTTGAGTTTTCGGTAACTTTTCACCATTTTATTTTAAAAGTGTTTTTCACTTTTTTCCTGGCAATTTGAACAAAAACAAACAACTTCTTCTTTAGACGCATTTTTCTAGGACAAAAATTAAAAAAGTTACAGACCTTTTTCCAAAAACACCGACATTTTTTCATTTTGAAATTTGAGTTTTCGGTAACTTTTCACCATTTTATTTTAAAAGTGTTTTTCACTTTTTTCCTGACAATTTGTACAAAAACAAACAACTTCTTCTTTAGACGCATTTTTCTAGGACAAAAATTAAAAAAGTTACAGACCTTTTTCCAAAAACACCGACATTTTTTCATTTTGAAATTTGAGTTTTCGGTAACTTTTCACCATTTGATTTTTAAGGTGTTTTTCACTTTTTTCCTGGCAATTTGAACAAAAACAAACAACTTCTTCTTTAGACGCATTTTTCTAGGACAAAAATTAAAAAAGTTACAGTGCGTATTCCAAAAAAACCGACATTTTTAAATTTTGAAATTTGAGATTTCGGTAACTTTTCACCATTTGATTTTTAAGGTGTTTTTCACTTTTTTCCTGGCAATTTGAACAAAAACAAACAACTTCTTCTTTAGACGCATTTTTCTAGAACAAAAATAAAAAAAGTTACAGACCTTTTTCCAAAAACACCGACATTTTTTCATTTTGAAATTTGAGTTTTCGGTAACTTTTCACCATTTTATTTTAAAAGTGTTTTTCACTTTTTTCCTGACAACTGGAACAAAAACAAACAACTTCTTCTTTAGACGCATTTTTCTAGGACAAAAATTAAAAAAGTTACAGACCTTTTTCCAAAAAGACCGACATTTTTAAATTTTGAAATTTGAGATTTCGGTAACTTTTCACCATTTTATTTTAAAAGTGTTTTTCACTTTTTTCCTGGCAATTTGAACAAAAACAAACAACTTCTTCTTTAGACGCATTTTTCTAGGACAAAAATTAAAAAAGTTACAGTGCGTATTCCAAAAAAACCGACATTTTTAAATTTTGAAATTTGAGATTTCGATAACTTTTCACCATTTTATTTTAAAAGTGTTTTTCACTTTTTTCCTGGCAATTTGAACAAAAACAAACAACTTCTTCTTTAGACGCATTTTTCTAGGACAAAAATTAAAAAAGTTACAGACCTTTTTCCAAAAAGACCGACATTTTTAAATTTTGAAATTTGAGATTTCGGTAACTTTTCACCATTATATTTTTAAAGTGTTTTTCACTTTTTTCCTGACATTTTGAACAAAAACAAACAACTTCTTCTTTAGACGCATTTTTCTAGGACAAAAATTAAAAAAGTTACAAAGGTTTTTCTAAAATAACAGACATTTTTTTCATTTTGAAATATCAGTTTTCGGAAACTTTTTCCAATTTCATTTTGAAAGTGTTTTTCTTTTTTTTCCTGACAACTGGAACAAAAACAAACAACTTCACCTCTGGACACATTTTTGTAGGACAAAAATTAAAAAAGTTACAGTGCTTATTCCAAAAAAACCGACATTTTTAAATTTTGAAATTTGAGTTTTCGGTAACTTTTCACCATTTTATTTTAAAAGTGTTTTTCACTTTTTTCCTGGCAATTTGAACAAAAACAAACAACTTCTTCTTTAGACGCATTTTTCTAGGACAAAAATTAAAAAAGTTACAGACCTTTTTCCAAAAACACCGACATTTTTTCATTTTGAAATTTGAGTTTTCGGTAACTTTTCACCATTTTATTTTAAAAGTGTTTTTCACTTTTTTCCTGACAATTTGTACAAAAACAAACAACTTCTTCTTTAGACGCATTTTTCTAGGACAAAAATTAAAAAAGTTACAGACCTTTTTCCAAAAACACCGACATTTTTTCATTTTGAAATTTGAGTTTTCGGTAACTTTTCACCATTTGATTTTTAAGGTGTTTTTCACTTTTTTCCTGGCAATTTGAACAAAAACAAACAACTTCTTCTTTAGACGCATTTTTCTAGGACAAAAATTAAAAAAGTTACAGTGCGTATTCCAAAAAAACCGACATTTTTAAATTTTGAAATTTGAGATTTCGGTAACTTTTCACCATTTGATTTTTAAGGTGTTTTTCACTTTTTTCCTGGCAATTTGAACAAAAACAAACAACTTCTTCTTTAGACGCATTTTTCTAGAACAAAAATAAAAAAAGTTACAGACCTTTTTCCAAAAACACCGACATTTTTTCATTTTGAAATTTGAGTTTTCGGTAACTTTTCACCATTTTATTTTAAAAGTGTTTTTCACTTTTTTCCTGACAACTGGAACAAAAACAAACAACTTCTTCTTTAGACGCATTTTTCTAGGACAAAAATTAAAAAACTTACAGACCTTTTTCCAAAAACACCGACATTTTTTCATTTTGAAATTTGAGTTTTCGGTAACTTTTCACCATTTTATTTTAAAAGTGTTTTTCACTTTTTTCCTGACAACTGGAACAAAAACAAACAACTTCACCTCTGGACACATTTTTGTAGGACAAAAATTAAAAAAGTTACAGTGCTTATTCCAAAAAAACCGACATTTTTAAATTTTGAAATTTGAGTTTTCGGTAACTTTTCACCATTTTATTTTTAAAGTGTTTTTCACTTTTTTCCTGACAATTTGAACAAAAACAAACAACTTCTTCTTTAGACGCATTTTTCTAGGACAAAAATTAAAAAAGTTACAAAGGTTTTTCTAAAATAACAGACATTTTTTTCATTTTGAAATTTCAGTTTTCGGTAACTTTTTCCAATTTCATTTTGAAAGTGTTTTTCTTTTTTTTCCTGACAACTGGAACAAAAACAAACAACTTCACCTCTGGACACATTTTTGTAGGACAAAAATTAAAAAAGTTGTGAATTAAGATGTTCATTACATGAACATTTTGCTTCCTCTTTACGATAAGCAAAAAATTTGCTTTAAAGTGAATTTTTTCATTTTATTTAATTCTATTAATGCTAATAAAATGTATTCTTTTTAAACATCAATCGATTCGTCTTGATGAAATGAAGATTTTTAGTTTGTTTTTAAGTCTAGATTAACATTTTATTATAAAGCAACATAATTTTTAAGAAGGAAATAAATTTCTATAAAAGTGCGAATTTTTGGTTTTAATTATGTTTAATTCTATAAATTCAAATAAAAAATATACTTTATATATACCAATCGATCCGTTTTAATGCAACGGATAAGATTATTGAAAAAAATGAGTAAAATCTTATTGTACCGGAATATAATTTTGATGAAAGAACTAAATTTTTGATAAAAAAAGGTCACTGAAAAGTTTCGAAACTTTAACTGCGAAGAGATTTCCGAGTGGGGATGAAAAATTAGATAAGGAAATGGAACAAAGGTAATAAAATTTTTCTCCCTCTCACTCTTTTTCTTTCCCTTTTCAGTTTTGTATATATTTAAATAGATACGAGAACAAAGCTTGACCTTTAAGTGCAATTTTCAAAATATTCAAATCTATACCTGGTGCGGATTTGAATTTAGAGGAGAAAATGAAACAAAATAATAATATTCTCCTTCTCTCTCACTCTTCTTTTCATTCTTTTCATTCTCAAAAGAAATTCTCCGTCCTAAACATGAATTATTCAATTTAAATAAAATTATTTTTTTAATAAATAGACATTTTGCAAAAAAAAAACTTTATTTTAAATAAAAACAAATTATTTTGAAAATAAATTTTTCCCAAAAATAAATTTCAATTTCATTAAATAAACAATTAACGATTAACGAAAATAATGAAACAAATTACTTAATAACTATTGAAACGTAATAAAATAAATTAAGTAATTAATTTATTCAAGAAGAAATAAGTAAAAATGTTTAAATATAAAAACAGAGACAAAAATTGTATTAAGATCATTTTTTTATTAGCGATAAATAAACTTACATAACTTTACAATAACAATATACTCTCTCTCTCTCTCTTGTAACTCTTAAAAAATATAAGATCTATTAATAATAACTATTCGTAAATAATACCCAGTTATACAACTTGACAAGAACAATTCGTTGCATACACTGAAATATATAAATACGAATGAAAAAAGATTTCACAAAATAAAATAAAAAAAAAATCATCTCTACAATATTAAAATGTCTCACATATATTCATCTCTCGTCATTTTCTCATTCTCATTTTCCTATCATAACAGTAGCGAATAGAAGAAAAGAACTTATTTATATATAACATGAAAAAATTACTTCATTCTTCTCTTTTTTTTAGGTCATTCGTAAATAACATCATGCAGATAAAAAAACAATCTTCTTATATAATAATAATAATAATAATATTAAAGATAATTTTAAAAATCTCTTTCTCAAAAATTTTGTTTGAGAATAAAACAAATTATTTTTTTCGAAAGAGAATATTTTTGAGATATAGATTTTCTTTTTCTTATAATATATGTATACATAAGAGTTATTCGAGCAACATGGCATATTCAACAATTATCTATATTTATATTTTTTTTTTGTTTGCTTATTATAATATAAAAATACCGAATAAATCTGGCAACTATGAGATTTATTATTAAATATTTGAGGAATTTTGATTTTTGTTCAACGTCATGTTACTCGAATGGCAAAAAATTTTTCTTTTCTCGCTTAAAATTATTATTTCAAAATCTAAGCGTTTTGATTGTACAGTTCGACCTACATTATTGGCCACGCAGATCGAGTTGAAATTATTCTTCCACTTCAATAAAATATGAACGATGGAAAAAATATTGTTACCAATAGAAATTTTCTATTTCTTTTCCTTTTAAATTTATTTAATTAAAAAATCTTTTTCCGACCAAAAATCTAGATGCAAAAATTTACAATTTTTTCAATAAACAATTTTGTGTGTTATTAAAATTTAATCAATATATTTTTTTTCTCTTAAAACCAGTTTTCAATTAATTCGTAACAAATTATTAAAATCTTTTTCTGTCGTTTTGTTACAAAATAATTAACAATAATAATAATTGATACAATATTAACAATCTTAAAAATATTTCCAATATAGAAAAGGAATACAATTTTTTCTTTAAAATAAATCGCGATTGAAGGATTATTTGGATTATTATCATTGTCAATTCCTTCAATGTTTTTTCCTCGATCTGCAATATGTATAATATTATTTATATAGTTTGTAACCTGTATTTAATCAATCACTTAGGACTTCAGTAACCTTTTTAACATTAATTAGTATTACAGAGTTGCATGACTCATGCGCCTAGACTAAACGGAAATCGATAAGCTGAATCTACGTGCAATGTATTCTCTAAAGGATACAAGAGCGTTATTCGATTTATGGTTCTCTACTCGAAAACAAAAATACAAAAAAAAAATAATGTTTGCAGTATCGAGTATCTTGCTTGTGAAAAATACTTCCCCCCTCCCTACCCTAAAAATATTTTTTTTGTACATTGTACAAAACACGAGATGGGTATCGCAGATTCGCTTTTCTTTTTTTTTTTATAAAATCGAACAAAAACAAATTTTTTTTATCTCTTAACATATAATATACATATGTTGCGCATATACAGGATACCGCAAACTTTTTTTTATTTCTATTTACAAAAATAAAAGAGGGAAGAAAAACAATAGTCTCTCTCTGATATTCTAAGTATTTTCCTTGACTTCGTCAAACACCATGAAAAATATCTTTTACAATATCTTTCCCAAGAAATTTCGATTTATTTTTATTCACAAATAAATCCTTTTTTTATACAATAGATCCTGAAGTTTTGTTTATTAATTTCAGGGTATATTTACTTTCGGTTTTTTTCATCGCTATCACTCAGTTTTTTTCGGTACTTTATTTTCTGTTTGATATTTTTATTGGTTCGTTATTTTTCCTTTTTTTAAATTTAATTTTTCAATTATCTGTACTTTTTTTATGAAAATTGTAACATTTTTCTTTTGGTTCCTTACGCGACACTTTCTACGACTTTCGTTTTTTGAAATTTTTCTCCAAATACTCTTTTATTTCATCTTCGACTTTTCGGTATAATTCTTCTCTTGTTTGTATTTTTTTTAATTTTCCTTCAAGTTCTTTTTAACGTAATTTTTATTTCTTTTTATTGTTCTCTTTCTCGAAAAACTCAAAATTGCTTTCAACGATAATTGATGAAGAAGAAAAGTTGAAAGAAATTCAAAAAGAAAGGAAGAACAAAAGCAGTTGAAGAAGAAATAAAGAAGAATTTTAAAAATATATTCTCTCGTTTTATTAACTTTTCTCTAAGTTTATTTCATTTCTTCGAAAGAAAGTTTCTCTTCCTAAAAAGAAACTCTTTCGAAGAACAAACACTTTTTTATTAAAACTGCTATTAAAAACTCTTTCTATTAAAAATTGAAGAGAATTTACGCAAAGAGGTGTGTTTAAATGTTTTCTCAGACTTCATTCGAATTTGAATGTCAAAAAAACCATGATTTTATCGTAGTTACAATAAATACGTAGACATTTAAAGATTTTGACACAACTTCTCAAAAAGTCAACGTTGTTAATTTTTTTTTCTCATAAGAATATCATGCGCAGACAGTATTTTATGTACAGTTTTTTTAACCCTCTACGATGTTTCTTATTCGAGTACGATTACATTACAGATTTAAGACTGACTTTCAAGTATTTCAGTACAATTAAATCAATATTGTAATTCACACTCATATTTTATCAACAGACATGCAACATTGATGGCAAGCTAGTATACATGTTCTGACAAAATTTTTGCACAAAGAACAGGAAATCTTTTTTTCCGGCCAATTTATTGACCGAATCATCAATAATTCTACAAACTATGCAAACATGTTTTTCTAGATGCAGAGATTTCTGAGCAAAGTTTTTCTTTCTTTTCCTTTATTGTCCAGTTGAAAAAAAACGATACTTTCCCTTAGACAATTTTCTTTTTTTTGATACAGGAAAATAACGTTACTGGACTGTGTAACAATTTTTTTTATTCTCGTCAATCTCGATTTTTTTTCAATCGAAGATATTCTTTAAGTTCGAAAAGAAAATAATTTCCTCTTCTTCTATTTTTTTTTGGTTGGTAATTAAACTCATTTTACAAAATTTGGTGTATTTTCGAGTAAACGTCATGAGAGTGTAATATTTAGATAAATATAAAAAATTTGTTTATCGTACTTTACAAACATACACATACATTTATGATATAAAATTTGCTAACGTGTTCGATTCCTATAACAATAGGGAGAAATAATCACTTTCTGTATAAAAAAGATAATAATTTTCAGGTAATAGTTTTCCGATTTTAGTTTTCAGGTTTTTTTCATGTATGATGGCAGTGCAACAATTGCAAAGTCAATTTTCCCAGAAGAGGATAGGAAATTTTTACAATCAATCCCTCATTTTTATTTTATTTTATTTTTTTTTTTGAGTCAATTATGTACAAAATTTTCTTTTTATTTTCAGCGCAAAAAAAGGATTGATTGATAAAAATTCATTCCCGCATAAACTCTGTTTTCTTTGTGGTATTACTATTTCAGAGTATAAAAATATCGAATCTCTTTGAAATTTATCGAACACGTGTCGCAATTGAATTTATCATGAAAAAAAGATCACTTGTTTTTTTTTATTTTTTTTCTTTCGAAAGTATACAAGAAAAAAAGTGTCTACCGTGTAATCGGCAGTGTAGAGAAAGCATACAGTTTGTAAATTTGTGTTGTTTCATATTTGGTCACGATTTTTTGTATTCGCCAATAATAATAGAACAGTCAATTTTTATTTCGTGTGTTTTGCTACAATCGACACTCCCAGCCGCACTCTAAATTAAAAATTCTATTATTGTACACTCAAAAATTCATTCTCTCAATTCGTTTCCACCTGAATTTATTTATTTATTTATTTACCATTAAAAGATTTACAAATAAAAAAAATCTTCAAATCCAAAAGTATCAAATTCATTTCAATTGAGTGTACAACATTTCAGTCAGATAAACCCTCAAGTGTCTCAGTCTAACTTTAAACGAACCGAAAAATAAAATAGTGATGAGTCAATGGAATGAGGATTCATTGTTTATAAAAAAAACGAAGAAAAATTTTTTTTTCTAGAACAGTAATTCGTGTACCATCAATTTTGCCAATTGATTAATTTTCCTTATAGAAAAAAATGGATAATAATTAAAATTTCTCAAAGCATGTTATGAATTAGATTCGATTATAAAACTATAAAAAAAATAAAAATAAAACGACACAAATAAGAAAAATTAATATCACTTCAATAGTAAATGTTTATCACAATAATTCTTTTTTTTCTACTAATTTTTTTTTTTAATAATGTAAAAGACACTGGTCGAATTTCATTTTTACTCAGTCGGAAAAAATGACTATTATTATCATCAAAATGAATTAACCATTATCAGTGAATTAATAAATGAGTGAATTAAGTACTTCTATAAAAAATTTATGATGGCTTCACTTTTTCGACTCATAATGGAGCGGAATGTAGCGAGGACGACGAGTTCAAAAATGCGTGAAGCGAGTATCGAGAGAGCTTTTGTGCGTGCCTCGCATTTTTCTTTTTCATTTTTTAAATGAAAAATAAGTATTGTCAATTTTCTCAGCCATGTAGTAAAGAATTTTCCTTTCTTAAATCAATTGAAAACGATTCTTCAATTTAGATTCCTTCATTCAGTTTTAAAATTTAATTCTTCGAAAGAAAGACAAATTTCAGAACTTTTTTTTTTAATTTTCTTTTTTATATATCGAACTCGATTGTTAATCAATAATTTATAAATAATTCTATAGAATAATCGCAAAGTTATTTCATTTCCGAAGAATTAAATTCAAAAAGGAATTTTCGAAAAAATTGAATAAAAAAAAATATTACTTTACCGGAAAATAATTTACGAAGAATCAATTTTCTCTTTTATGACGATGATGATCATGATTATTATGATTGTGATGATTAATCTTTGGAAGATGATGAATTAATTTCTTTCTTTATACAATGGCTTCCTCGTCAGTTTCCTCGCTATCTTCAGATCTTCTTGATGGGTGATTCACAATGGGCGAAGAATTAAAGGAATTTGTTCTCGTTCTTTTGAATTGTTGTCGTTTCTTGTCCTGATTAATTTGTTGTTGATTATCGCTACTTTGAACTCGAGCTGCTATCAATGGTCTCAATGCAGAACGTAGAGACCAATAGAGACGCGGATAAGATTGCTCATGACGTGTAATCAGTTCCTCATTTCGTTGTCGTTTCTGAGATGAAAACAAAAATTAGAATTTAGAAGAATAAAAAGAAAAAGAATAAACGAAAAATATTTTAAAATACTTGAAAACATTCTAGAATCAAATATTCAAGAAGAAAAGTTTTTCTACAAATCATTTAATAAAAATTATGATTATTGTAAATTATGTGTTGAAAACTTTTGTTCTCCACTTTACCTGAAGTGGGTCTTCATTGCTGGCTTCACGAAAAAGGGGTAATTTCTTGCCGTCGAAAAATTGTCGAAGCGCCTTGTCGCTGACGTAAACGAACGGTCTGATGACCCTGAGGTCCTGCTCGCGAATATTGTAATGAGCCTTCATGGTTCGCAGTTTTCCACTATGGAAGACGGAGGCAAGAAAACCTTCGGTGAGATCATCTAAATTTTGTCCGAGTGCGAGAACATTGTAATTGTGTTTTTTCGCCACGGAATAGAGTCTGGCGCGTGTCGATTTATCACAAAAATTGCAGGGTCCATTGTCCGACGCCTTCGAGGCGGAATCGTCATCCTCCTCCTGATTAGCAACGGAATGAAGTTCCTCGTAAAAATACGGAACGTCCAGTGCCTTGAGATAGGACATCGATTCAAGAGGATCGTGTCGACTGTCATCGACAGCGGCAACGCCAATTCCAAAATCGATTCCCTTTGAGCGCACATAGAATCGATATTGATGAAGAGTATGAACAAGTGCCAATGAATTGCGTCCACCCAGTGACAGACAAACCAAAACCCTATCGTTATCCTTAATCATTTCGAATTCCTGCATCGCAGCCACCACCGGTTTCCAAACATTCTTCGGTGGACAATGCCACAACGATTGCACCGAGCTGATTCCATTTTCAGTTTTTGAATCTTCCTCGCCCTCTTGACCGGAACTCTCCGAGAGAAGGAACGCCTCCTCATCCTCTGAGAGATCGTCGTTCGTCATTCGTACCTGTTTGGGGAAATTTATCCCCGTATTTATCGTGAGACGTGGTCTTCTCGTGTAGCCATTTGAATTCGATTCAGCACTACTGCTACGACCAATTTCCGGCGATTCGCCAGATTTGTCATTCTCGTGAAAGGACAAATTAATCCCACTGTCCTGTGAACTCACCGAATTCACTGCCGAATAGATTTTTGGCAAGGCTTTTTCAGGCTCATTGTGCTCCTCATGATCCTCGTCGTCATCAATATCGTCCTCGTCTGTATTTTTCTCCCCATCGCCTGCACTCGATTTCACAACGTATATCACAGTCTCGTCTGATGAACACTCACTCGACATTTTACTGTCCTGTTGACTCAGTTCGCCGAGTTTTCCCAAAATCACCGGAGTTCGTGGACGTGCAGAAGTTGGCAGAACGATGCGTCTCCTTTCCGCCGGAGATGCACACTCGGATGATGATCTGTCGTCTGGCGAGTACCTGGGGGCAATTATTTTCTTCATCAGACATGTGATTATGAATCTTGCATCAAATTTAATTTTCTACTTTAAAAAAAAATAAAACAAAAAAAGAACTAAAATTTTTTCCAGATTTCTTCGACTGTTGCAACCCGAAATAATGAAAATTACCTGTGAAGTCCATCGACAGAGTTGACCATACACCTAATTTCGGACTTGACCTCACTAGCCATCTCCTTGGAGAATTCCATGAGATATTCAGCGATATCGCTTGCTGAAAACGAATCATGTTGCTGTTGCTGCTGTTGTTGCTGTTGTTTCGATTGATGTTGCGGTGTCGTTTCACAAGTATTGGTCTCCGAGAGAACATCGTCAACTTTCGAGATGACTTCTCGTATTTCGGATTTAATTTCCGTAGCGAGTTCCTTCGTCACCTCCTTGAGATAAGCGCGAAGATCGTCCTCCGAACTTTGGCTGACATTCGAAGGCGACGATCGACCATGACTCTTAGAATTCACTCCCGAATCAATTGATAACGAACACGAGAACGTTGGCACATGGCCAAGCGACGACGACGATCGATTCGGCGAGATAGCAGCGTCCGAATCAAAAGAACCATTCAAATCCGTCTGACTACTACAACTGCAGTGACGAAATCTCGATTGTGAAATCTCCCGATTATTCGCAATTCCCAAACTCGCGAGTGTTTGCGGACTGAGAGGAATTGGAACCGGTGATGTTGTACCGCCAGATGTTGTTCGACATCCACTGCTACTACCTAGGGAATTGCATCTGGTTCTCGCCACATAAGTGTCACCACCAGTGCCAGGGCATAAATTCTGCTCGCTCGCTATCAGTCTCGCCACTGTTGGCGTCGTTCCGAGCATTCCCACTGCTCCTGAGGAGACAACTTCACCGACGGCGAATCTAACACTCGGCATTGGTGAACCGGGACAAGTGGCCGGCGATTTTTGTCCATCCTCATCGTCCACGTCGTTCACTCTCAATTTGTATTTGCCATTTTTTCCATCGCTCGGCAAAGCCGGAAGACTTCGATGCCTCAATGAAATTGGCGAAACCGGCGGATTTCCCGATCGTGGCACATCGCTGTTTAATCTCCTAATGGCAAAAACATTCGATACGTATGAATTTGATGATATTGGTGCGGTGTCGAAAAATGGATGACCAACGATTCTGAAAACAAGTAGAAAATTTATTTCAATTTGAACTTTCACTCCAAGAAATAAAAAAAACAAGGAACAAAATCGAAAAAGGAACAAAAATGAAAAGAAGAAAAATAAAAGGATGACGAATGAATTTTCAGTTGAGAAAATAAAACTCACTTGTACATTGCTGGATCGAAAGGAACGTGTTGCTTGACATTCTGTGAATTTCCAAGAAGAAGATCCTGCGCCTCATTGGGCAAAATGAACCAACGTAGACTCTCGGCTTTCTCATCAAAAATAACAGAATGATCAATTTGAAGGGGATATCTCTGAGCCATTTTTCTTGCCTTATTGAAAATATTTCTAGCAGTCTGTAAGCAATCGCTGTGACTCTGTGGGAATATACCAGAACCGGAAACACGTCTCTCGGTTGCATTCATCCTTCCGTCAGTGTATCTAATGGCACCGAGCCATTTTCGTTCTTTGAAAACGCTATTCGTGTGATGTCTCCATTCACCAGTGTCGGGATTAAGAACATATTGTGGCAATAGTTTCCAGCCCTCGGTCGCCACCATTTTTAAAGCTTCAAGGACAAATGCCACTTCCGCCTCGGACATGAAGTAGGGAAAGGATAATCGCGCGAAACCAGGTCGAAGAGCTTCGGCATTCGATTCTTCCTTGACGTCATCGCCACCACTAGAAAGAGAAATTTACATTCAAATGAGATTTCTCACAATATTTATATATATGTGTATACATCATAAAAGACCGGTTTCAGGTTTATGAACCTACTGGTTCAATATTATTTTTGCTCTTTTCTTTTTACACCACCAAACTTTGCCCGCTTGATTATTATTTATGAATAACGTTTTTATTTCGCCTCTCGATTTATTAATACACTTTTATTCCTTTTGTTAATTTCAATTTTAGATTTTTATTCTCCTCAGTTCGAATTTTTAACTTTACAAAAATCTGCTTTATATACGATTAGAAAAATTAATTTACACGTTCACAAAAATTAATTTACACGTTCACAAAAATTAATTTATACATTCACGAAAATTTAATTAGTACTTTTACAAAAATCTAATTTGTACATTTACAAAAATTAATTTGTACGTTTACGAAAATTAATTTGCACGTGTACGAAAATTAATTTACATAATTAAAACTCTACATTCACAATAATTTAATTTATACGTTCAAAAAAAATCTAATTTATATATTTAGAAAAATACTGAAAAAATCTTATTTGTACGTTAAAGAAATCTAATTCATACGTTTAAAAAAATTAATTTAAAAAAATGTAATTTGAAATATTACTCAAGTCATAAATATTAATGAACAAGTATATGACGTTGAAGAGTCGTTTTTTTTCAAACAACTTTTTCGTTTAAGGAAAGAGAGTACTGTTATTTTATAAATGAATAGAGGCAATCAATTTTTTTTCTCAAAACTAACGTCACGTGTATATGAAGATTTTGTATATTAATGTTTAAACAACAGCCGCATCAAAAGTCACTTACATAGTTGCGTGTTTTATTATGCACTTCCGCCAGAGAGTAATACAACTCTTCGTAAGATACAATAACTATCGCGTGGTTATGCGTTTCCTGTACATATCTCCACTAGCGAAATATACATAAATCTGCTAATATCCATTTTCCACAATATTCAAATATATTTCCATAATAAAAATTCTAATTCTAATTCTACTTTTACTACTCGATTTTTTAATTTTGTTTCTCATTCTCATTTCATTTTTCAATTTTACTTGAAATTTTGAAGTTAATTTTCAATTTTACTTCTACTGCTTATTCAAATTTTGACATCCATTTCTAATTTTATTTTCCATTTAAGTTTATTCAAAATATATTTAAAAAAAAAACTTTTACGACTATTTGAAAATCACTTTTACTTTTGTGATGAAATAGATAATTTCGGAAAATCTCTTTTTTATTCGTTAATTATATTTTTGATTGATTATATGAAATCAAATTTATGATTTGATTTTTGATTGAAATAAATTAATAATATTTTTTCTTTAAAACTGTTCACTAATATTTCCGACTGAAATTTATTTTCCATAAAATTATTTTTTAATACTTTTGATTAATTTTGATTCAAAAATAATTTTCTATTTTTTATTCAAATTAATTTTCACGACTTTTGATCGAAATCGGTTTTCAATATTTTTGATCGAATCATGTTTGTAATTATCGATGAGACGATTATTAGTTTACACGAAATGGAATTTCCTTTTTGCAGGTTTACGATAATTTAGCTTAAAGTTTAGAAAAAAAATAAATTTAGAAAAGATTTATTAGTTTCGAAACAACATTTTCAAAAAAAATTGTTTCCTATTTTTTTATTATATTTGTGATTGAAAATAGTGCAATAATTAAATTCTTAATTTTAATTGTACGAATTGTAGTTCTTGGGACTAAAAATCCCCTTGCAAGTGAATTGAATCGAAAAAGAGGATTTTTTTCTCTTTTTCCCTGGGGAAAATTTGTTTTTCCCTTTCTTGGGGTTGAAAATTTACCTTTGAAGAACGGCTTCATATTCCTTGGCAAGTTTTTCATCTATTCCCATGAGGTCGTGAGCATATCGACCCGCGCAAGCGCATCCACCACGTGCTTGCACCCCGAAAACATCATTTAAAACGGCACAAACAAAATTGTGGTGAAGAAATGTACCACGTGGATGTCGGACCATGAATGAAAAAATAGGCAGCCTTTTCACGTTTTGCGACGTGCTTCCAAGTAAAATCAGTTCCGGAATTGTTCTCACATGAGCCAACACTTGTCTGAAAATGGAAAAATTACAAAAATTATTAGTATTTCGTCACATTGAAAAATAGCAAGCCAAAAAATTTCTTTTGTGTACTTTAAAAACCAAAAAATTAATTAATTATAAAAATTAATTCTTCTTTCTAAATTAAGTGAGGAAAAATAATTATTCCTTCAAAGTAGAAGTAATCACATCTGATGAATATTTCCGTATATTTTACATCACTACTTTTGCCGCATATAAAAGCGAAAGTATACCGCGAGAACTAAACAAGTTCTGATAATTATACGACAGCGGAAATAAATGTTCTTTATTAGCGCGAGATGGAATATCTTCGAGATAAGCCAACGGAAGGTATTGGGAGAGCTTGCAAAAAAAGAGAGAGAGAGAGAAAAAAAAATTATTCAATTAATGGAATCTTATTTGCAGACTGCAAAAACATGACCAGATGGAATTTAATTCACTTTCACAAATCACGATATTGAATAATCGCATTCAATTATATTCCCTATTATAAATGACATATTCTCTCTTTCTCTCTCTCTAATCAATGTAAATATTTGTTCGAAAATATTTTTTTTATCTCCTTCAATTTGTCACTCAAAAGCATTAGTTTTCAATTAAATTAAATTTTTACTCTTGAAAATTACAATTAAAATTAATGAATAGTAATTAATTTTTATTACTACAATTTTCCGATAATTATTAATTTACCAATTTTTTCCAAAATCTACTTATTTGAATAAGGTAAAAAAACTGAAACTAAATTAAAATTGCAATTTCTTTTTTCAATCTAAAAAAAACGGATTAAAAGAAGAAACGCGTCTTCTTAAGAATGAAAATCCACGATAAGAAAGTATTCCAACAATTTTTCTCTTCGCCTATCAACAGTTGTAATTTAGCATCATTAACGTCTACGCGTCATCGTTAAATCCCCAGGGTCACTGGAATCATATAACACACTTGGCAATTTCTCGACCTTAAATTTTCACTTCATTAAGTTCCTTTTTGCCTCTAATCAAGGAAATTTTCATATCAATTTTTCCCTTATTCATAGAAACTATTTTTAGCCAAAAAAAAAGAAGGTAACGACAAAGTCAAAATCCATTCTATTTTCTCTGTCAATATAGAAATAAAAAATACATCCAAGAGAAAAGACACACGTGTGTAGAGAAGTCGTTCGACAAAAAATAATTTTTCTTTTTTTGCAAGCTGACCTTGACTTTGATAAATCTCAACCAGTAAATTTAAATTTAGCCTGTCTTGTCCGGTTTTTCTTCCGGGTTAATTAACTACAATAAGAAAAAAAAAAGATTTCTTCACTCAAAAAACTCTACATTGAAAATATTTTCGATTTTTACCAAAACTAACTAATAATTAGAATAGTTTTATTTAAATATCTAATAATTTATTTATTGTTCAATAATTAATGTAACAAATTTTTTAATAATTATTTACGAATAAAAATAAAAAAAATATTAAATACGTAATTTCATGAGAAATGGGAGAATTTTTCAATAAAAACTTTCAAGAACAGAGAAAAAAACGAAATTGCAATTTTTTTTTTCGTCGTAAAAAAGAAAATGACCATTTATATAAAATGTGAAGTTCACGCCCTTAGAAATGTGACCTTGCACTCGACATAAAAGTTCAAAATTGCTTTTTCCTCACCTCACCGCGAGGGGATGATGTGTAAGAAATGAGATAAGTGACATAACGATAAAAGAGATGTCGCCATTTCTCTTATAATACAAAACTATTTCGAAAAATTAACTGCATTTATTTATTATTGATAAAAATAAGAAGCTTTTTGTAAAAAAAACAAAAAGAAGAAAAACTGTCACAAATGTGAAATGATTTTTCTCCAGGGAGTCAGTTTGACCTCAACTCTGATCGTTAACATTCACTCGACCTTGAACTATAAAAAAAAATCGCATATATAAATTTTAGGAAAATGTGAAAGTTTTTCTTCAAAATTTTATTGCTATTTTTTAATACCACTTTTGTTTCTGATACTAAATTTTTTTATTCGAACCATTTGTGTATGTTTCCTATAGTTTCCGAAATTATTGTTTCATATTTCACATAAAATTTTAATTAATAAAATTAATAAAATGAAGAAATTAAAAATTTTGCTAGTTTTGGAAAATTTACATAAATTCCTTCGCTCATAAAACTTATGTATTTTTATTTGAAACAAATTTTTAATCACTAAATAAAGTAATTTTTTTCGTAATTAACAATTTGGTTTGAAATTTTATTACATACAAAAGGAACAATGGGAAATTTTGAAAATTCTCTATTATTAACAAATAATAGCCACACGAAACATTTTATTTACTTCTATTGTATTTTCTATCCAAAGAATTTTTTTTTAAATTAAAATGAAAAAAATGGTTAATTAAAAAAGAAGAGAATAAATTGAAATAAAATTTCGAACTAAAGTAAAGTGAGATAAAATATTTAGAGAGAGTTTTAAAATAAATTTTCCATTATTTCTTTCGTATATAAAAACAAAATTGTTAATTACGAAAGGATATATAAATGGACAAGTGAAATAGAATATTTAAAAATTCTCTTTCTCGTAAATTTTCAAAAAATGAATAAATAATTGAAATTAATTAAAATAATGAATATTTTCAATAAAATTTATTCGAAGAAAGAAAAATCGAATTTTATTAACTAAAGGATAGAAAAATGTCTTAAATACAAACAATTAAAAAAAACCGAAAAATTGAAGAAATAGAGAAAAATATTTGAAAAAATAGGAAAAAAACTCGAAAAATAGTATGAAATAGAGAAAAATATTGAAAAAATAGAGAAAAAATTGAAAAATTGATAAAAAGGAGAAAAAATTGAAAAAATAGAGAAAAAATCGAAAAATTGGTAAAATAGAGAAAAAATACAATAAATAAAATGAGAATGAAATGAATAACAATAAATCGAGATAAAATCCATACCGAGAAATTTTATCTTGTCTCGCGGCAATTGCCTGTGGAGTGACATTTTCCTTGAGTTGCAATGCGAGACCGCATCGAATTGCGCCAACAACACCGGCAGTTCCACTTTCCTCACGTAGTTCCGGATCATGAAGATATCGATGTGAATCGCGCATATCTTCTGCCTCAAATTCCTCCCTTAGGAGAGATCGTTTCACTATGAGAACTCCAGGCGACTGTACACCCCCAATGAATTTATGGCCAGCGAAGATAATCGCATCCTTATGCACTGCCGTCTCGCCGACCCCGGGGAGATGAGGATTCATTTCCATTCGTACGTTCGGAGCTGAAAAAAAAATTCCAAGATAAGAAGCATAATTTATTATAGAATCAATACTCCAGGCGTGGAAAAATTGTACATTTTTCAATTTTTTTTCTTCTCAGATTAAAAATTACAATAAATCTTTTTCTTTCATCCTCAGAAAATAAAAATTCTTCTCTTCTTTCAAAAGCACTTTTCAAAAAATGAAAATTGCTGTAAATCCTCTTCTTTATTTTCAAAAAATAAAAATTCCCCTTTAAATCCTTTACTTTATTCTCAAAAAATAAAAAATTGCTTTAAATGCATTTCTTTCGTTCTCAAAAAATAAAAATTGCCTTCAAATCCTTTTCTTTATTCTCAAAAAATAAAAAATGGCTTTAAATAATTTCTTTCAGAAAAGCTAAAATATTTACACGAAAAATCCTTTCGACTTACGATTTGACTAGAAAAATAATTCACCTCGCGATGAATTTTTTCTTTGAAGAAAAAGATTAATTGTGAAAAAAAATGAAAATTATCCAATTTTTTTATTCCTCTCTGTAAATTAACTCACCAGCTGAGGTGTAATCCCAAATGCTGAGTGCTTTATGCTGACGAAGAAGCAAAGTTGTTGCAACGTCATCAGCGAGAACACCTGTTATGCAACTGGCAGCACTAAAGTAACCCACCATTCGTGCTGTTGAATTCTCTTTTCTCTCCGACTCCAATTTCCTCTCTAAATCATTTAGGTCCAGGAAACCCTCGCGAGTCTCTTTTATTCGAATTATCTGTAAATGAAAATTCACAAAGAAAATAAGACAATTGAATTTTTTCATTATTTCTTTCGTTTACAAAATTCGTTAATTACGAACAATTGTTTATTTGTCAATTAATTAGTTAATAAATAGACAAATACAATATTCAAAAAATCTCTTCGCCCCTAAATTATCCAAAATAAATAAATAATTAAAATTTTCCCATTAAATTTTTATTGCGATGAAAGAAATATCAAATTTTATTAAACGAAATTATTAAAAAAAAAAAAATGTCTTAAATGCGAAAAAATTGAAAAAAACTCGAAAACTAGAAGAAATAGAGAAAAAATTGAAAATTAGGAAAAAATCGAAAAATAGAAAAAGGACAATAAGTAAAATAAGAATCAGATAAATAACAAAAAATTGTACTCCCGACGAATAATAAAGTGCAAATTTATTTTTCTGGCCCAAAGAAAAAAAAATAAAAGGTAGGGTAAAAAAATAAACAAAACATTACTTAATGCTATATAATAAGGGTATCTAATTTTGTACCTTAACGCCATATTCTCGCCAGGGCCTCAAGTTACCGTGGTGTTCAAAGGGCCCGACAAAGACGACGGTAGGTGTTGTGAGATCAAGATGGCGTAAAAGTGTGCGCAATGCACCTGCAGTGCCTTGACCCATGAAAAGGACAGCATCCTGCTCACCGGCTCCGACAGCGTGCCGAACTATGTCTCTGGCCTCGTGCCTAAAATTTACATTTATAATTGATAATTATTATTATTTTCATTATAATCATATATTTCATTCATAACATGTAATTTTACTGCCCAGGGTCTTCAAACTTTATTGTCAAAAAAAAAAAACAAACAAACAAAAAAAAGAAAATATCTCCCAAAAATTATAAGCAAGAATATTTTTCGGTACTGAAGGAATACTAATGGACCATTTTTGTAAAACATTTAATATTAATATTATTTTATTATTATTATGATTATTATAATTATTATTTCTGTTATTGTTTCCTCATAGAGGAAGGATTGTATTATTTAATTATTTATTATTATTATTGTAATTCTTATTATTATTATTAATTATTCTTATTGTTACTAACTATAATTATTATTAACTATTTTTATTGATATTAATTATTAACATTAGAGTATTTATTTACAATTTTTTTTGTTCTTCGGGTTCATTAAATTTAAATTTCGCGCCATAATAACTCTTCAAGTTCCCGTCCAGATGGCATGAAAGTTCTCTCGAAAGCGAGATAAAATAGACAACTTATAGCTCCTAATTACTAGTCGAGATTATATTTTATTTAGTTCCCGTTAATTAATTTATAATAATAGCAAAATTTATAGATAGTTAATTTACTGTTAATTTATACAATTAATCTAATTAATTAATACAAGTTATAAAAAAAGTTATAATTTTTTTTATTATTTATTTTTTACTATTACAATAATTATTATTTTTCCTTTTATTTTTATTTTTTTTTTTTGCTTTTTATTTTTAGCACTGCTGGAAAACTGATATATAAGCACTATTCTGATTTCCATTATAAATTTATATATTTTTTTCTATATAAGAATCTAGAAGTATTCATTATTATATGCAGAAGAAGTTTTGAATAAAAGTTTTTAACGAGGAAACTTTGTAGATTACAGTAAATGACAGAAAACGTTTAACTTTTATCCTCTTTTGTTATTTTTTCCCCCGTCTTGTTGAAAATGCATTTTTGAAACAAGCTTTATTCTTCTCCTTTTTTTTTTTTTGTTTTTTTGTTAAAATACACTTCAACGTTCAAAAGCTTTCTTCAGCTTCTGTTTTTTAAATACATTTTTACATTATATATTCGTGTAGTGATGTTCCCTTGTCAAACCAAGGACACATATTTCATGTACTATATTGTATATACATATATAAACGATATGCACTCTTTTGACCCAGTTTCAAAATATAATTGTCTGACAAATGGAAATAATAAAAGAAATTCTCTTCGCTGAATTGTGAATTTCGCGTATTTTTCTCGAAAAATGTCTTATCAATTTTTTTCGGGTATTTAATGCACTGTATTTTTACTTCTGGTTTTCGCCAAAAAATCGGATTTTCTAATATATTTAAAGTTTAAACATTTTGTTTAAATTAAATTTTTAAAGTGTAACATCTTTTTTTAAATTTTTTACACGATTCGAATAAAGAAAAGGGAATAAAAAGAATTAAAGACTATTACTCTCACAAATTGAGAAATAAATAAATAATTAAAATTAATTAGCCAATTTATTAAATTTTTATTATTATTAATTTTACTGTAAATAAAATTTGCTACAATTCAAATTGGAACTTTCTTTTTTGCATTTTTCATACGATTCGAATCAAGAAAAGGGAATAATAAATTAAAGACTATTATTTTTTCCAAGTAGAAAATAAATCAATTAATAATTTATAATGAAACAATTAATTAGGTAATTAATGAAAACTAAATTACTAATTAAAAATTTTTGTTATAAGTAAACAATTGAATTTATATATTATTAAATAATTTTTCCTACAATTCGAATGAAAAAAGTAGAATAAAAAATCCAAGTCTTATTCTCGGCTTAGAAAATTAATTAAAAGCTTAAATTTCAAATTATTAATTTAAACATTTTATTACAAATAAAAAATTGAATTTATATTTCGTAAATTAATTTCCCTTTAAATTTTTTCAATAATTCGAAATAAAAAAATTAGAGACTTACTTTCTCCGAAACATAATCAGAACTAATTTATATTTTTTTATTCAAAAACAAATAAATCTATGTATTAATATTTTACTCGAGTATTTTAAATCGACTTATAAAAATAATATTTCTCTTTTAATAAACAAATGAACATTTTAATTAATTATAATAATAATTTCAATTAATTAATTAATTATTATCAACATTTTTCTTTATATTATAAAAAATTTTATTTTTGAAGAAAAAATCGTGAAATTTCGATTTTTAATTTTGAAAGAATTGATGAAAAAAAAATAAAAATAAAAACACTTTATAGGTCCAAAAGGATCCGACGTTTGACTGGTTTCAGGAGTTGATTATTGATCTGGGGACAGCAGCAGTAGCAGCCAGCACCCTGTATCTACCCACCTCCCCCGACGCCTCATTTCAAGGCAAAACGGATACGCCTTCCTGAACGTACCGTTGCCCTACATATTTTATTTCTAGTTAAAAAAAATCATAATAATAATAATAACAACACTAGATCTAATCCTGAAGAACCAATAAATTATTCCTCATCACAATTATAGGCCTCAACAAAATATATATTAAGCTAGACGATTAAATAATATTCCCCAATAATATTTTTTATAACCAAACATAATTTTTTTGATTTTTGACTTCTGACAAAATTTTCCGACAAAAATGTTTATTTCATTCTTTTTATTCACTATTTATTTATTACTAGAGTTTTTTCCATAAATTATTATTATTATTATTATTATTATTCAATATTTATTTAAAATTATTTGAATTATTCTACGTTGCATTATTTTTTTATTGGAAAAATTATTTTTTTACTTATTGTATTTATTATTTATTTGATTATTTATATTTTGATTCAATTATTTTATTCCTTGTCGATTAAAATATTTTATTTACTTCTAATTAAACTATTTTATTTATTTCTAAGTAAACTATTGTATTCTTTATTTATTTTATTATTTTTTTCTATTCAATTTTTTTTTTCATTGCTCCTAATATTTTAGTTTTTGTTTATTCAATCATACTATTAAATGTTTTTTTTAATTATTCTTTTTTCTTAATCACTTATTTCTTTAATTTTTATTCCAATTATTTTATGGATTTTTTATTCAATAGTTTCAATAATTGTTTATTCACAACCTTTATTTATGGTAACAACATTTAATTTTAATAATTAGTATTAATTATTATTATTATTATTATTTATCGACTAAATTAAATTATTATTATAAGTAATTAGTATTAATTACTATTGTAATTAATTATTACAATTATTTATATTTATTATAATTATTTATTATTAATTCATTTAAAAATTAATCTTCAGTAATTTATTATTCCTACTAATTATTACATACACTTATTTCTGTTTTTAACTTAAAGTTTTATTTGAAAACCTCCAACATTGTTAAATTAATAAAATTATTATTCATTCTTTTTATTACCATTAAAATTCTTTTCTCTTAGAGATGATAGTGAATAAAAATTTAATTTACTACCAAGAATTATTATTTAATTTATTTACTTAGAGCCGAATAAAAAATTCGTTTTTTGTTCAAGATAGGGAAAAATAATTGTTTCTCCACGTTTTATTGTATGACGACTCCTTTTTCGAACAGTTATTGTCCTTGTTTTGCATATATAATTACCTTGTTGAAAATCATAAAATTGAGCAATTTGAGAATAATAATTCCAAGGAAACCCACCTGAATAGTGAGGACTGCAAGCTGCATATCGAAGTTGATGTTCGAGTGTCCCCCAACAAAGGAAGGACCTCTTTTGTAATGTACTCCTCCAGAAATTGCAGTGACCTTCCGGATGCCGTGTAATCGCAGTAAACAACTGAAACAATAATGAATTGTTTATTATTATCGTTTACATCGAAAATTGCAAAAATAAAACAATATTTTTTTTAATCATAAAAGCAAGACATTGCTTGTATTTTTACAATATTCCATTATTTCTCAATGAAAAAAAGTAAAATAATATTTAAAGAAATTACATTTTTGAAATTTAATTTTCCATTTTATTTTATAAAATGCAATTTATTTTTAATTTTAATCAATATAATTACTGTTATTGTAATTATATTTGTGTAATTAATAATTTATTCTGCGAGCATTTAACTTACTTCTTAATTTATATAAATATAATTTATTATCCATAATTAAAATACTGTAATCAATATTTATTTACTTTTTGTAGTTAATATTACAACAAATATTTTTAAAAAATAAACTATTTAATTAATTTCAACATTAAAAATTAATATGTTTGGTATTCTTTAACTACGACGAGTAGCCAATACTTATGACTTGTTATTTCCATCTCGCTTTCGAGAGAACTTTCATGCCATCTGGACAGGATTTTTGTGAGTTATAGTGGCGCGAAATTTAAATTCAATGAAACCAAAAAGCGAACAAATTGTAAATAAAAAACTGCTCTTGCGCTAAAAATTAATAATAATAATTAAAAACAATAAAAATAGTTACTAACAATAAGAATAATTAATACTAATAATAAAAATGATAATAAAAAAATAAATTAATGAATTAAAACAAATTAAATAATACAATCCTTTCTCTAGGAGGTAACAATAACAAAAATAATATTATTAATCAAATTTAGTAATAATACTAATAATAAACTTATCATGGGGACAATAAATTATTTTATCAAAACTCGTGTAAAATTCAGGGCCAAATTTATAATAATACGTAAAAAATTCTGCTTTAAAGTTGATGATAATTTGTTTTATATGAATAATTAAAACACTCGCGGAAATATGAGAAGTTTATGCTTGCGATTTAATATAGTTGTTCATCATACTTTAGAGAAGACAATATATATATGAGATATATATCTTACACAATTAGAGGAGATACTTGTTTAGACCTTGAAATTAATTTCTAATGTACATAGTGCACTACACTTTGGAACTACAATAAACTAAGATAAAATGCCATCTTGTTCGACCAGTTATTCAAATGTTAATTTTACATCTACGTGACGAATTGCATTATTTAAATCCATTTCACAGTGTGTCAAGAAAAATTTTTATTTCTCTCCTCTTTTTTTCCAATTTTTTTTTCTTTTTTTTTTTTTTTGTTCTAAAACGTAGAAAATTTTTTGTTCTGAATATCAGTTGAAAAAGAAAATGCAAAAATAATTCTGAACCTAACAGAAAATAATTCAAAAATAATATAAAAATAATTAAAAAAATATTTTTTAATCAATATTAAGAAATATTTGAAAAAAAAATATAAAATTAAAAAATGTGAAATTAAAACATAAAATTTTTGTAATTAAAAAATATGAAACTATATGTAAGAAATAATTTTAGAAATGATAAAAAAAATTAATTGCAAAATTCAAATCCTAACGAAAATTAAAACCAATTATGAATTAGAACCTGAATTTAATTTGTTTTTATAATTTTAAGACTAAAAGGAATAATTTTTTTTTATTCTATTGCAGAAGATTTATGACTAACGTCTCGTATTCAATGGAAATTTTTTTAAAAATCTATTCCCCAAATGAAATTTAATTATACGATTGAATTTTAATTATAAATTTTGTATTCTCGATTTTCAATTTTGTTTAAAAATACTTTTCTTTGATTTTTTAATTCAAAACATTAAATTTAAATTTTTTACATTTTATTAAGAAAACTAATGAATTGAAATTATATTCAAATATATTTTTTATTCATAATTCAAGTATTACAAATTTTCAATATTAGTTCAATTTATATTTATTGTTTCGTGATTAATATTATAATTGAAAAATTATCTAATCAATTAACTAGAATAATAAAAAAAACTAATATTCTTTGTTTACTTCATCTCTCTTGTGAGAGAATTTTGATGCCATCTGGACGGGAACTTGAAGAGTTACAATGGCGCGAAATTCAAATTGAATGAAAAAAAAATTGTTAAAAATGAAATTTTACTTTAAAGAAAAATAAAAAATGAAATTTTACTTTAAAAAAGAATTTTTTGCAGATGTTTCCAAAATTAAAAAAAAATTTCACTTATTTGCGTATTTATATTTGGACATTTGGGTAAATTTATGTTTACAAAGGGTAGTAACTTAAATAATGAGTAAATGAATTTTTTTTTCTTAATTTATTTGTCACATGTAGTGTAAACTTGGCATTTGTGTACGGTAGCAATAAATGTTTTCGTGCAGAAAGTCACGCTCGCAAAGAGAGCTTCTTAAGAACCAATTCTATTTACGGATAGTGCAAAGTAACTCTCAAGTAACGATGAAAATAAATCTCTTCGTCACAAAGTGCGTTACTTCCGGTTGTTATTTCTAAAAGGCCTACACTGCCGCGATCCCCCTTTGACTAAATTCGTTCGCCATTTCCGTATATCTTGTATAATATTTTCTTCATAATTAACCGCGCTCCTCTCATCTAGAACAGTTTCTTAAAAAAAAAACAACTTTCATAAACTTGCAACCGAACCAAATAAACTTTTCTTGTTTCTTCCAGTAATTTTAATTATAATTTAATCAATACAATAGTTAAACATAAATAATTAATAATAATTAATAAAATTGAAAAAAATTGTATTCGATTCTAATAAAAGTTTATTTGATTGAATAAAAGTGAAATAAAATTTATAAGGCACAAATAAAATTCGGTGGAAATTTTTAATCAGTATAAATAAAAATTTGTTGAATCGAGTAAATTTTTTTTTTGTATCAAATAAAATTAGTTAGACTGAATTTTGTCAAACCAAATAAAATTTATTTCGAACAAAAACAAAACCTTTTAGTACTCTGTTTGCAATAATTATTTTTCCATCCTCTCGCAAAACAATATTATTTTCAAGAATGGAAATTTTATTTTTGCAAAAAAAAATGTGTTTAAATGAAAAAGGGGGAAAAAATGTATTTTCTTTTTACCAGTGATAATAAAATATTATGTGACTCGACAAAAATTGTGTAGTTAATAATGTGCATTGCTGGATGCATTAGCACGCGTGACCTTCGCAAACAGAGCCTGCTCAACGTTTTATAAAGTATATAGTGTATATAAGAATGCATGTGAAAGTGCGGATAAGAAAACGAGCCTATAAAACTATCCACCTTGTCACTTGCAAAAGAGACTGAAAATGAATGGCCTCATGAATACGCACACGGAACAGTTAAAATGATGATATTCTCTCTCACTCTCTCGGGAAAATATAATAATCTCGGTATATTTACACAAAAAGCAAAAAATAAAAGAATCGATTAAAAAAAATTCATTAAGTTATGAAAATAACTAAAATTTTAATGAATTTTTTTCTTTATAAAATATTTGTAAAATATAAATTTTATAAATTTTTTCAAATTTGTTATACATTTTTTCTATTTGAAAAATTTACTTTTATATTTGCAAAAACTATGAAGCCTGCGATTCGAAAATAATTTAATTTCTACGTATTTAGAATAAAATTCATACAATCGTGGGTCAAAATCAAATATTAAGAAGAAAATTTTCACAGTATAAATATAGAAAATAAATTAACTTTATTTTATCCTAGCGAATTGAAGGAAAAGGGAATTAAAATCGATTATGATGAAAAGATATTTATACGAGTTCCATATATAAATTATTAAAATATTCATTATAACAGTGGAAAATAGAGGAAACATTCGAAAATTAATTTTCCGATAAATGGAGAAATGGAATTTTACCATTTTGCAATTTATTAAGTAAGAATTATTTTCGGGAAGAAAATTTTGTCCAATTATAGTAAATTATTATTTCTAAAATTGGAAAAAAGTAACATAATTGTTCTATTTTGTAATTTAATTTCAATAATTTAATTAATTAAAATAGTCAATAGTAATAGTTAATAGTTGGGTAATTTTAATATTAATTTAATTTTTTAATGCAATTTTTAAATAAATGTTTAACTGCATCAATAAAAATAAATTACATAATTATAAATTTAATTTTAATTACATTAATTTTTTTAATTCTGTTCGTTTTTCTACTTAAAAATATCGATTTATTTGTTTTAAAACATAAGATGAACATTTGTTTAACTTAAACACAAAAATAAAAAATCTTTTAACAATTGAATTGAACAAATACAAATTAATTGATTAACTAACAAAATTGAAAAAATTAATTAATTATAAATTTTTTTTCCCGTTATTTCTATATTTATTTCAAACCATTCGGTCCAGTAGAAAAATAGAAGAAAGTTGTGTGTCATAAGTGGAATGCAATTAATTATTAAAATTAACATTTTACAAAAACAAATTGAAAATAAAAAAAAATACGCTACTATAAATAAATTAGAAAAGAATTTGAAAAATAAAATAGAATAAGAAAGGTACGAAAAAATTTTCTAAACAAAAAAGAGAAATAATCAAATATAAAAAAATAGAAAAGTTACTAAAAAAAATGAAAAGAAAATAGTGAATAAAGTGGAAAGAAATTGAAAATAAAATACTTTGCAAAGTAAAAAAGTAAATGAGAAATAAAATAGAAAATAAAATGGAATATTAGGTAAAAAATAAACTATAATAAATAAATTGGTAAAAATATTAAAACGAGAATAATGAAAAAATGAAAATATAAAGTAAAGAATAGAAAATAAAATGGAAAATTAGGTAAAAAATAAATTAATAAATAAAACAGTAAAAATGTCAAAAATACAAAAATAAAAAATTAAACTAAAGTAAAGAATAAAAAATAAAATGGAAAATTAGGTGAAAAACAAACTATAATAAAGAAGTTGAAGTCCTCAACGTTTATTAACGAAAAAATATTTATTTAATGTAATAAAAGATTATTTTTAATTTAATGTTTAATTATACAACAATTATTATCAAAACATAACTATCAATTTTTTTTTGACAATTTAGATGAATTATTTTTAATTAATTTACTTAGTGAACAATTTTTTTCGTTGATCATCGTTGTGGACTTCAATTTGGTCTATAATAAATAAATTGGTAAAAATGTCAAAAACAAAAAAATAAAAGAATGGAAATAAAGTAAAAAATAGAAAACAAAATAGAAAATCAGGTAAAAAATAAATTAATAAAGAAAACACTAAAAATTTCATAGACAACTAAAAAAATGCAAATAAAGTAAAAAACAAAAAAGTAAAAATCAGAAAACTCCAAAAAAGTAAAACAATAAAAAAAAAGGAAGCAAAGTAAAAAACAAAATCCCCAAAAATAGAAAATTTAAAGTAGAAAAAATATTATCAAAACAAATCCGAATATAAAAAACGTGATTAATAGACCTTTCTTGATTAAAATTTATACACTACACTATAAAAAAAAAAAAAAAATTTTCCCATATATAATGAGTGAGAGAAAGAGATTACATATAAACATAATTCGCGTGGGCAAATCTGGAGAAAGTCACGAGGTGAATAAGTCAGAAAGGAAGTACACATGAATCATATTTATTCAATGTGGGACTATGTCCAAAGAAAACATATTATATAGATAAGCAGCTGACTAAATGAGACTTGCATTATAGCGATCTTGAAATTTTTAATATATACATATATAATAAAAATTTCAAATTTCTTGGCACACAATGTGTGAAACAAATTAAGAATTCTTTTTTCTCTTGGAATGAAAAAAAAAGAAAAATCTCCTACTGGGAAAACTCTCTATTTTTATCCTAAGATTCATCTCATAAACGTGTCAGATATTCGTCACGCGTCAGTAGCCCGCTGTCTGCAAGACACTTTCATTAACCCAAAAATATAATAACTATCTTTGTGCGTCAAAAGATTGTTGCAAAATTTTCTAGGAACTGCAATTTTCATCTGGATATTATTTATATTTTTATTATTTCGTTATATTTCATTTATTTTCGCTAAATAATAATTTTCTTTCTCAAACAATTTTTCATTTTTTTCTATTTTTTTTTACTGAATAAATCCAAAGTCCATGGACCAATTACAATTATTGCATTTCGAAAAAAATTGTTTTACTTCGAAAAAAACTCTTTTTCATCAAAGACAATTGTTTTTCTCAATAAAAATTATTTTATTCAACTTTATTTTATTAAGAAAAACAATTTCTTTTCTTAATTAATTATAACGTTATTTTTTACAACTCAAAAAAATTTTTTTTTGGATATTACGTTAAGTGTTTGTTAACAAATATTTTTTTTATCAATCTTTACGATATAGGAGGTAAATAAAAAAAATTCGTTTTTTAAATGTCAAATTTTCTAATTATAGACGCAGTTATAATAATTTTTTTTCCTTCTTTGACAGAAAGGAAATTAAAGATTGATAAATTAGGTGAAATATTGTGACAAGTGTCATACATAGTAGAATCATTAACTTGGCAGCAAATACGCATGAAGATATTTAGGAACTTTTTGGCATAGGAAAACGAACAAAAAGTAATAAAATTATTTTCGATTATTATATATAAAAAAAATTCTATTTAAAAAAATAGTTAATTACTTTTTTTGAAATAGATTTTTGTATAGAAACAAAATTGAACAGAAATAATCAAATTAATAACCAAAATAGGATTTTTAGTTGCGATTTCGTCTCACAAAAAAAAACTTTTCTACCTAAATACTAGACTAAAATTGAATAAAAAAAAAAAATAAATAAAGAACCTAATTTTTTTTTAATTAGAAATGAAAATTAAAAAAAAATTCTTTTTCACTAGTTTTTTTTCAAGAATAAATATAAACAAAAAAATTGTTGTCTTAACTATTTAATTTTCTATTAAGTCTCAATTTTCTTCTGCTTCTTCATCTAAACTACTAATTTTTCCCTTTTATTTATATTTATGTACATTATATTTTTGCGAGTAAAACGAAAACTGAATGTGGACGAAATTTTGTATATATTAAAAAAAATTGTCCATTCCGATGAAGAAGTTTGATAAAATGCCAGAAATATATATAAAGGTATGTGGACGATAATGTTTCGCAGGTGTTTCTTGCGAAATGCGCTTGACTCTCAAGTATAGTTGGCAAAACTGTCGAAATTGTATCCGCTGCATTAACAATCTGAATAAATTGTTGCGGTGAATATCGCCCTTGTTAAATTTCTGTCATATATATAGTTAAACAACTCCAAAGTATCAATTTACTTCTAATATTACACAAACATTCATATTTTACTTCAAAAAAAGAAAAATAATTACATAAAAAAATAAAAAAATAAAAAAAATATTGTAAATTTAGTAGAACTTTTTAATTTTAACAATTAAAATTATTAAAAATATTCAAATTAGGAATAATTCATTTGAATTAATTTGATTTGGAAAATATTTTAGTTTCAAATATCACTTATTATTTTCCTTTCATTTTTCTCACTATTATTATTGATATTATTAGGTATTTTTATTAATTATTAATTTATAAATTAGTACTTTTTACTATTATTACTTTTTTCCCTCTTTCGTAAATTTTCGTTAATTTTTTTTTCTCGAAATTTTCACTCGCAGTAAGGAAAAACAATTTAGTTAAATTCCATTTCTTTTTGCGCTCTTCTTTTTTATTTATTTATTTATAGGAAAATACGTGGAAAGTCTTGTGAAAATCTCATTACTAGTGTATCATTTATTTTTGACAAAACGTACAATATATAAATTTTATAAGCAATTTTTCAGGATCATTAAACATTTGACGCACTCTCTGAAATTTTTATCTATTCGTCACACTCATACTTATGTTTATATGTTTTCTAAAATGCCAGAGAAGAAAAATAAATGCAAAAATTAGAAAATCTAGGAATAGAAAATGAAATTCGGAAAATTCCGCCAGAGTCGCAATAGAAATTTGTTTTCACGATGCACAAATTTTTATGAATCTATAATTTCCTCTCGATAGCGATTTTTTACTAATAAATATTTTGACATTCGACTCTTTTTTTTTAAATTTATTTCCACTCAATTTCTCTCGTTTTAATTTGTCAATTTTGTATCCTTTTGTTTAGAAAAAAAAAATTTCTAATAGTTATTTTTTCAATTTTTATTGCAATCGATAAATGAAAATGTTTTCAGTAAAAAATTATCCTCTATTCGATTTTTTTCTCTAAATTCTAATTTTTTCTCTCCATCTTTTTCCCTTAAAAAATGTCCCTAAATGTTGAAATTAATTTTTCAATTTTTTATTCCAATCAGTAAATTTAATTTTTGATTCCAATCAGTAAATAAAAATATTTGTAATAAAAAATATTCCTTTCATTTAAAGATTAAAAACTATTGTGAATCACAAAAAAATGAAGAAAAGAAAAAAAGAAGTAAAAATAAATATGAGCAATGAAGAAAATTGAAAAAAATTTATTTTCCCAACGATTTAGTTTTAATAAAAGAAAAAAAATTTGGGAAAAATGATTTGATTGCGCAAGGTTGTATATATAAAAAAAAACTTGGCCTTCTAAAATAAATTGCAGAATTCTACACGACTGGCTGTTCCAATTCTAAAAGTTAGCTGTCATCTGCAACTCTTTTTAGTTCGCGGAATTTCGCGTTGCTTTTCGAACGAGAGCGTGCAACGGAACCCTCGCAGGGTTCACGACTTAACCCAGTTCTTATTGAGTGAACAGACGAGATCGGTCTATTGACCGAGGACGATCGACCTGAAGATATACTCTAAAGAGAGACGTGCCGTCTACATAGCGGCGGGGAAGAAAAAAAAACCGCACTCCAATTTTCTATTCTCTTCGAAAAACCATTTTTCGCAACCAATTCTGCACCTAGTCGTCGAATGTAAATATTTAAAAAGTTTTTTTAGTATTTAAATTAATTATTTTTAGCTAATAAAAAATTGTTTAAAAATAATAATAACAACAATAATAATAGCAAAAAAATAATAATAATAATAATAGCTAAAAATAATAATAATAATAATAATAATAATAGCTAAAAATAATAATAATAAAATTTAACCATTTGCCAATAAAATCGAATTCTTCATTCGTAATTAACAACATTTAACAGTAATTAATAATAAAATAATAAAATATTTTGCTACGTACAAAAACTCTTTTAATAATTTAATATTCAATATTGTCATAAAAAAATTTTTTTTTTTAAATTATTATTCCAATTATCCAATAATAAATAATTTGAATTAAATAGTAAAATTTGCTACTTCTTTGAAAAAACAGAATCCAGATTGAAAATCTGCATTTTTCAAGTTCTCTTTCATAAGCGAGTGATACTTTTAAAAACCTTTCACAATTACGTAAGGTTAATATACCGACGTAAATCGCCATTGATTGAAAACGACTATATATTGCGTAAATGTTGGGAGGTTCGTGAAAACTGGAATTACCTTACAGGCGCATATTTTGCAAATAATGACAAAATTACAATAATTATTTCTCGTCCCTGCACCCAAAGACTAATAATTTCTAATTACTCAAAATATTCTCTAAACTCTTTTTGAACACTAAAGTAAAAATTAAGAAAAAAAATAAACTTAGCAATTGAATAAAAAAAAATAAATATTAAATATTAAAATTAAATAAACAAATTTCAAACCTTCAAAATTTTACAGTAAGTACATAAAATTACTTACTGTTAATTAACTAAATTTTTTTTAGTAAATTAACTAAAAAAATACAAAATACTGTCAATTAACTAAAATTGTAGTTTTACAGAATTTTAATTTCAATTCTAAGTAAGTAATTCTATTTATTATTTTATTCTGCTGAATACTAAATTCTATCTTATTTTATTTTGATAAAATAATAAGTTATGTCTTATTGTATTTTGATAAAATAACGAATTCTGATTATTATTTTGTTTTGTAAAAATAATAAATTTTGTCTATTATTTTATTCTGATAAAATAATAAATTCTGTTTATTATTCTATTTTGATAAAATAATAAATTCTGTTTATTATTTTGTTTTGTAAAAATAATTATTTCTTTTTATTATTTTATTGCGATAAAAAGCAATGCTGTAATAATTATTTTATCCAAATAATATAATTAATTGTAAAAAAATAAATCTACTAAATCAGGCAGAAACTTAGTAAATTAAAAATATCTTGAGGAATAAAATGGTGTCACAATTTCTCCACTTGAGAACGCCAAGGTCGCCACCAGGTGTCAGGAAGAAATTCCAAGAAACTAAACTGCCCTCTGGCGGTGACCTTGGCGTTCTCAGGTGGAGAATAGCGTCTCCATATTGAATCTCATGAATTCTACAACTATTTTTAATCACACGTCGAATTTGACAATTAATAAATTAAAAACTGATTTTAATACTAAATTCCCATTAATTTCTAATTTTTATTCTTCTTTGTAGTCTTAGAATTAATTTCCCCACTAAGCAAATTCTCACTTAAAACCTCGTTTTAAGAAATATTGTTAGTTTTTTCAACGATTAATAGTATTTACAGTAGTTATTTCTATAAAAAAAAACAAATGTTATTAGTAACTTAAATAGAAGGGTGAAGGAGTAAAAAAAATCAGAACGGAAATGAAAATTACACGTGTATAAAGAATTGAATGAAGTTAAATCCTTTTGAAGGCATTGGACACACTGCACGTGAATAATATAATATTGGAACGTGTTTGGAATGACGAATTGGATTGAACAGAAGCCAATTGGAACCCTTCCCTCAACACCTTCTCGAGAGTAAGATGCTTCAACCTGCTGCTTCGATAACTATTTTCCGATTACGACAGTTACGTGCCAAATTACGAGGGACCGAGTGGTCAAGCGGGTGCCCACTTTGTCAAATCTGTCACACAATGAGAGAAATTGTGTACATACATATATACGTATATAAATTTATACACGTATATTGAAACACACCTGAATTGAGATCATGTAAACACTATCGCGCCTTAATCGTTCCCCTATTATCTGTCTCCTTTACTGACAAACATTGAGGACCAAAAACTCGTTTTCAAACGCACGATGGACAGCTGAAAACCTGTTTTCAAGCAAGAGAGCGGATAAAAAAAGTATTTAACCCATTTGCAGCCGCGTTTCAAAACGAATCAAGACTCTTGCCTTCAACAAATTTTTAATCCCAACATCACTTCTAATGCCTCTCTATATTTGTTTTGTTTACAATTTCCCTTTTCTCTCATTTCACCAATATTCTGCTTTCTCCAAAATTATTTTTTTTCCGTTACAGTTTGGTTTCTTCAAAAAAAAAAATTTCCTTTGGGTCTTTATGCAAAAAAATACAAATTGACCTACTATTTTCAAATAATTGTACTAATTTTGTAAATTCTATCTGAACTCGCAATTAGTTTGCTGACAATTTTTGATAATTCTTTCTTTTAATTAAAATTAATTTTAATTACAAAAAAAGTCAGCAAACTAATTGCGAGTTCAGTAAATATTAATAAATATTATTAGGTATTATTAACAAAAATAGTAATAATATCAACAATATTCGAAAGTTAAGAATAATTTTAGGAATGAAATGGTTTTGATTTCTCCACCTGAGAACGCCAAGGTCGCCACCAGATGGCGAGGGAAATTCCAAGAAACTAAACTGCCACCTAGCGGTGACCTTGGCGTTCTCAGGTGGAGAGAAGCGACTCCCTATTGAATTTCCAAATATTCGTCAATATTCCCAATTCTGTAATTATTTCACAACCAGACATTGAATCTAAATACAACAAAACGAAAAATTATTAAAATTACAAGAATCGATAAAACTCATTAGGCACAAAATCCAGTTTTTCAACTCTAACAATAATACCCCCAAATCGCGATCGTAAATATAAATTGCTACCCAATTTCATTCCTTGAAATGAAGTCGTGTCCAATTTTAATTACAAATTCGAGAACAATGCCACAAAACAAAAAAGACAGAAGAGCAATGAAAACACAATTTTTTTTCTAATTTCAATTTCGGAAACTGATGAAAACTAGTCCAATGACAAAGTTTCCAATATCTTCTCAAGGTCACAGGATTAAGATGAGGATAAATTGTGGGGGCGTAATATTGATCATCCTGATGCGAAAGAGAGATAGAGACGAAATGGATAAGAGAAACAGAGAGAGAGAGAGAGAGAGGGAGAGATAAGGTCATAAAATGCTGGAAATGCAGAGGTCGAGTAGAAGTGTGGATTTGAACTTGAAACTGGGTCGCAAGTTCGATCGTATACCCTTCTCTCGCTTTTTAAACTTTTTATCACCCCGGAAGATTTTTGGAAAGTTTTTTTTTTCATTTTTTGTAGAAGGAGAAAAAAAATAATGAAAAGGTTTTTATCGACAATAAAGAGAATAAAATCCTTTATGGTTTAAATGGCAATTTGGTCGTGTGTGTGAGTGCAGAAGAGAAGTTATCTCTCGATTGACCTTACTTCGATCATGGCAAGACACTCTAGGTCACTGATTGCACATTCTTGTATTTATACATATATTCCTATAAAAGAGAAGTTAGAAACAGGTTTTTTGAGTAGAGATAAAGAGAGAGACTATACAGTCTCCAACGATTTTCCAACAATCGATCACTGATAAAATTCTCAATTTTTTCTATTTTATTTCCATTTATCAAGGAAATCAGCTTTCGATTTAGTAATTATTCTCAATAAATCTTTTTTTAAAGCCTTTCTATCCCTTTTTATGTTTAATTTTATTTACCAAATATGCCACAGTGGAAAAAAAGTACACGAGTAGCAAACGAATTTCAGGTTATGTTTGCCTTCGACTTATCTTGACGTACATTTGAAAATTCACATAAATTTAAAAAATTCTTTTTATTAAATATTTCCGATCGATAACGAAGACTAAAAGTCGAAAAATTTTTTATAATAAATTAATTCTCTTTATGTTTTTTTACACCTAAAAATACAAACATAACCTAAAATTCGTTTGCTTTCTTGGATATATTTTTTCGCCAAGCGTCGCAAAATCATTTTAAATTTTCCCCACAGAGGAAACTTTCAAGTCATTCTTAAAACTTCTCTCAAGTTCAAAAACGAATTGTCAATTTCGAAATATTTTCCATTTTGCCTCGAAATTTCAATTTACTTCATTTCTCCATTTTCCTACCAGAGAATAAATTTATTTACTTCGAAACTTTTGTGGAAAATTAAAAGAAAAACTAATTAGAAAATTAATTTTCTGTAAAAATTGCAAAAAAATGAAAAAATACAATAAAACATGGAAATAAAAAAAGAAAACATTTTTTTATTTCATTTAGATGTAATTTTTACTGAAATTTTTAACTTTTGTTATAAAATTTATACTTTATATTATCAAATATTCAATAATAAAATATCTTTAAATACAATTTGATCTAATTGCGTCAGTTATTAATTAATATTTAAAGATCTTTTTATTATTTACCACAAAAATTTGTAAAAAAAAATTTTTTTTAATAAATTTCTCTTTTTTTTGAACAAAAAAGAAAGCATAAAATTGATAAAATCGGAAATAAATTAAAATGACTAGGAAAATACGAAAAATTAAAATATTAGAAAACAAAAAATTCAATGACGATAAAAGACATTATTTTCTTTTCTTTTGCTTAAAAAAAAATTCAGAATTTCACTGAAACAAGATTAATGTCTTCCTGATAAGAAGGGTAATATGTTAATTAACTCATTCACGCGAGTTAGAAAAAAAAGTGTTGGAAATCAAATTGGAAAAACTCTATATAATCGATTTTTCTTTTTTTGCAACAAAATAAAGTTATCACTTAAAGAATGATGCATTTGCGCATATTTCAAGGTCTCTAATGACTCACAATATAAAATTCACTCGATTGCTTTTGCTGGCCTTGAGCGTGCAAGTGAAATAATAGTGCGTGATCTTAAATGCAACAAATATCCGTGACAATATATTAATTATTGTATTATATGCATAAATTATTATTTCATCATTCCTTATAAAGGCCCATAATTTACATTCGCATAATTATTATCATTTCAAAAACGAAATAAACTACTTTACATAATATTAATTTTACACAATTATAGTTGATTTTTTAATTAAAAATTAGTTAATATTAACTGAATGTGTGTTTATTTAATTTTTATTTTATTATTTCTATCAATAATTTATTTAATATTTATTTAATAATTATGAATTGAATATTTATTTAATTTTTATTTTACTGTTTCTATCAATAATTTATTAAATATTCATTTAATATTTATTAATTAATATTAATTAAGAACAAGAATAAAGAATTCTTTTAATTAATAGTAATTAATATTATTGTTCAATTTTTAACTCAATTTGCCTCTAACTAAGGGTTCAAATAAAACATTTAAATATGTAATTAATATTAATTAGAAAAATAAAAAGAAAAAAATTTCTAACAACGTTAGAAATTAATTTTAAAAAAGTTAGAAAAAATATTTCAAACGTTAAAAACATATGAATTTTGTTTAAAATAATAAAAAGTAAATAAATATTAATTCCCATCATTAATACTTTTTTTTCAAAACGTGCAAAACATTGTTTACAAAAATATTAGCAGTCAGAAGGAATTTTTATTTCCTTTGCCCGAAAAAGTGTAAACAAATCTTCAAAGCTTGAGAGTTGTAAAATTGAATCGTGAAAATTTAATTATTCGATTTTCGCCTATCATCCATTTGTAACAGGAGCTTGTGTAAACAGCCCGACTTTATCTATTTTGAGTCTACAACAAAAGTATAAAGATTTTCTTGCGGGGCCAATGAACTAAGTTCAAATACATTAAAACTTGCTGACAAAGATACACTGCAAAAGCTTCGTGTGACCTCAATAAAGAAAGCGTCATCTTGCTCGCGAACTTTTCCATGAATCGCTCATTAAAAATAGTACTCTGTAAATTTTTATTTTCCAAAATCCTAGCGTGCGAAAAAACAATTTTTCTATTCGGTTATAAAAAAAAAATTTATTTTACGTGCAAAACAATTTTTCTATTTGATTGAAAAAAAATTTTAATCGTTACGTGTAAAACAATTTTCTATTTGATAAAAAAAAGAATGTTTATCCTGACGTGTAAAACAATTTTTCTATTTGGGTAAACAAAAAAATTTAATCGTGACGTGTAAAACAATTTTTCTATTTGTTTAAAATAAAAATTATACTTGTCGTGTAATTTATTTGTCGTGTAAAACAATTTTTCCATTTGGTTAAAATAAAAATTTTATTTCTTATCAAATAAAATTCTCAAATGTATCGAATAAAATTTTATTCAAAACCAAATAAACAGTTTGGTAGGCGAGTATAAAATAAACATTTATTTAACTCAAAAATATGTGATTCAAATAAAATTCATCCTTGTGTGAATATTAATATTTTTTTTTTGACAAAATTTTGCCAAAAAATATTAAAATAAATCAATTAATAAAAATTAATTAAAATAAGTCAAAATTTGTAATTTATAATTTATAATTAGAAATAAACAGGCAAAAAAAGTGCAATAAAATCTAATGCAATAATTACAAAGGAAGAAATCGCAAAAAAAGAGAGAAAAATCAATGTTTCGAGCTTTAGTTTGTAACAACCTGTTGCCAATATTGTAGGACATAAGGAAGCTTTAAAAATGCAGGAAAAAAAAATTTCTGTGAACAACCGAGAACATTAGCATGTACGATCTTAGCACGTGACTGGTCCCCTATAGCAGAAAAATTACATAAGCAGATTGTCCACTGGGACACACGGGGCAACGGGGGACAATGTCAAGGTTACAAAGCCACATTAGCGTAACGCAACGTTCGCATTCTAAATTTTATTTTCCTTTTTTTTATGTTGCCTTTTGTCTCTCAACTGACACAAAAATAACCGAAATGTCTACTAAAAAAAAAATACATTTTTTGCCCCAATAACACTAATTTAAATTTTTTCTAAAAATATTTTTACAATTTTTTTCGTTTTTCCACCAGGAAGTATATATATTATCAGTTATTTCGAAAGATTTATATAAATTTAAATAAAGAAAAACTACAGAGAAAAATAGAAAAAAAAGAGAATAAGAAATAGAAAAAAGCTGTGAAGTTAAAACAGAATTTTAGTTTCTTCAGTTTATTAATTATTTTGATTTTAATTTTAATATTTATCGTTTTATTTCTTATTTTCTCGAGATTTTTCAATTAGTTAGTTTTTCTAAAAATTTGATTCTAAAGTCAATTGTGTATTATAATTAAATACAAATAATTAAATGAGAGGTCTCAAAATTTTCACGATTCAAATAAAAAACGGATTTTAAGTAAAAAAAAAAAAAAAAAATTTCAAAAATCTCAAAAGGGTCTTAAATGAAAAAAATAAAAAAATTCAAGAAATACCAAAAGGGGAAACAATTTAAAAATAAAAAACATTTTTTTCAATTAAAAAAAAATGAGAAAAATGCAAAAAATACCAAAAGAGAGAAATAATTTTTAAAATAAAGAAAATAAAACACATTTTTTTTAATTTAAAAAAAAAATACCAAAAAGAGAAATAATTAAAAAAAAAGAAAATTGATAACTCGAATTGAATATTTTAAGACACAATACACAACTAGCTTAGTAATGCTCACATGAGTTGAGCCCCTTTATCAGCTTAGGCATTTTGCGATAAGAACATGTATTTTACAGTCAGTCGTGATTAAAAAACGGGAATAAACAATGGAAATTATACAAATTTACAGAAAAGAAAAACAAAACACGACTATTCTTGCAAAATATAATAAATAACAAATTCTAGGGAATCAAAAAAAAAATAGGAATCATAAAAATAATGCGCTAGATTAGAAAGAAAAAACCTTGTGACAATTATGAATTTTTTTTCCGACTTGTCTGACCGACACATTCCTTATCAACTGTCAGTCAAAAAACTAAACATTCCATTTATCACGCATCTATCACAACATTGAATTATTAAATGTTGAATATATCAAAAAAATAAAAATAAAATTACCGAGTGAAAAAATTTGTTTTTTTGGTAAAAAAATAACAACTGCGATAATTATTGTTATAAATTAAGATTCCTTACCTGACTCACTTGATACACTCTTGTCTTCCTAAGGGACCTTGAATTTAAAATATGATTTTTGTAAACATCGAATTTTCGACTCACCTGTAACAAAAAAATAAAATTGCTTCCATTAGTATCGTTTATTTTTTTCTTTGGAAAATAGTGAAAATAAAAATCTCCTAATTCTGTCAATTCATAATTAGAAAAAACGAAAGTATAAAAAATTGAAAAAAAGCTGTAAACTTAAAAGTGAATTATTATTAATTATTTTATTTTTGATTAATTATTTTGATTTTTATTTCAATATTTATTGTTTTATTTCTTATTTCAGTTTTCTTTAGTGAAAAAATTTTTTTTATTAGCTTTTTTATTGTAAAATTTATTTGTATCAAATAGATTACTAGCTTTGTGTTAAATAAAAATTTATTTGTATAAAGAAAATATTTGTTTGTATCAACTAAATGATTATTTGTAAGAAAATAATTTTTTTGTATCAAACAGTAATTTCTTTGTAATATACATTAATTTATTTGTATCAAACTAATATTGCTTTGTATTAATTAAATATTTCTTTGTGTCGAATAAATATTTTTTTGTATCGAATAAATATTTCTTTACATCAAATAAATATTTTTTCTTACCAAACAAACATGTATTTAAATCGAATATAATAATATATCAATAAAAAAATAAAAAATAATAAAAATTTCCCTTGAAAATATTTTTCTATTACCTAAACATAAATAAATTTCCAAACGCTGAATACACTGCAATTTTTTTCCAACTATATTCAAATATTGATAAAATAAAATAAAAAATAAATTAAATTCTCCATTCAAGAAAAATGCAGGGGAAAAAAATTCTACTACTTCAGATAAATCTCAATTTATATTATCGTAAATTTAAAATTACTACCGACATACTTTTTTTTCTTCAAATAAAAACGAAATCATAAATAAACGAAGAAGAAGAAAAAAATGAATCAAATCAAATAATAAAAAATTGAAATCACATTGAAAGACTCATTATAGTTTTTATTTACTTTTCTTTCCTACTGTCAATTTTTTAAATATATTTTCGATATCAAGATTTTCAATGAAAAAATCATCTCTCATGACGATAAATCGGCATTTTTCTATCAAAACTGAAGTTAATCAATCGTCAATTTGAACATCTTTACATGTATCATATGTACTCTCGATAGCTTTGTTTACCAAACACTGAACTCTTATCTGAAAGTCAAGGTTTCTTATCAAAATATGATAAATTTTATTGATAACTTCACAGTTTATGATATTTCTTCATATATTTATATGAAAGTTTCTGATAAAAAATTACAACAAAAAAAAAGTAGTAGCCTCAATGTTCGGAATGTTCAGTAGCTCCGAAAATATTGACAGTTGTGAACGTTGATTTTTATATTTTAATTTCAACCCGAAACATTGGTAAACTAAATTAAATAAAAATTAAACTCTAATTAATTTATAACTTATATTAATTACAATATTTAGAATTTAAAACCTTAATTAATACTTAGTTCTAAACAAAAATTGTTTTCCTATTAACAAAATAAATATTTTCAAAACGTTGACATTAAACGTTAATGGCTTAAAACAATGGTAGTTTTTATGGTTAAAAAATTTGAAAATTATGAAATTTAAAGCGTAATTAAATTTAACAAAAAAAATCAATTACTGGTAGTTTCGAAATAGTTCACAATAGTTCGAAATAGAAACGTTTTAAATAACCATTAATTATAGTAATCAACGTTCAAAACTACCAACAATTATTTTCAATTATTAACCATTGAAACTAATATTTTTTGAAGATATCAACGTTGATAATTATAATTAACGGTAGTTCAAAACGTTGACGAAAGTGATTAATTGTACTTCAAAACGTTGAAAAGAAAAATTTATTCTAGTTTGAAACGTTGATAATTTTAATTACTGGTAGTTCAAAACGTCGACGAAAGTAATTAATTGTAGTTTTAAACGTTGAAGAAAAAATCTATTTAGATTTATTTAGATGCTAATTTTTTAAATTGTAGTTTTAAACGTTGAAGAAAAAGAAGAAAAAGAAAAGTAATAAAAAAAATTTTTCTATTAAAAAATAAATAATTAGTACAGTAAAAATAATAAATAATTAATACACTAAAAAGAAAAAAAAATTCTACCTAAAATAAGAAGCAATTGAGATAACCTAAAAAGTAATAGCTATAGTAATAAGTTTTCACTGTTTCGTCAGTCGCTCTAAATATCTCTTTAGGTGCAAATAACCGATAATCCGTTTATCGAATATAATATACGAGCTGAAAAGCGTGTGTCAATCATGCTTTAAGTTTGTGGACAATTAGCCCGAATCCGATGCAACGTCTACGCCCTTATAACCGGTTTTCTGTATATTATATATTGTCGATGCCTCTCCTCTCACGAGCACATTGAGTCGATTATATAACGCGCATCGAGTTTTGTATTCGTCTTGCCTCACTTCGTCGCTCGCGGTGCCATCATGTCTGGCATTTGTTAGATTTTCCTTCACTCTCTACACACACACACACAATCTCCTAAGTTTTTTTATCACTCTCAAGAGTCTTCTTCAAAAGATCATCTCTTTTTCGATGTTATTGTAACCTCATTTCTATAAATCATATCTCTCTCTCTCCCTCTCACTCTTTTGAAGCGTCAATAAATTTTATCATTCCTCCATTAAATTTATTCAAAAAAAAAAAAATTACTTGCTTTTTTTGTACTTTTATGAATTTGTTTACTAAATTGTATTAGTGACTGACTGTTAATTTTTGTTATTGTAATTAAATTCTACTGTTAATTTCTTTTTTCTAAATATTAATTTTCTTTTATTTTTTGTTTTTGATAAATAATATTTTACTGTTAATTTTTTTTGCATAAATAATTTTTTACTGTTAATTTTTTTCCCTAAATAATATTTTACTGTTAAATTTTTTTCCCTAAATAATATATTTTACTCTAAAATTTTTCTTCCTAAATAATATTTTCCTCTTAATTTTTTTGTTTTCGATAAATAATATATTCAGTTAATCAAATCAACTAATGAGCGAATAGTTATCATTGATTTAGAAATTAACATTTTCCATTTCCACGTATTTTTTTTCTGTCACGAAAAAAATGAATTCTTTTACTTTTCTTTTAATCTACGATTTTAAAATTGTGCAGGCAGAAATAATTAATGTTGTAATGAGTATGATAAAATTTTCAACTTATATATAGAGTGCAACACACGGAATTGTAATTTGCATGCATCAACGTAATCATTCGTAATGTACGGTCACACACAATTTTCCACGAATTCCGCGGGAATCCGATTAGATAACGTATATAACTCTGTTTTCTGTTATGGTGCCGCAATGTCTGCGCAAAGCTTTTCGACCTCCATTTGGCATGTACAATTTTATTTCCCAGATGTTTCTAACAGCCAATTATATATCTTTCATCGTTTAAAAAAAAAAAGAAGGGAGAAAAAGGCGAGATTTTAATTTCCTTCTTCAAGGATAATGCGCCTTCTTCGTCTTTTTTTTCTCCTTTTTCATTTTAGTTCAGCGATCCTTAGTTTCTCTATAAACTCCCATTCACATTGGCGTAGACTTTTCGTAACTTTGGAATTTTATTTGTATTTTCATTATTTTCATTATAATTATTATTACAAAATTAAATTTTCTTTATAAATTACTTCAATTAAATAATAATGGAAATTGTAGCAAAAATTTATAGTGAGAATGATAGAAAAATTATAAGAAAATTTATATAATTGAAACAAAATAAAATTTACAGTAAAAATTACAAGGAATCTTTCTACTAAAAATTGCAGGAAAATTTTCTAGTAAAAATTGTAGAAAAATTTGTAGTGAATAATGTAGTGAAAGTTATTAGAAAATTTATAGTTAAAACACAGGAAAATTGTTAAATAGTAATTACAAGAAATCTACAACGAAAATCATTGGAAAATTTCTAGTAAAAATAGAAGAAAATTTCTAGTAAAAAATACAAGGAATTTTTCTACTAAAAATTACAGGAGAATTTATAGTGAAAATTGTAGTGAAAATTATGAAAAAATTTACAGTTAAAACACACAAAAATTTCTAATAATAATTACAAGAAATATACAGCGAATATCATTAAAAAATTTTGTAGTAAAAATATAGAAAATTTTATAGTGAATATAAAGGATAATTCCAAGTGAAAAAAGGAGAAAAATTTCTAGGGAAAATTGTAGGAAAATTTAGAAGTGAAAATTGTAGAGAAATTCCAGTCAAACTTGTGGAAACATTTTCGAAAAATTTCAGTAAAAATTAAAGAAAAATTTCAGTAAAAAATATAGAAAAATTCCAGTCAACATTAAAGTGACAATTTTACGAAGAATTTTCATTAAATAAAATCACCATTCTCCCTTTTTTTTGTAATTAAAATATTTCTGTTTTTTCGGACTATTAAATAAATGAAGATGTTTGTCTTGACTCGTTTATGACCCGGAGAAGAAAGAAGAAGTCAATGTTAAAGATCATTGGGTCATGATTAGTTGGGTAGATTAAAAAAAGAATCCATGCAACGGAAACATTGTCAATATTCACGCATTATCATGGCTTATCATTTGTATTTTTTAGCTAGCCAAAGCATTTTTAATTTTTTTTCCTGTTTATTTTTCTCAACTCTGCCAACATTACTTTCTTTTTCACAATAACAAAATTATTAATCTGTTTTAAATAAAATTATAAACATTCTCCATTTTTATTTCATTACAAAAATATAATTTGTAAATTTTGCAATTTTTTAAACGTGACTTTATTGTAATAAAGATTTTTTCCTTAAATTAGATTTTCATCTTTTTTCTACTATTTTGAAAATAATTGCAATAACGAAAAATTACACTAAAGGAAAATTGCATTAAAGAAAAATTACATTGAAAAAAAATTACAATAAAGAAAAATTACAATAAAGAATAATTACAGTAAAAAATTACAATAAAAACATAATTATAATAAAGAACAATTACAATAACTCAATAATGGGAATTATCCACTTGAATGATGCGAATAAATTTTTAATGGCACGAGAATATAATTGTCTCTTAGTTTTTAAAAGGATAAATTCAATTTAATTTGTAAGTTCGACTTAAATTGTATATAGAAAAGTCATTTATTTGAAATTATGTGAAAATCATCGATCTATAATAAATCGAAGCTGAATGAATTCAAAATGACGTAATTTTCCATCGTGCATTGAATAATAAATTACGACGAGCAAAAATTGTGCAATTTTTTCAAGACTTTACAATTTTTCATTCTTACGATATAAAGCGACAGTTTTTCATTTCGATTCAAATTTTTTCAAAGTCGATAATATAATATTTATAATAATAAAAATAATAATAATAATATAAAACAATATTTATAATAGTACTAATAATAATAATATTCATAAAATTTGTCAATGTTTTATTAGAAAATATTTCCGTATAATAATTACGAAAAATATTTTAAGAGCAATATATTTCGAGCAATTTAAATTAAAATTATGCTACTAGATACTAGAATATTCTTTGAGTCAATGGAATTTAATTATATCTAAATTCAATTAAAAATTATTTTTAAAAAAACATAGTTATTAAATATTTCTTCTCTAAGGGGATTTTGTATTTTCTTTAAAATTTCTTTTCAATATTCATGGCAATTTTTAAAAAATACATTTGGGGTAAATAAAAATATTATTTTACCATTTCCTTCAAATATTTTTCATGTACAATTTGCCAGCAAATATTTTGTTGCGATAAAAAAAAATTTGCAATTCGTTTCAACAAAAGGAATTTATTCTGATAAACGAATAAAATCCATTCGATTTGAATTACTTTAATCTTATAAAATGCGCACTAAAAGAAATGCCTTGGAAATAAAAATTAAAAGAAGAACACGAAATAAGTAAATGAGAAATTAATGTAAAAATAAAAGAAAAAGTAGTAAATAAAAATAAATAAATACGAGAAAATGAATTGAATAATAGTAAATAAATACAAAAAAATAAATTCAAAAATAGTAAATAAATACAATAAAATAAATTCAAAAATAGTAAATAAAAAATATATACAACATATACAATATGTAATATAGAAAAGAAAATATAATATATAAATAGTAAAAATTTCACAAATTGAAAAATTGTAATCACTATTAATAAATATTACCCGTTCGACTATTTTTTAATATTATTATATCCACCTTATCAAACACAGAAGATAAATTTTGTTAGTGTCAAACAAATTATTGACACAGTGAATAATTCTCTCGTATCCACAAATAAAATAATAAGAAATATTATTTAAATCGAAAATTTTGAAACTCTATAAAAATAGAGCTAAAAGAAAAAAATATCTAATGCGTTGTTTACACATTTCAGTGAAATATAAATTTTTTGTCAGGGAATATTTGCGATAAACGAAAATATATGAAGAAAAAAAATACACATACACAACATTTAAAAGTTTTATCATTTTTGCCACTGAAAATAAAGGTTAATGTACGAAGTGTGTATTATTTTGCGTTGTTTTCCTAAAACGATAAAAAGGCTCAAAACAACAATCAAGCTTTGTCAATATATATATAAAAGTATACATATAATGTATATGAATCAAGCATCTGGTTTAAAAGCAGGAGCAAAGTTCTGATTAGCGCACAGCTGTAAATTTTACATTCACGCTCAAGCGGCGTGAATTATTTATCAATAATATGATTAATATGTCAGTCTATTAGTAGAGAAAGAGAGAAAAAGATAGAGTAAATAAAATATAACAAAAAAAAATTTTTCTCATCTTTTAAGTCATCATAGTTATCTATATATGTTTATGATAAGGAAAGATGCAAGTATATATTTTTTATTATTATTCTTATTTTTTATTAATACTATTTTGCTTCCTCATATTGTTTTACCGAAAATTTCCAAACGCGATTTTTTTCCACTTTTCTTTTTTACGTTCCCTGACCTCAGAAACTAAAAATCATATTTTTAAAGTCATTATATAATAAAAGGAATAAAAAAATAACCTCTTAATAAAATAATACATAAAATAGTAAATATTTAAAAAAATATATAACACCGGTTTTTTATAAATAAAAAAAAGTAGCTTCTGTTCTAGTCTTTCGATTATAAAACACTTGAGTTATTTATCGCAATCAAAGATAAAAACGACTGCTTTAGAAATGTTTCAAGTTTTATTGTCTCATCATCTAGATAACACGTTTTATAACTGCCGGAGCGCGCTCAATATACTTCGAATATTACATTATAGAAAACGTTCCGAATAAACGACAAAAAAATATTTTTATCAATGTTGTAAATTTTTCGTTTCAAAAAAAAAAGAATGAAAAGATGTTGTAAATTTTTCTTTAAAAAAAACAAGAAAAATAAAAATTTAATCATTAAAGTCTTCCCAGAGTTTTAAAAATTCAAATGAACGAAATTTTTTTATACTTCCTCTTCAAATTAAAATTTTATTACAATAATATTGCAGTACGTGTTACAAAAAAATATTTCTAAAGTTTTTATATATTCAATTTCAATTTTTCATGTTGATGATAAAATAGATTTTATTTTTAATATTTTCTTATGAAATAATTTTTATTTCTTTCTATTGAATTTTTAGTTCTTTCTATATTGAATACTAAAAATAAAATTCTCCACCTGAGAACGTTAAGGTCGCCACCAGATGGCGGGGGAAATTCCAAGAAACTAAACTGCCATCTAGCGGTGACCTTGGCGTTCTCAGGTGGAGAATAGCGTCTCCATATTAAATCCACCAGATTTTCCCCAATATTCGTAATTAAATTACATTGATAATCAAATTTTTAGTTTGCTGATTAATACCAAAAGAATTTCAATTTTTAAATTACTTTCTTTTTCTATATTTTTTCGTCTTTAATTTTTTTTAAAGTAGGATTTTAAGGAAGAAAGTTAGAATTTTAAAAGTACGATTTTTCCCCTAAATAAAATTAATATTGAAAGTCTCGGTTTAGAGAATAGTAAACATTGGCGGCTTTTTTCAACAAAATAAGTGTCATTAGTAGCTTAATTAAAAAAATAGTATTTTTTACCAAAACAATCAATGGATTATTAAATAATTAACACATCGTACGAAATATAATATCCGAATAAAAATCATAATCAGTTTTCCGTTAACTTTTACATATATATATGCAAATAATTCCCACATGAAACATGAAATTGTTAGTAGAATTTTTTTTTTGCTCTCCTCTCTTTTTTAAAGCAGTCATGTCGCATACATGAAACTCGATTAGAACAAGGCGTCGTGTCGAGAGCTAAATTTCCTTGGCATCGATTTTAGAAACGAGTTTAAAATATGGAACTGAGATACTTCCGACAAGTTGATGTAGCCTATCCTTTGGAATTTAAACCTCCTGCTATTTAACATGCACGTTGTTTTTTTTAACGTGTATATTTAGTGAGTAGTAAATTTTTCCCTCGATTTATATAATTTTACGAGCCAAAGTAAATCAAAATAAATATTGAATTTTTCCACTACTCACATTCTCCTCTCAACTTGTACTTGTAGGAAAAATATTAAAAAATTATTTAATGTCTAATAGAAAATTATGCAAGTATTTTGTGTATAGAAAATTTGCCTACATTTTGTAAAAGGGGGAAAAACAATTTAATGAAAGTATGGTAAAAATAAAAATACTCTCGCAGTTGAGTCAAAGTTGCCGATTGACTTTGTTGGTAACGTATTTAAATATATGCGTCAGGTATATTTCCACCAGAGAGTTGGTCCGGGGCCAGAACTCATAATAAAAGGAAACTGCCTTTGTGTGTATAGAAATTGGAAAGTTTCCATTCGTCTCTAGTACAATAAACGATGCGGTTCAATCGAAAAATCACTATTCGATCTTATTTTTCAAATTTTAATTCAATTTTTTATGTAAATTTAATTTTAGTACCAAAATTGGTAAATTTTAAAACCCTTCTTTTTTAGAGTGTATTAATTATTTTAATAATTATTTTTATCAGTAATTTTCTTTTTTGGAAATATTTTTCATCTCCTTTTTTTCAAGTAACGTTTAACTGAAGTTTGAATTCTTTTGAAGATAACGTTTTGTGGAACCGATCCTTTAGACCCTCAATTATTTCCGCGCGAATCAACTTTTTAATAAGAAAAAAAAAGATTGCTCCTTGGACCGAAGAAAGGTCACAGGAAGGACGCTTATTATCTTTAACGATCGTTTTAAGGAATTTGCGATAATTAACGAAACAGTGAAAAATCTTTGTTTTCAGTATTTTACTAAAACAATTCCTTTAGATTTTAAATAAATAAATTTTTTTTTCAATTTCGAATACCATGAAAAGAAAATTTAGATTATTTAATACTAGAAATAAAATTCTCCACTTGAGAACGTCAAGGTCGGCCACCAGGTGGCGGGGGAAATTCCAGGAAACAACTAAGGTGCCATCTAGCGGTGACCTTGGCGTTCTCAGGTGGTGATTTGAACAAATACATTTTATTTGAACAAATAAACTTTATTTGGACTAATAAATTCTTTACTCAAACCAATAAATTCAATATTTTAATTTTAAAGTTTAAACTAATTAATCCTTGCACATGAAAATCTTATTCATTTTAAACGTGAATAAAAATTTTGATTCGTCTAAGGAATATTTATTTATCAATGCAGAAATTACGGAAAATTCGCCTTGAGGCGTAAATTGCGAACGTTGATGCCATTTTTAATTTGTGAAAGACAAAAGAAAATGTAGATGAGCGCGTGAGAACTGGGAAAACAATCATCAATATGTCATGTGACAGAGGGAATGTGGAAGTACGCGCGTGGTTTCGTGAGACCCATGATAGTCAGACGATCAACTGAATTGAATGATTACATTCGACGTTTAGTGTTTAATGCAGTGCCCCCTCTCCCCCCCCTCTTACATTTGTTCTGGGTCGATGCACCGACAAACCCGCATAGGAGAAAAAAAATTTATTATACTTCTTTTTATCATAATTTTTTCTATCACTCTGAAAATCATCGTTATGATATCGTTATGATTGAAATTAAATTCAAAATTAAATTTAAAATTTAATTCATATCAAATTTTGTTTTTATCACTAAAACAATTAAAAAAAAACTTTATGTTTTTAAATTAGTTAAAAAAAAGATTTCGTACAATAAAATTAAATAATAATAATAAAAAAAAATCATTCTTAACCTGAAAACTATTTTTTTACATGCTAAAACTTTTCTAAATATTAATTTTTTCATTCGGCAATTTTTTTATGTATACAAAAACACATTTTCGACAAAATTACGTATGGATTTCAAAGTCTGTGAATTTTTAGAAAAAATAAATATTCAAGAAGGGTCAAAATATTTTCCGAACAATTTTTGTTTATATGACAATTCTTTAACCTTAATTCAAAGCCTCATTTTTTATTCAATTCCCAAGTTTCAAGATATAACTTTACGATAATTAAGATTGACAAATAGAAAGATTTGAAAATAATTTTCAAATACTTTTGAGATTTACAGATAGAAAGACAAAAATTGTATAATTTGATATCGCAATATTATCATCATCATCATCTTTGGAGTATTAGATTGATAATGATCAATAGACAAAAAAATAAATAAAAATGAATGAAAAGAGAAATTTTACCTCTAGATATGCACTATAATAGGAAAAAAATTTTTTTTTCTGAACAGATTAATCTGTCCCGCACACTGTTGTACACATTCCACATTGATCAGTTAAAGTAGATGGGAATGGAACTAAAGGCGAGATGCAACGTGAGATACATCAAGCAGGAAGTGAATTGCCGACCGGAAAAGAGCCCTAAAGTCGCCTTGTCTCTCTATATGTTGAGCACCAACATCCTACATAACTCTAAATGCAGTTGATGATAGGATAAGTAATTGGCTAGTTAGACTGCGAGAATCACGTTTTGATTGCTGCTAATTCAAACCAGAATTAAAAAAAAAATTAAAAAAGAATTAAAAATTTTTTTTTTATTTCTAAACAAAAACAATTCTTTTAATTCGAAAAAATAAATAATTTCCTTCAGTAAAAATGTTGACGAATTTGAATTAGAATTTTTCCCCGACTGAATCAGTAAATACAATCTGCCAAAAATATAAATTCCCTTTTGTTAAAAAAATTTGTTTTCTGTTAAATAAATTTTTGTAATTAATTTTTTTAATAATTTTTTCTTTAGTAGAAACATAACGCTAGAGGAGAGAGGAAACTTTTTTTTTCCAACCAAACTGTAATTTAATTTCTTTCGTTTGTATAATAAGTAATTATCATAAACTTCAATTTCGAACAAAAAAAAAAAGAAGAAAAAAGTTTCGTGAAGCGTAAAAGTTATTTAAAATACATTTTGAGAGTTATAAAGCTGCATGTATAATTTCTTCGGGTAAAACGATTCTAAAGGGAGAAACCATTAAACTCAATTCAAGAGGAGGTACTCTCTTTTCTTTTGAGGGTACCTACATACAGAGAGAAAGAGAGAATGAGAGTGAGTTAAAAGTACCACAAAGCCAATATACACAATGCGGTTTTACACTGAACATTTTTTCTCCTTCTTCTAAAGTGAACATTCTACACAATACACGTAAATTAAATTACTTTTCGAGTTAAAGTCAATTTATATTAGCTTGTAACGTAGAGTAAAATAAAATTAACACTCGGTAAGTTAATAAAACTCACAAGGGGGAAAAAAAATTGGACCTTCAATTTTTTTTACAGAAAGGTTCGTACTAGTTGATATTTTAAAAATAATGTTAATAATAATTTTCAAAAAATTTAAAAAAAAAATAAAAAGTTAATTAATTTAAATAATAGTTTTAATTGAAAATATTTTAATTTATTTACTTCTATTATTACTATTATTTTTATTCTTATTATTTGAATAATAAGCGTTATAAATTTGCGGTAAAGACAAAATTAAAATTATGTTAAAAATACTGTTTTTTATTGTACAACAAAATTTGAAGAATAAAATGGTTTGATTTCTCCACTTGAGAACGCCAAGGTCGCCACCAGGTGGCAGGGAAAATTCCAAGAAAAAACTAAGGTGCCATCTAGCGGTGACCTTGGCGTTCTCAGGTGGAGAACAGCGTCTCCATATTAACTCTCCAAATTATCCCTAATATTAAATAATTAAATAAATTAAAATTAAGAAAACTATACTACTAAATAAATTCAAAGTAAAAAAACAATACAATAAATAAATTAAAAGCAAATGTAAATAAAGTCTAAAAAATAAAATTCTTTCCTAAATTGAAACAAACTTTAAAAAACAATTTTTTCCCTCAATCATAATTTGAGATAAATATAACAAAATGATTATAGAAAAAAAATTCGAAATTAGAACACCATTATCTTGATGTGTAATTATAAAAAAGGAGCTTAGAAAAAAAATCAAGAACATGTAATAATTTTTCTCTCTCTACTCTCTCGTAAAGTTAATACACTTGTGCAGCAAAAACGACATTTTACGTGCATGTAATTGTATATAATAGACAAACTTATTTATTACTCACGTTTTGAAACATTACAGATACACATGCACACAAGACATTACGCTTGTGGCGTAATGGATAAGACCGCGGCGACACCGGGTCTGGTCTCCACGAGCTTGTCTACCTCTCAACAATATTTCCAAGTAAATACGAATTGGAAAAAAACACCTGTCACTTGTTTTAAATTCATAATAGTTAAAAATACTTCCTAATTGTTTCCATTGCTGTTTTCAAATACAAATACACAGGCGACTAAAATTGACATTAAATGTAAAGACGACAAAACAATCATTTTTATTCTCAATTTGAAAAATTTTTATTTTGTAAACTAATTTTTTATATTTCCAATTATCTGAATAACTATTTTATTTTTAATTTTTTATCTATTTTTTTCTATTTTTTACTTAATATTTTTTCTATTTTAAATTTTGTACATTTTATTGTATTTTTAATTTACTATTTTTTCCATTTTAAAGATTGCATATTTTTTTGTATTTTTAATTTACTATTTTTTCTATTTTAAATGTTCCCTTTATCTAGTATTAATTTTCAATTATTTAAATTATAAATTATGAATATAGTTACAAACATAAATTGCAATTTTAATTCATAAAATTTAAATACAAACATAAATTCCAATTTGTAAATCAGAAATATAATTGTGCCGCGCTCCCAAGAAAGAAAATTTAAGGTTATGTTTATAATTTTTAATGTAAAAATACAGAAGAAGAATCAACTTTTTTTTGCAAATTGTCGGCATTCTAGTTTTCATTACATCGAAAATATTCGATAAAAACTAATTTCAAATTTACATAAGCAAAAAATAATTTTTAATAAACATAAGTTCAACACAAACATAACCTAAAAAATGGTTTTTTCTTCGGCACCTTTTCTGTCAGCGCGTCACACTTAAAAATATAATTTCCAATTTCTAAATTAGAAGAAGATAAAAAATTAAATTATAAATATATATTAGAATATAAAAAAATACAATATAAAAAATACAATAGAAAAAAATGTAAATATAAAAATAAAAATGTATAAATATCCACAAATGATAATAATATTTTCTATTAAAAAAAGACAAAAACAAGAGTACCACGTCGCAAGAGACAAAAATTAAAATTCTCCTAATTAAATCAAGACTACGTCTTAATTTTTTTTTTTTATCAAAAATAGAATTCTCCTAATCTATATACTATACACACATAATGGAAATGAAAATGGAAATTTATTCTCGCGTGATACCAACGATTACTTGTCAAACATTAAATTGATTCATTATTATTTTGATTCCCTTTCAAGATATTTTTTTTCTCCTTTTATCCATCGAATTCTTTTTGGCGGCAATAATATATAAATTGCGTCAGTTTTTTTCTATTAAATTAAAAAGATATATTTATAATATTCCGTATGAATTTATATACATACAGAAAGAATTCACTATTTTTAAAATAGATTCGAGACAAAATAAATACTGACAAGTGATAAACATATACTAAACTATAAAAATTTTTTTTACTACCCGCTGTGTACATATATACAAATATTATACTTTCGGACTTTTTCAAAAGAGCGTAAATTTAATTTTGGCTCAATGTCAACGACTTGTTTCCTAACATAATTAATGACAATTGATACATTATGTTATGTACAAAAAAATAAAGTGAAAAAAAACGAAAAAAACGAGAAAAAATAAAAAAGGGGAAAAAAGAAAAAAATCGTAAAAACGAAAGAAACAAAAGAAATAAAAAATCGAAAGAAACAAAAAATAAAAAAATGAAAGAAACGAAAATATAAAAAATAAAAAACCGAAAAGACAGAAAATAGTAGAAGGAGAAAAGAAAAAAAGGAATAAACTAGTCCAACGAAATTAGGCAACAGTTCATTTACATTCTGCTTTTAATTACATAAATCGACTCTGTTTGAATTATTTTCCATTTTTTTTTACTCTTCAGTTGTTACTTGTTATGTGTATCAAAACAAACAGTTTGTTTTTAAAAATAGCATGTTTTGATATTGACACCCATATATACATACGATTAGAGAAACATTTTATACATCCCGTGAAAACATCCTGAAAGGTATATTTCTATTTTTAAAACAGCATGTGGTATATAAAATACATGCATAAATGAAAATAAAATCCCCAACACTCAATATTATCACTATAATAGAATTCTTCTATTAAGGAAATTTCAATTTTAAATTAAGAAAATTTTTCTTTTAATTCCATTTGACAATGGAAAGAAAAAATATTTTCCAACTTCTATAAATTTAAACTCTTATTATGTTGTTAAACAATCTTTATAATTAATATAACAACTTTGTGTCTATTTTATTATTATGTTTATATTAATTGTATTTCACGAATAAATATTTAGTCGAAGCAAATAATTTTTATTTTAATAAAATAAACTATTTTAACCTTTTATTAATGTGAGATTTTTTTTTATTTCAATACTATTTAATTGATTTCATTGTAAAGATTGTTTTGCTTATTGTAAATATTCATTTCATGACAATTATTAATCGAGACAATTTAGAATTATTGTTCAGATCTTTAATTTTATTGAAAAAGGGAGTTTAATTTTCAAACAGAAAATTTATGTTTTCAAAAAGGGGATTTTTATCAATTTAGGTATAATCTGATATTATTCCTTGATTAAGGAATCAGATTTTTTAAATTACTGCTTTGATAATTATTATTTTATTTAAAAATTAAAATTATATATTCACTTACGAAATAAACTTGACAGGAAACGTATGCTGTTTAACTCACCTGAAACAAAAGGAAAATACTTGTTATTAGAATTATTAGCAAAATAAATTATAACAAATTAAGACAAATAATAATTTTTTATTAAAATTACAACTATAGTTGTAAAACTATTACTAACTAATAATTTGTTGCAAATTCTACTTATAGTACTTTTATAGGGTGAATTATTAAACAGTTTAATTTCTCCACCTGAGAACGCCAAGGTCGCCACCAGATGGCAGGGAAAATTCCAAGAAAAAACTAAGGTGCCATCTAGCGATGACCTTGGCGTTCTCAGGTGGAGAATTGCGTCTTCATATTAACTCTTCTCCCCAATATTCCTTATGTAAATATTTATAATTACTTTATAAACTTATATAAATTTATTTATGATCGCCTTGTATTTACTTATTATTTTATTAATTTATTTATTTATCTAGGCAATCTTTTTGATTCCTTTTTTGTAGTCCCAACTTGATATCTCCAGAAAAAATATCTGCTCATCAATCTTCAATCTATTATTATTTTTCCCATCCCAATGAAATACTACAATTTCCAACAATGCAAACAGAAAAAAAAAACTGCGAAAAAAAATCGCCACGTGGACGATTCGTGTTCTAAATATTCTCAAATGGCGAACGGGAGACGCGCACTTTTACTTCGATTGACTTTCCTCCCTTCTCACTGCCCCATGCAAACATTTATATATATATATATACCATACTAAAGCTGTGAGAACGTAATCGGTTGTAAATTATAACTCCGGACTTATACTTTTAAATATATATCCACCTACTTTCTATCATCGTTTCTATCGATTCACATACTATTAACTATCGTACAAAAACATCCGTTGAGAATGAAATTTCTTCTATGTAAATATATTTTATATATAACCACACACATAAATCAGTATATACGTACATTGAACATGTTTTAAACTACGCCTTATTTCAAGGGCATATAGTATAATACAGAGTGATAAGGTGGGAAATAAGAAAGTATTAAATTCAATCTTCTCGTATTGCATATTACATGAATGACTTCTTCTTCTTCTTCATCATCTTTTTTTCTTTTGCCTGACCGGAAGTGTTGTTTTATTATGAGAAATACGAGAAGAATTAATTTCCTGACGAGTAACACTACGTGTTGCATCATTATGTTCATTCATTCATTCTTTATAATACGAGAAATCTGATATCAAAACGAAAAGTTACCGTTTACTACTTTTTTGCGAGGTAAATTGTTAATTAACCAGAAAAGGAAGAATTAATTAGTAAACATTTTTCTTACTTAATTAGTGACTTAAGCTCTGCTTTTGAATTAGTGAATTTTACTATCAGAAACTTTCCTCCACTGATTTATTAGTAAAAATCACGAATTCAAAAGCAAAAAGTAAATCAATAAGAAGGAAACATTTTTACTAATTCGAATTTAGAAAAATAAATTAAATAGTTTAAAATTGTAAATGGCAATTGAATTAATTTATTTATTAATTTATTTATGAATTTATTATTTATTAATTAATTTATTTAATTAATTAAATTAAATTTTAAGTACAATTAATATTTCAATCATTAGTTATAATTAGCAACAGAAAAGTAATTACAAAAAAATGGCAATTAGCACTTTTATCAGTAATTATAATAAAGAAATACAATTTTCGTTGCAATCGATATTCAAAAAGAATTCTGTTTTTTAATTTAAAAAAATTCAAGAGTCTGAATTAACAATACTCGAGATTATAAATTATTGCGTGTTAAATAGAATAGAATATATATACGTACAGTTGAGAACAATTGGATTTGCAGTGAATAGAACAGCATCTCCATTAAATCGAAAATGAAATATTGAAGTGCATTCGAAACTTTGTACATTCACGAAGGATGTACGAAGTGCATTACAATTAAAGCAATTGCCATCGTTTTAGTTAAGAATCGAGGATCCAATTAAGTACTTTAGCATCTTCCGAGAAATAAAATTGCCTAGAATTTTCATCTATATTGCGAGTATTTTTAGGAAGAAAAAAAAGTAATCTTATCAACAAAAAAAAAATTAAATGATAATTGAATTACTAATTTTAATTTTAATTATAAAATAGATTTTGAGGTACAAAATCGTTTCATTTCTCCACTTGAGAACGCCAAGGTCGCCACCAGGTGGCGGGGAAAATTCCAAGAAAGAACTAAACTGCCATCTGGCGGCGACCTTGGCGTTCTCAGGTGGACAATTGCGTCTCCATATTAATAACAAATTTATAAAAATTCATTACCATTTAAATAGTATTTTTATCGAAAAAATAGAAATAAATTTACGCCAAAAAAAATTCCAAGTAATCAAAACTGAATTCCTTTATTTCTTTAGATAGGCAAAAATTTTTCCTAAACACTTCTAAGACTCCAAAGTTGACTTGAAGCCAAGTCACTGTATTTTCGCAAACGCATTCGTAACACTATACACTGTACAATATAATTCGCAATTATCTCAGGCTTCGTGGGAACAAAAGAGAAAGGATGACTTTAAAAAAAAATTGCACAGGACACTTTTTTTTGCTTATAAAATTCCATCATTAGAAGAAAATATCCGTTTCAACTGAAAATATTATTTCATGTCTATTTTATACACAAAAAATTCTAATTAGTAAAAATGCTTACGACTTTGAATTTGGTAACTGACAATTTGCCTTTGAATTAAATAGTAAATAATAAATTAAATAGTAAATAGTAATAAGTTTGCTATAATAGACGGCAATTTATACTAATTTATTATTATTAAACTTTACTATAATTAAAAAGCAAAAAGTCAGTCATTAATTCAAATTTGTAAAAATTTTTACTACTTCAAATTTAAAGAATTTGTTTATTTAGGAAATTTATTTTAATTTTTATCGTTTTTTTTATTTTTTAAATTATTTTATTCAATTTATTCCAAACAGAAATATTTTTCGAAAATTTACAAGAATAATAAAACTAATCCAAATATTATTCAAATTGCATAATTTATTATTGTGTGAGATAATCTACAGTAGGAAATAAAAAATGTTTATCTCATCACTTTTTATGAAATGAAAGTGATTATTAAAAAAAATGAAAAAGTCATATTCGATATTAGAAAGTCAATTTAAGGTAAAACCCCATTATAAAAGTCTTTTAGAACTTTTATATATTTAACCAGATTGATTACAATTTAAAAGTTTAGTTCCCCCCCGAAAAAAGGAATCTTTTGTTTTCACTATCAAGTTTAGAGAGTTTTCATTTTTTCAATATATATATATATATATATATATACTTTCTCCTCATCCTTGAATATAAAAAGGTTTTCAAATGAAATTTATCTTTCCAATAAAAAGAACGAAAAGGTCATCAATCACTTTCTTGATGCATTTTTATCAGAATATTACAAAATTCAATTTGCTTTTTTAGCATTTTTACGAATCCTCCATTTTTCCGAACGAGGTCAGAAAAATTCTTTTCTACCATCTTACTACAATAATCAACAATAGTTATTGCTAATAATTAAAACAAATAAAAAATAATAATAATAATATATTTATTTTTTATTATTTTTATTATTATTATTATTAATTTCTATTATTACTATTTATTATTTATTTTCCATTATTTTCATTATAATCAATTTATTTATTATTTTTCATTTCGGAAGAAGAGTAACGAGATAGAATTCATTAGAAATAAATAAACTGTCATAGAACATGAGAGAGAGAGAATTTTTGAAAAATGTGCTTAGACAATAAACGACCTTAGAATTGCGTTTCAAATAGTTCGTTTTCATGTCTCAGAGGGAAGATAAGGTGTATTTTATTCTTCCGGTCATCGCGATAGAAATGTTTTTTACTATAAAAAATGAAATCATATTACATTTCATATTCTACGCAGTGTTTTAATTTTTTGTTTCGTAATAAAGAACAACAGAAATGATCATTGAAAATTCGACATCAAAATAAGAGCGCCAATTATTATTTATTTCACTATATAAAACAAATATTTGTAATTATTAATTTATTTAAATTAAAATTAGTTTTAATCATCAATTTATAAAAATTAAAATTAATTTTATCAATTAATTTATATATATTAAAATTAATTTTAATAATTAATTTGTTTAAGTTAAAATCAATTTTAATACTTAATTTGCTCAAGCTAAAATTAATTTTAACAATTAATTTGCTCAAGCTAAAATTAATTTTAATACTTAATTAATTTTATAATTAATAAGTCGATAATTAATAATTCGATAAATAATAATTCGATAATTAATAATTTAATAACTAATAATTTGATAATAAAATCAACAATAATAATTTAACTCTCTTTTAAACTCTATAAAAATTTATCTATTTCAAATCAATTCTATCTCGTTTGTGAGAGAACTTTCATGCCATCTAGGCGGCAATTTAGAGAACCAAGTTGGCGCGAAATTCAAAAAAAAAATCTTGTTTCCTTATATTTTAACTCTAATAGTGAGTAATTAATTAATATTTATAAAAATAATAATTGTGTAAGTTCCCTCGTAATATTTGCTAAAATTTTACCACTAATTTACTAAAATTAATTTAGTAAATTTAGTAAATATTAAAATTCATTTAGTAAATTTGCTTTGAATATTTCTTCGCAAATAAAAATCTAGCTCGAAAATAACTAAAAACATATTTGCAGCATTCTGTAAAAAAAAGATACTTTATCACACTTTCCTTCAGATCTATTAGTAAAGATCACATATTTATAGCAATAAATAAAAAAAATGTATAATTTAATTAACAGCGAACACGAGCGTAATTAATTAAATTCATATAAAATTAATAGTGCAAATTACTCTTCATTTTTTCTGCAATAAATAATTCACTTCTAACATGGCCAGTTTATAGCTTTTACATCCTCTTTAATTTTTTCCCTGTTTCTTCCCCTCTCTTTTCTCTCTTTCTCTTTCCATTTTTCGACAAATATTTGATAAGACATAACAGGATGAATGACGTTTTCCTAATGAAGCAACGGAAATATTACTATATATAATGGTGTTATTTTTGCAAATAAATACAAAAATACACGTTTATATAGTCTGAAAAATGATAGGATTAGTGAAGCATATAGTGTACGAGCAGTGCCAACTCGTTGATCATCTTACGTTCAAATAAGAAAGGGTACTAGTTGGCTCCATGTGTACACGATCATAGATCCGGAGTGACTGACACTTTTGGGTCATGGACGCAAAATCACGCGAATATTTTTCTCCCAGCGAGAGCCCCACAGTCACTATTATATTTCTTTAACCAAAAAAAAAGTCAAAAAGTGTCCCTTTTATTGATCGGTATATTAACCGAACTCGAAAAAATCCCTCACCCTCAAAAAATAATAAACTAATACGATAATGGTCATTTCTAATTTCATTTCCCCCTTTTCTTAATAAGAACCGAAAAAAAAATATTTTCCCTTTCTCCAAATATTGTTCTGAGAAAATATCCATCAAAAATCATCAATAGATTTTTTTTCTTAAGACCAAAAAAAATATTTATCAGAAATCATCAATACATTTTTTTCGCAAGTAATTTCTTCTTTAATTTGATTTCTATTTCTTTTCTAAAAGTAATTAATTAAATATGTTTTAAAAATTAAATCCAACTGATTATGAATTCTGCAAAATTTAATTAGTCGCATTTAATTGTTAACACATGTTTAATTAATTACTTTTAAAAAAAGGAATAGAAATTAGTTGCGAAAAAAATTTATTGATGATTTCTGATAAATATATATTTTTTTTAAACACCCTGAATTTTTATTTAATGGTGAATAGTGACAACAATAACTCAAACCTTCACTGATTGAAACAACCAATTAATAATTCTGTTCTTTTTGGAAAAATTTAAATTTTTCAAAATTTAGACTGCAAAATTTGTAAAAAACTTAATAAAAAATAAATTTGTTATTAGATTGGTGGGAAAATTAGCAAATTTGCTATTTTTTATAAACTACCAAATTTGGTAACGGTAGTGATAGTTAATTTTGAAAAATTTAGTATAGTTGACTATTAAAATTCCGCTTTCCATCGATTTTTATTCTCTTGGCGCAGAAATAATAACACACAAGGAACAACTGATTGAATGAAGTGATAGATTAGGGCGAGTGTCGCGCAAGGAGTACACGATATATGAAAATAGAAGTCAAATTGGCACAAGGAGGGTGTAAATTCGTGGAAAGATCTGGCGATACTCGAGGTCAATTGTTCATTTGCTCCAGATTCTTCAATATTCGAAGGATTCAATAATTTATCACAATAATCGCAACTTATCAGCATATTTTAGTCTTAATTTTGTTTTCCTGGACTGAAAAAAAAGTTCTTTGATTCAAATAACCAATTATTTGACTATTATCAAAATAAATATTTCCTTGAATTAAATAATTTTTATTTGAATCAAATAATTTTTACTTAAATCAAATAAATTTTACTTGAATCAAATCATTTTTATTTGAATCAAATGAATTGTATTTAAATAAAATATTTCAGTATTTGAAGCGAATATTATTTAATTAATTCAAATAAAAATTATTCGATTCAAGTAAATATTTATTTGACAATAGTCAAATAATCGGTTATTTGAATCAAATAAATTTTCTTTTCAGTGCAATCATTTTTTTTCATTTTGCAATCATTTTTTTTGTAATTAAATTTCAAATTTTTCTATACAAAGAGAGAAAGAAAAAGAGAAAAGAGGAAGAATTTTCTTAAAAGTCCATTCTGTTAAATTAATTTTTCAATTATGTTTCAACAATTACTTTTTAGCCTTTCTTCTGTTTTTTTTTGTTATTTTTGTTATTTTTGTTACCCTTTTCCTATTATTTTCATTCCCAACGGAATTAACTAAATAAAATTTCTCCTCTCCTTGTTTATCAAAACAGAAACTACAGACGAATTCCAAAAACGTATATTATTGAATATTGTGATAAATACGTGACAAGAACCGCAGATACATTCAATTAGACTCGTCGCGAACATTCCAGATGTTACTGACATAAAAACGAGAAAAAAAATAAATATTCATACAAAGCAAAATTGAGAAATACAATTCGAAAATGTTTTTTTCAGAAAAATATTGTCCTTTTTTAGGGTTTTTTTCTCCTCATTAATTATTTCTCCCGACAATTATTTTTCCATGTGTTATTTTTTCTAAACTATGTCTAATTTTCCCCTAACATTATTATTCTCTCTAAAAAACGAGGTAAAAACTTCCAATTTTTATTCCTTTTTTTATTCTTCTTGTCAATACAATTTGATTCAAATAACTATTTTTTTTTTGGTAAAATAAAATTGTTTTCAAAGTTAAAATTGTTTTCAAAATTGAAATTATTTTAAAAATTAAAATTGTTTTCAAAATTAAAATTATTTTAAAAATTAAAATTGTTTTCAAAATTAAAATTATTTTAAAAATTAAAATTGTTTTCAAAATTATAATCGTTTTTATTGATTTCTTGCGTCTATTATCAAGACAATAATTATTCGAATCCCAGTAACTTTGTTTCAAAATGAATTATTCAAAGACACCATTAAGATGATGGAAATAATGTTGACTTTTTTTTGCAATCAATATTCGAGCCAGTTCACCAAAAAACGTCCACTCAATATACAAAGGCAAATTATTGATTACTGTTACCTTTCATTTTTAGAATTTCTTCATTAAAAATTTATCTCAAATGGAAAAAAACACTCGAGACTAAAAAAACACTTTAACTGAAAACATGATTTTTAAATATTATCTAATTTTTACGATCAGATATTAAATATTAACAATAATAATAATAATAATAATAATAATAATAATAAAAATAGTAATAATAAAAAAATAATATCAAAAATAATAATAATTGAATAATAATAAAATATCACTGATAATATTAACAATAATTAGATATAATAAACCGATAATAATTATTTATAAAATTATATTTTCCTTTTTTTTTATTTTCCCTGTCTGTAACTTTTATTTTTCACATAAATAAATTTTTTCCAGTGAAAATAAATAGCAAACTTTCGATTCAAAGAAATCAATGCAAAATAGTCGGTGCAACCCTGAATAAAAATCGAAACGAATGATTAACGTTAGAATTTTTATCAAAAAAAAAAAAAGAAAAAGAAAAAAATCACTGACATGACTCAGTCATCATCATTAGTTTTGCATTAAGAAACATGTGAGATAAAACTGATATTATATAGGACTAATAGATCATCCAGCGAATTGTGATTATCTCCATATACCCCGACAAGAATTAATAAGAATAATAATCATAATAATCATAATAATCAATTATTCATCACGATTCAGTCTAGTGACGCAGTTTAAATTTTTCAAACGAGCAAACTATAACGATGATAAAACACCTAAGAATACTTAATTATATCCAAAAACAAATTTAAAACAGTTGACTAATATTTCTTAGGTATATTGGAAGTTTTCGTATTTTTTTGGCGTTTATTTTTGAAGTTACAATTTTTGAATTAATCTAAATTAATTTATTATTTATTTTTTCGAGTTCTCGTATGTTTGGAGTTAAAATTTAAAAATTAATCTAAATTAATTTATTGTTCATTTTTTCTCAAATTTTTTATTTTATTGTCAATTGTATTACTATTATTATTTATTTTTCAAAAATTGATTAACTGATATTCAATAATAATTGTGATTTTTCAAACATGAGAAGTTAAAAATTGGAATGTAATAACAATATGATAAAAATAATATATAAATAGTTTTAATAAAAAAGGTTATAGTTCTAATAATAATATTAATATTAATAATAATAATAATTTGACCCAGAAATAATTGAAACATTACTTTCATTATTATATCACATTACAAAAAAAAGAACAAAAGAATAATGATAATTTAGTGAAAAATGCATTCCTCTTTTTTTTGTGTATTAAAGATTATATTTGTCACGGATGAATGCGCAGGAATCACGAGTTTCGATGCAAATTTCTGTGAAACATTTTTGTCTGCATTGAACCATCCTCAAGGCAATATAAGTGCAATTTTACTCTCCCGGATTAGATCAAAACTTTCTTCTTCTTATTTTTCTCCTATTAGATACACCAATAGGTCAATTTTATTCAAATTTAGCTCCCGGCTATTGTTTACGATTAAAAAACATGATTCGAAAGTATACTTGAAACGCTATTATCGTCATCGTTCGAATAACTTGAAATAATAATTTTCCCCCTACAACTATCGTCCTTGTAAATATCGCCATTCTCCGTTCGTCAATTCTTTTCAACTATTACTTTTCTGTTAATTCGTCATTTATTTATTAACTATTATTAATATTCATTTTAATCAATATTTATGTTAATTAACATAAATTTTATGTTAATTAATATTTAATTTATTTTAATCCATATTTAATTTATTTCATTCAATATTGAATTTATTTCACTCAATATTTTAATTTCTTTCAATCATTATTTTAATTTATTTTAATCCACATTTGATTTATTTTAATTGACATTTAATTTATTTTCACTGTTTTCACTTAAAACACCAGTAAAAAAAATTAGAACTAAACAGTAATAAAAATAGTAATATTTTACCAATTAGTGAATATTCTTAAAACAATACGTAAAGTAGTGTAATTTTTTACAAATTTTTAAATAAGACTTTACATTTAGCAAAATATTTTTCCACACAATTGTCATTTAAAACTTTTGCTATCAGAATATTTGTAAAAAAAATGGGGAAAAAGAAAAGGAAAACCAAGTAGTGAATTGGTTATGTACTTGAGCATTCACTCTCGTGATAAGAATCAAAGGAACTTGTATCCGGATTCTTGGAGCACTCTCTCGCTTCCTTTTCTCACATTTACATCTTGTTTTGTCGTGACTATCAGTCACATGAAACGAAAATATAATGAGAGAAAAAGAAATCGTACATATTGTGCATTTGTGATTCGATCGAATGGGATTTATTTTACCTATAACTTTCACTCCCGAAGACTTTAAATTCTAAACATATTGTAAACATTTGAAAATTGAAAATTGAAAATTTATAATTTATAATTTAGGATTTATAATTTATAATTTACATATTTAAAATTAAAACACGAATTCAAATTTAAATTTCCCTATTAAAAAATAAAAATGTTAATTTTACAAAACAAAATATACCCATAAAAATAAAAACTAATAAACTTTGGTGTAAATAAATTTTTTCTCTCTGCTTGTATATAAATAAATAGAAAAAGAATTCTTGAAATATTTCTAAACTGAATTAAATTTTTCAATTCAACACCAAAAATTATTGTACATGACGCATTGACAATTTAAATACATTCATAAAATTGCAATTCTCGGAATTTATCTATTGGAGCTTTACACTATGTCATTAAATTTTCCCACGCATATACTATATGGTATTTAAATAAAAGAGTGAAACACCGAAGCAATTTCTTTGGAAGAATAAATAAAAAGGACGAAATGTGGATCGATTATTACGTGGAATGAATTAGGCCTGAAAAATATAGTGACTTTGAATTGGCATTAGCAGATTAATGATGACGCATATAAAAATGGACCTCCCCAAGAATACACATAAAAACTTTATTTGTAACACAGAAAAAGAGCCTTTTGACACGCGAATTCATACATGGATCGAACCTTACGGCCTTGAGATATTCTATGACCAGTGGAAAATCGTCTCTCTCCCTCTCTATCATTTTCTATTATCTTTAAATACGAAAAAAAAGAAAATTGCCCCTAGAATCGAAAATTGCAATTGCGATTTACATTTTCTTTTAGTTTAATTTCAAAGTAAAAAATTGTAAAAGTTGAAATTATTTATTTGAATAATTTATTATTATTATTAATTAAAGAAAGTGAATTTATCATTCGGTAATTAAATATTAAAGATAGAGGAAAATTTTTGACTTCTTCTATTTTTATTCTTATTATTATTCTTATTATTATTCTTATTAAAAAAAATGTTTACTAATTAATATTCTCACAAAATAAACAAAATAAAATAAAAGTATTTATACTCACAAAATAAACTTGCCAGGAAACTTATATTGCTTAACTCACCTGAAACAAAAGGAAAATACTTTTCATTAAAATTATTAGCCAAACAAATTAAAACAAATTAAAACAAACAATAATTTTTATTAAATTAGTCTACTAAATTATCAAGTTCTATAGTTATAAAACTGTTTCTAACTAATAATTTGTTGCGAATTCTACTAATAATATTATTACAGAATAAATTATTAAACAGAGAAACAAGAAAAAATATTTCTTTCCATTAAAAAAAATTTTTTTCTGATATTCCGTTTTTCATAAATTGATTATTGTTATGTGATAATTTTCAATGTATACAGAAAGAAAGAGGAATCTCATTCGGAGGCATAAACGAGCATTTAGATTATTTTTGCCCATTATAGATATATAGATTTATATAAAAAAATAATTATAACTATAGCTGTACTTATAAGAATGAGTGAGACCGATTGTGAAATGAATGCTCGCGTTTTAATTCGCGTGTGTGACAGACGAAAGAACTTTTATTAGACTGCAGCTGGACATGAACTGACTGTAACAAAGTCATCATTTATATGCACTCGGAATTGGTCAACAGTATTTATACATACAACTCTGTCTAAATAAAATGACCTCCATTTAATGTCTATATCGTGCCTTAATTTTTCTATTTATTAAAAAATATAAATATTCCTTTCTTTTTGCCAAAAAAAATTACCCGAATTTACCAATAATAATAATTTCTTGAAAAAAAATGTTTCACTAATTTATTTCTCCAATTTCTCTACTTGATCAAAAAAATCTGAATTCAGTAAAAAAAATTTACTGAATAAAGTAGAAATTATTATTTATTAGCAAAATTTACAAATTCAAAAGCAAAAAGTCATTAACTATGATTCAAATTAGTTTTTCACGAATTCAAATTTAGAGAATAAATTTAATTCTTTTTGCTAATTTCGAAAATAGTCTGTTACTCTAAATTAAATTACAAATTCTGTGTGTAGTAATTCCAAAAATACAAAATCAGTTACATAACGATCAATTAAGAGATATAAATATACAGAATCATCCGAGACGAAAATAGCCAATCACTGCCAATATCGATAATATTCAGCTCCACCAATGAGAAATAAAACAATAAAATAAGTAGAAGAAAAGTTGTTTCAAAAAGAAAAAAAAATATTTTTTTGTACTAAAAATAAATATTAAATAACTTTTTCGAATTTATTACTAAACTTTACAAGTTCCAGAAGTTAACAAAACAATTTTTTCTTGATAAATTTTTAACTAATTTCACTTCATTCATTCACCTAGGAAGTAAAAAAAAAACTTTTTACAAGTACTTTTTTAACTTTAAATCTTGAGAAAAATCAAGTAATTTCTCATCCTAATATTCACTAATTCAAAAGCAAAATTCAGTCACAAATTCCAATTAACATTTTTCTCTAAATCAAGTTTCGAAAATTGATTATTTTTCCCCCTATTGTAGTTCTTTTTCAAAAAAAAATATTTGCCCCAAAAAAAACCTTCTTTATTATTTAAATAAAGAAGATTTTTTTTTTGGCAAATTTTCAATTTTTTTTGGTCAAATATTAGAGCTATGGAAATGGCTAATAAACGAGTAACAATAACAACAAGTAACAAACAAAGAAAAACTTTCATTCAACAAATAAATAGTGAATTAAAAAAAAATAGTAAAATATAAATTTAATTAATGCTCTCATATTTTTTTTTCTATAAATAGCAAAAACATTTTGTTGCCTATAATTATAATTATAATAGGGAACACGCGCCAATAATTTGGTCTATGGTTACGGCCTTATATGCCATTCCTCGCAAAGAACCATTCCATTCAAACGTGCATAGATCTAACATGCATGATTGCCATTTGTGGCGTGTCAAGTATTATTAGCATCACTTGCCTATAAACGAACAGAGCAATTTTATATATATATATATATATATATATATATGCATGAATTTTCTTGCGTCATATCACGATTTCAAATATTATAAGTTTCAATATCTTGCAAAACGCTCATTCATTAAACGTGTTCCAAAAAAACATTCCTAATTAGATATTCATTCATACCTAAAACTTTCTAAATCCCACACCCGAATTTAGGGAAAAACAGAAATAGTTCCAATTACTTCATCGAATTTTAATTAATTCGGTTCAAAGTATTTTTTTTATTTATTATAATTACTATTTAATACTATTATCTTTTACTTTTTCTATTATTATTACTATTACTATGAATATTTCTATTACAATTACAATTTTTTTATTTTTTTTACTATTACAATTACTATTTTTTACTTTTTTATTTTTTTTACTATTACTATTACTATTACTATTACAATTATTATTAATATTATTATTATTTGATTCTGCTTAGTATTTATTTATTTTACTTATCATTTTTCGTTTGTATTTTATTTATTTTTATGCATCCATTTATTTATTTATAAAAATCTTCCCTCCAAAATTACAAAAAATTTTCCCGATTTCCTACTAAAATTATCTAATCCCATAGAAAAATTTATCTCAGTTATAATTTTTTTTCTTACCTTAATTAATAAAAAAAAAATATAAAAAACCGAAATTACCATTTAATCGCCTAATAATAAATAAATAAATAAATATTTATTCAACATTTATTCCCTTCTGCCCCAGTAATATTTTACTTTAAACTTTTCACTTATTTATCAACATATTTGCCTTGCGAGTAAAATAAAATATCACGACAAAGTATTGCCATCATCGAATGAACAAAGTGCATTATCATTTTGAAAAGACATGTTTCATGACTGCACTGTTATTTATTTCATTTGTGTGAGAAAATTACAATTTTACTTTGTCTTATCGTTCATCCAGTGTAAATTCACCGCGATGATAACAACTCATATATAATATGAACAAAAAGAGAAAAAAAAGAAAGAAAAAAAATATTAATCACTCATCCAGACACAAAGTTGTCATTCTCTTTAAATATATGGAAAAGTTAAATAGTCTACAAAAGTTGTAAAAATACTCTCTTTAGTTCAACTTATATATTGAAACAAATATTCCACGTTCAAGTAATAACAAAATTAAATAAATATTACCAAACTTTTTTAAATTTAAATTAATATTAATTATTTTATAATATTTCATTTTTTCTTTAAACACAATTTTTTTTTTATAGAAAAAATTGTTTCTTTATAAATTTGCATATTTTCATTTTTGCATTTAAAAAACGAATGCTAATCACGAGTAATTTTCATTGAAAAGAATTTTTATTCAATCATATGCGGAATGCAGATAAAAGAGTTTCCGTGCATTACATAATGCAAATGGTTCCTGCAACCAGTTTTCTTTACACAAATTCCTGGCGAATATAATATTATTTATGAATTAAATTTCGTACTAATTCCCAACAAAAAAAATCTAAATTATTGAAAAAAAACCACCTAATAAAATGTGACATCAGAAAAATATTACTTCCCTCTATTCGTCTAAAAACCTCATTCTTATTTCCAACTTTTCCCATTCAGAATTTAAACTAATTAATTTTAAATATTAAAAAATTAATTAAGCACAAAAAAATAAATAATCAAATTGCAAAATAAAAAATTATACAATATTGTAGAAAAAGTGTGATCGAATGCATTGAACTTTTCAAATAAAGAAATGTAGTCGTACCATCCGATTGTTTTGAATAATTAAAATAAAATTGATAAAAGAAAATTTGGGCAATTTTTGTTTTATATAACAATTAACTATAAATGAGCTAGTGACGAAAAATGCCGTGAAATTCTCTCTACACTAAATAATACAGTGGAAAAACAATAAATTGTTACGTAAACTTGGCCATTTGTCATTTACATTTTCATTTGCAATGATTCATTTTACCCGTCTAGTAATCTCACTGTCTTTATACAATTTTCCGCTAACAACACAATACAAATTGTTTTTAGCATAAAGACATTAATGGAAAAATCATATTTTTGTTTAAAAATAATTTTATAACTCAGGTAAAATTAAAGTAAAATTCCGAATCATTACAATTTTTTCCACTCATTTGAAGAATGATTTTCCCTTTTATTTAATATTATTGTTGTTATTATATTTAATATTTTACTATTTTTATTAATTTTACTCCTTTTATTATATTTTTACCTTTTCTTTTATTATTTTTACTCCTTTTATTATATTTTTACTCCTTTTATTATTTGTTTGTTATTTACTATTTATAATTTTTACCACTTTATTATTTTTACTATTTTTACTCCTTTTACTATTTTATTGTTTTAACTATTTTTTACCATTTACTATTTTTACTATTTTCACTATTTTATTATTTCGACTGTTTTTTACTGTTTTACTATTTTTATTGTTTTTACTATTTTATTCTTTCGACTGTTTTCACTATTCTTAATACTTTTACTATTTTTCCTACTATCAAAAAGTTTATACAATTTTTTCCCCAAATATTCCCACATTCCTAAGTATATCGACAGCACCAAAATTTTTCCAGAATAAAAAAAAAGCCTTGAAAAAAGTGAGAAAAAAAAGTTATAAAATCCGACTGCATTGAAAGGCACTCAAAGTAACAAGCAGTAAAATCAATTATTTATATCGATGACCAAAGAGTTAAAAAGGATTTTATTTTAGCCATGAAACTTTTCCATGTACGTTATCGATAATCAATACTTTCACACAATATATGTAAAAAAAAGCGATGCGAACGAAAAATCGTCACTCCAAAATTACAAAAAATGTTCCCCATTTCCTACTATAATTATCTAATCCCATAATAAAATTTATCTCAGTTATAATTTTTTTTTTATTTTACATTTCAAATCTCGAGAAAATTCACTTACCCAATAAAAGCAATGAAAACTAATCTATTATTATTAATAACTTATAATAGTCGACATTTATCATTTATAAATAGTTTTTATTTATTTTCTTTTTTTTAAATAAAAACGACCTCCACCTTACGATTCAAGTCCATCTATTTTTATGAAATTCCTCTAAATTTAGTTTCCCGCATGTTTTCGAAAGAATATTGTGAATTTCAATATAAAAAGAGAGGCGATAGTCATTTTTCATTCTTGTGTTGTTATTCTAAAATTAACATTCTTTTTTGTGCAAAACGACAATAATAATAATAATTTGTGAGAATGTTAGAAAATTTACAAACAGGTGTGAAAAAAATATACAAAGAGAGATTTAAATTTTTCCAATACATTTTTTTTTGGTGAATTCTCCTTTTAAAAATTGGCAAAATTTTATTCTTTACAATAATTTGTTACGACAATGAATATTTTTAATTATCCATTTATTATTTATAATTATTTATATTTAATTATTTTATTAGTTAGTAAATTTTTACTTTAATTTAATTAAGATAATAATTTTATTTTGGTACTTTTTATTTACTAATTTTTAGAGTTTATTCAGTTATTAACTAAATTAAAAATAAATCAAGTAAATAAAATAAAAACAAACATAAAATGTTTCTAAATAAAAAAATAAATAAAAATAAACTTTTAACGACCAAAAATCTAATTTCCTTTGTAACTTTATTGTCTCACAGATTTTAAATTCTCTAAAAATCCTTTTAGCAAATTTATTGTCGAAAAAGTAAACATTCTCAAAAATAAATATTTTTCTTGAAGTTTAAAAAATTTTAAATTCCTAACAAAGAACTTTTCTTTCAAAAAAAAAGAAAAAACAAGAATTGTTATTACTTTGTGTAAAAGTTCTTTTGTTTGAAATTGAGTGGAAAATAAATATTCTCTAAGTAATTCTACTTGAAACCTATACAATATCAGACCATCTTTCGTGCTCGGACTTCTGATTGTGAGTCATGTCCGCGAATAACCACGACCTCTCGCTACATCTCTCCGTCCTTCTCTTTGAACCCTAACTCTGAATTTAATTTCGATTCTCGAAAAAGAAACTCTTTTTTACGGTCAACACCATCTACTAAATCAAAAAGAAAATAAAAAAATGATAACTCCCTGAAAATATTATCTACTAAAACAATAAACTGCAAAATTTAGTTTCATAAACATGAGATGTATCGAAATTTAAATTTATAATCTATCCTTGAATTGTATTTTTCACCAAATTAAAACCAACTTCTATTTTGATAAATTTGAATCGAAATTTCGTATCAAATCACGAAGAAATAAATTCGAACATAAAAAATTTGTTATGGTAAAAAATTTGAAAAAATGAAGAAGAAATATTCGCTAGAATAATTCTGATAATTGTGACTTGTATTAATTATTTAATATTTTATTTATCAATTTATTTTATTAATTAATTGATTAATTAATTAATTTATTTATTTATTAATATATTTTTTAAATTCAGTTATTTTCTAACAAAAATTTTGTTATATTTATTTTCACATCGTATTAAAACATTGTTTATTTAAAAAATTAAAAAATTAAAAATCTTGTTTATTAATTTCTCATAAATTTGTATTTTCCTAATATTCTGACAAAACTATACTAAAAGATGCAGTCAATTCATTTACTTCCGTCTACGTACATAGGTAAATACATAAATCCTAAAAAAAAGGAAAATAAAAAACTTAGGTGGAAAATAAAGCAGAATGAAAGATTTTATATTTAACCTATTTAAAAGAAAATAATAAAAAGGAAAACAGTTTTTCTTAGCTAATGCGTTCGAATGAAAAAAAAACGGAAGTCGTAAAAAATGCAAGAATTCAGTTTGAATAAAACTGGCCTTAGAAAATCTCATGAACATTCATAAATTTTGAATTAATAGCGTCCGTTTTTTTTCACAATGCACATTCATCTTTCATAAATAATTCAAATATATATTACATATATTTATATAAAAATATCTATAAAAGTGATAATTAAATATCTATAATTCATCATTAAATATGACTAAATAATAATTAAACAATCATAAATAATATTTTTCACTCGATTTTTAAAGAAAAAAAATTTTTAAATCCGAAATAAAAATATTAAATAACTGGAAAATAGTACCTAATAAAAAATTAGAAATACTCAGAAATAATAAATTATTAGAAAAAATAAATAATTATAAATAATTATAAATAATTATATACACTAATTAATAATTATAAACAATAATTTAGTATATCTAGAATTTTGAAAACTATGGAAAATAATTTAATAAGTATGCAAAATAAATTAATAACTGCAAACAATGATTGTTTCAACAAAAAGTATTTAGAAAACAAAAAAAATAAACAAAAATTTATTGTTCAGAAAACTATGAACTTAAAAAAATTAATCCATTAAAAAAATAAAAAACAATTTCTTAATGGAAAAAAATTATTAACTTAAAAAAAATAAATAACTACCTGCCAATAATAAATTAACAACTAAAAACAATAATATGTGAATTAAAAGTATTCAGAAAATAAATACAACAAAGAAAAAAGATAAATTTTACTATAGTATTTAACTATCAGTTTTATAATTTACGAACACATTTTTTTCATTCCCATCACAATTTAATAAGGTCTTTTAGTTTAGTTTTGAAAAAAAATAACTATTTACGATCGTAATTTTTTTCCGTTAAAAAAAAAAAAAAAATATTCCACCTTGTCCCTTTTTTTCGAAAATAATTAAACTTTTTTCAACAGTAAAATTGAAAGTTAAAGGGAAATGAAAATTTTTTATTTTTCAAAATCATTCAACTGAATATATATTCGTTACCAAGGACGCAAAAAATGGATGAGCTGGAATATTAACCGCGAACACTCACTTTGTGCAAAGTGGAAGTGAAAACATACCGGAATAGTGTCGGGGTAAAATTAATCTTCAGTTCAAGGCGAATATTTATTATTCAAAAAATTTTCTCCCCTTAAAAGTAAACAAAATTAATAAAAATCACTTTCGCAAGAGAAGAGGATTTAAAATTTTAATCTCTAATCTTGAAGGAATTCGTCACTTTTTCAATTTTCGAAAACGTGATAAAAATTATTATAAATTATTTTTATTTTTTATTCATTTTTTTATTATCGTTAAAATAATTTATTTTTATATTTTTTTATTATTATTTATTATTTATTTGATAATTGTTATTATAGTATAACAATTGTTTATTTAAAATAGATGGGACTTGTCATTTTCTACCAAAATTAATAAAAAATATTCCTGAAAGTTAGCTCAGTGATTCGGTGCATTGTTAATAGAAAAAGAAACCAGGGTTCGAATCCCGCACCGGGAATAGAATTTTACGAAATTAATAAAGTATTTAATAACTAACTTTATATTATATAAATTTACTTAAAAAAAATTAATGCCATAAGAAGACAAATAATGAACTAAAAATTACTAAAACATTTTACAAAGACTAATTAATAAAATCGTTAAAAATAATTAATAAAAACAAAATCGTTACCAAAACAATAATGAAAAAGCATTTTGTTTTTAGAGAAAAAAAATACCATTTTTATCATTTCAAACTATTCATTTTAATTTAATAGTTTTTCTCATATCGAAGAAGAAGAAGAAGAAGTTTGCTCTCTCGCCGAGATTTGACCTCGTGATTAAAAATCGATTAACGTCACGCTTCCACTATCGTGAGGTATAACCCTCCGACACTATTTGAGCACACACAGTGAATATGTATACACTCGATTTCTCCAGCTTTCGCTCACCCTTTTGTTTTTTAACGTTGAGCCGATTTATTTAATAGATACATTTAAATTTCCAATCTCATTCGCATCAATTTGGAATAAAAATAAACGAAAACAATAAACAATGAAAAACACAAATATTCTAAATACTTGAAAAATTGTTACAATTAATTGATTTATAAATTAATCATTTAATTTAACTCCGTTTTTTTCAAGAAAAATTCAATAACAAATTACGTCTATTGTCAAATAAATATTTACTTGAATCAAATGAATTTTATTTATACATGAAAAAAATTCTATTCAAACCAATGATTTCAGTATTTGGAGCAAATAATATTTAATAGACTTGAAAAAAATAATTCCGATTCAAATAAATATTTAATTGTCAATAGACATAAGTAATCAGTTATTTAAATCAAATAAATTTTTCTAGTGTCTTTTTGTAAATAAATAAATTAATTAATCAATAAATTTTGTTGAGAGAAAAAAATATAAACAATTACCAATATCACCAACAAAAAAAATAAATACAAACATTAAAAAAGTATAAACAAATTCCAGCGCGAATTTAAGAAAAGAATTCGTCTCTTAGAAAATTAAAAAAAGAAATTAAAATAAAAACGTGACTTAATAGTCACACGATCGAAACGCGACAGACAAATTGCAACTGACAAAATGAGAATAAATATCAGTGAATTATTTTCGAAATAATCCTTGATTTAAGTTGACCTCTCCGTCATTTCTAACTGTACGTAAACATTCTTAAAATAACAATATCATAGAGAGATAAATTTCAAGATCCAAAAAAGAGTATTTTTTTCCCATTAAATATATATTTAGCAACCAAAAAAAATTTTATCCATATCACAATAAGAATAAAATCAAAAACATTTGACTTAATATCCCATATTTTCTATTTTTAAAAATAATTCGATTTAAAAAAAAATTGAGTAATTAAATTATAGTTCAATGATAAATAAATTTCTAGCATATAAATAAAAAGAAAAAAATTACAATACAAATTAATTCCTATTCCGGGTACGAAAAAAAAGATCAAAACAATCACAATAATGACGACAACAACAAACACGAAATAAATACGAAACTATTTTAATTAAAAAAAAAAAATTAGGATAAAAGACATTTTAATAAGTTGCGACGTCACAATATGATGTCACTTGCCCCATAACAATAAAAAATAGTATAAATTAGAGGACCGATTTAATTGAAAAACATGAAGCATACACTAATTTTAATCGTATAAATACTCTCGTGATGTCACAAGTATTATTTACGCTCGAGTAAAATGTCTCAGTGAAAAAGAATCTAAAATAAAGGCGTGCGCAATTTACATGGCATTGTTTTTTTTTCGATTTTCGACCTTGACTTTCGTCGATACGAACTGTCCGGTCATTGAATCTCTTTTAGAAGCTCTCTAAAATTAACGAAAAGAGTGAGAGAAAAAAATGAGAATAAAGTAAGTTTACTTCTTTCGACAAAAATGTATTTCACTTTGTTCATCATTTCATTTTTTTTCTGACAATGAAATGAAATATTTACTCGAAAATTTCGGAAATTTTTCAAACCGAGATAAAGTATTTTCTGTTTTTTTAAAGCAAATGTTTAATGTTCTGTGAAGATTTCAGGTAATAAAAAAACATTTAATTTATTAATTACGTAATGAATTATTTATTTATTTATTTATTTATTATTTAATTTATTATTAAGTAATCAGCTGATAATTATTAATTACTTATTAATTTGTTATTCAATTTATTTTGTTTTTCAATTCATTGTTTAATTATTTAATTATTTATTAAGTAATTAGCTGATAATTATTAACTAATTTATTTATTTTTCAACTCATTGTTTAATTATTAAATTATTTTATTAATTGTTAAGTAATTGGCTAATTATTAATTAGCTACTTGATACTTGAAATTAGCCTATAAGGAAATTTCTAGAATTAAATATAAAATTGATTATACGTTTATTTCAATATGTGGGAAGTGATGCACTCTCAAGGATAAATTTTTGATGGTGTCAACATTTTTACGGTTTCAAATAAAAGTAGTGCGCAATTTTTTTCCATTTACAGTTAATGTTGACATTGCAGAAAGTTGAGAAAGGTCTCATTCTCAGAAAATTCGAGACCTGATATAATATTCGAATTTTAGATCAATGCACTTTAAAACAAAAGGGAAAAAATTCCTTAAGAATCAGCGCATATTATTTTCCCTATAAGGAAAATTTTTTAATTTCATAAAAAAAATTTGGTGAAAATTTATAATAATAATAATATTAATAATAATAATAATAAAATATGAAATACGAAAAATAGATTAAATTTTTTTTTTAATTAAATAAAATAATTAGAAAATTTTGCTTGAAGATTAAAAAAATAAAATTGAACAATTTTCCATAAAGGACAAAAAATTGAAAACGTTCCTTTTTGGTAAAAAAAAAATCTCTATTTAAATTTAATTAACTTCTCCTATTTTTTAAGTGAACAAAAATTATTTCACATTCAAGGAAATATTTCCTGAGATTGAAAATAAAACAATATCTTATAAACCGAATTATAAGGAAAGTCGAGAAAATATTTGGTCAGAAATAAAAATCTGGTAATTTTTGGTGATGCGGTGTATATACAGATTCCCTGAGTCATTCTCTGAAAAAAGCCTTTCGAAACAAGAAGTGTTTTAACTGACTTGTACGAACTATAATTTAATCTGCCTTATTTCATTTATTTTTCGTCGTTTATGCGTGACTAACATTCATTGTTCAAATTTTTAAATTTAGTTTTAATATTAATAAACAATAAACAAATTTCGAATTTAATTTTTAAATTTAATTTTAATCCGAATAAATAATAAACAAATTTTGAATTTAATTTTTAAACTTAATTTTAATCTGAACGAAGAAACAAATTTTTGTTAAATGCTTATAAATATCTCAAAATGAAAAATGTACACGTCTCATTATTCATTTTCAAACAAATTTTTTTATAGATCTGTTTAAAAAAGATAATTTTTTTTTTGAGAAAATTACAACTCTCTTGAGACAAGTATATTGAGAAATTCAATTAACATGAAATGAAAAGTACAGAATGGTATTTTTTTTAAATTAATATATACGAAACGCGAACGTCACTAGGAAAAATAAATATATACATAATCCTTGGAAACTAGTTTATAATTTGCATATTTTTCAAAAACTGATTACTTATTTGTTGCTCACGTATTTGCAAAAATTTACAGTTATAGAGTTCGAAAAAGAAGAAGGTAACAAATAATTTTCCCAAGAATAAAAATTAATATTTTTAGCAAACAAACAATTGTTTTAAGATGTACGATATTAACTGCAATTTTCCTGTAATTTTTATTTGAAATTTATAATCTTTTGCTGTTAACTGTTTGAATGTTCATTTCGAAGATTAAAATGTTTATTTAAATATTAAATGTTTAAGTAAAATATTAATTTAAATATTAAATGTTCAAATAAAATATTTATTTAAGTATTAAATATTTAAATCAAATATTTATTTAAGTATTAAATATTAAAATAAAATATCTATTTAAGTATTAAATATTTGAATAAAATATTTATTCAAATACAAAATTATTTATTTAAACATTTAAAATTTAGAAACATTTAAATTATTCCAAAAAATTATTTCTAAATATTAGAATATTTAGGCAAACATTTAAAAAAGGGTTTCTATCAAAATATATATTTTTTCATGACTTTCTGCCTATAATTAATATTTCTTTAATTAATATTTTTCTTAACCTAATTTTTTTCACATTTTTCAACCAATATTTTCCAAATAACATTTTTAGCAAACAATTTCTAAAAAAGATTTTTAACTAACATTATCTAACAAAGATTTTTTATTTGACTTTTTTAATTAACATTTTTTTTGTTAACATAATTTTTTTCCTTGACATCGTCTGCAATGAAGGACGTTATATAATTCTCCAAATATTGAAAATTCGAAAAACTTAGTCAACTTAGAACATGTGATGTCTTTTTCAAACTAATAAAAAGAGAAATGAGAGGCATTATCCATCCTAGCAAGCATAAAAAATCAAATTAAAAAGCATAAGTGAAAGTCAGTCCTTGTGACACATCAAAATTTATCGTCTCTAAAGAATATATTACAAAACTCATTTCAATTTTTCTTGATGCAATTTTTATAGACTTTTTTCTCATTCTTTGGTATTCGTATTTTTAACAACAATAAAATTACATGCATAGCAATTTTCAACTATCACTAATATTATTTTGAAAACAAAAATCTAACTTCTATTTTTTTTATATTCTACTAAAAATATATTTACAATAAAAGAATTCTCTACTAACAGTATATTTACAATAAAAGAAATTCTTATTAAAAATATATTTAAAATAAAAGAATTTTCCACTAAAAATATATTCACAATAAAATAATTTTCTACTCAAAAAATATATTTACAATAAAAGAATTTTCTACTAAAAATATATTCACAGTAAAAGAATTATTTACTAAAAATATATTTACAAGAAAATAATTTTTCTATGGTAAAAATATATTTACGAAAAAAAATATTTATGTTGAAAAAAATTTATAGTAAAAAATGTTTCCAGTTAAAAATTATTTCCAGTAAAAATATACTTGTGGTAAAAAAATATTTCTAGTAAATATATATTTGTGGTAAAAAAAATATTTCTAGTAAATATATATTTGTGGTAAAAAAATATTCCTAGTAAAAAATTATGATAGTATTCAATTACTAAATTCAAATATAACGATAAATAAATAAATAAATTTTAAAAAATTGCTCGTTTATGATTAATGAACAGCGATAAGCGACCTGATGCAAAATTGAAAAAAAAAATTTATAAAAATACACTCTGCAAAGTTTGCAGAGATAATGAATTTAAACTATATAGACACATATAAAGCACGTGTCGAAAGAAGATTATTATACTTAAAAAAAAAATTATCTAGATAAGGATAAGGGTGCAAGTGGCGATTATGTGGAATTATTTCATGAAGATAATTGCACGTAATTGCTGCAGTATATACATGTCCCCTTGAAGAGGAAAGTGGAACACGTTTAGTTTGTTCCTTCTTTTATTTTTTTTTGCCCCGAGATGTCCGATACAAATTAATTATTTATTGAGAACATCCGTTCCTGTTATTCTTATAGAAGATAATATTATTTAACATATAATACACTCGTCATGAGCAGATATATATATATATATATATATATAATTTCTTTCACTGTAAAAATTTCCCACTCATATGTATATATAAATTATTATATTTTAGAAAAATATTTTATTATATTAAATTATTATTTCCATACTATATTATATTATTGAATTATATTTTTTTATTATATTATTTATATTTTTTTTTATTTTTGTTGTTTTACAATTTAGGACAAAAAATAGTATTTTTGTTATTGTTATCTATATTATTATTATTATTATTATTATTATTATTATTATTATTATTATTTTTTTTTTTTTTTTTTATTTTTATTATTATTATTTTTCTATTTTTATTATTATTATTATTTTCAATAAGAAGATAAAATATTCGAGCGTAAAAAAGGGGGAAAAAAGAATTTAAAAAAACGAGAAAAAAAGTCCCCTTATTTTATATATTGTGAGGAAAATACTTTACTCTACCTATAAATAGCGGAAGTATCCGGCAAGTTAAATGATTCTGGAAGAGGAATGATTTTTCTAAAGTTGACGTGAAAGGTCATTCTTATAAATATTCATGGAATAAATTTTTAAACAGAGACTGTCTACTTTGCTCTTGGCTGCGGTACTCCGGTTGCTACTGGAATTTTATTAGACAAACGTTTGACCGATTCGTGTTAACCCTGATTCCTTTATATTCCACGTCACTGGGTTAGTAATTTTTTTTTCTATTTCATAGACAAGAGAAACAAACGTTCTTTCATGCGCGTGAATATATAAATCTTCTTATTGTCTATTGTCTAAAAATGCGATGACTAAATTTTATCAATAACTCAAATATTTAAATTATTAATATAATTATATCAATTATTAGATTAAGTGCGAAATTGACAAATAAAGCGGATAATAATTACAACTATTAAGTTGTCATTTTTATTTAATTCAAAAAAAAAAAATTATCTATCAAATAGTCAAATTACTGTTATTTTGTAACAGAAAATTATATTTCCCAACTATTTTTTGTTTAAAGAAAAACGAATAAAAACGAATACTTATTTATTTATTTAATAAAAAATAGAAAATCAAAAAGACCTATTAATTACTTAATCGATATTCAATTTACTAATCGAGAGAAAGAATCATCATCAGCAAAAAATTCAAAACGAAAACGTGATTTTCAACTCGAATATTTATCGCACATATTAATTACAATTCACAAAGAATATAAAATAATTGATAACAAAATCAATAATTCATTAATAATAATAATATCCCAATCCTAATGATAATTAATAAAAAAAATAATATCATGACTTTCGGTATTTTTCTCCAAAAGGGAAATTTATATATAAATACATATTCTCCAACTAAAAACCTATAAATGAAGAAAGTTGTTTTCCCTATAGGATAAATTAGCACGCAATTGGGAGTGGTAAATAATTTACAAAAAAAAATAAAGTAAATAAAATAAAAGCATACACGAGACAACTTTCGTCGTTTTATCTTAATCATTTCAAATCTATCTCATTTCACTTTAATAAAATTAGATAGGCACGCATATATAGGTTGATCTTTGAAGTTCCACCTCAATTTATATATATATATATATATATATATACTTTATGTAATAATTTCACAAGAGTGTATAAGGAGATTATTTACCTTTAACGAAAATTTACTTTCTATATAGCTATATATAGAGCGCGTTCTTTTCAAGAACAAGATGAATAATTAATTTTTAAATTCATAATTCGTGTGATTTCAAATGCGAAAAATTGTTACTATTTTACACTAATTATAAAATTACTTTTTCGAATTCATCATTAGAAACATTTTTTTTTTGCATTTATTAAATTGCATTAAAGTTTGTTAAAAAGATTTTCTGCTTGTAATGGCAAATCACAAAGTAATATTGAAAAAATCTAGGCAAAAATTAAATTTTTTTTTTAATATTAATATTGCTTTAAAAATATGATTGAAATAACAGCTTTGAAACTAATTTTCCCCTGCGAATAACTTGTCTAGTAATAATATAATTGTATTAAAAACATATATTTCGAGTAAAAATATATTTACGTTAAAAAAAGATATTTCTGGTAAAAGTATATTTACGTTAAAAAAAATATATTTCTAGTAAAAGTATATTTACGTTAAAAATATATTTACGGCAAAAATAAATTAACGTTAAAAATATATTTTTAGTAAAAATGTATTTACAGTTCAAAAATATTTGTAGTAAAAATATATTAACGACAAAAATATTTGTAGTAAAAATATATTTATGCGACAAAAATATTTGTAGTAAAAAATATATTTACACTTAAAAACTATTTTTAGTAAAATATGTTCCTAGTTAAAATATGTTAGTAATAAAAAATATTTGTAGTAAGAAATATTCCAAGTTAAAAATCAGTTTGCAATAAAAAATATTTGCGTACTAAAAATATATTTACATTAAAAAAAATATTTACTGCAAAAATATTTTTGTATAAAAAAATATATTTATATTAAAAAATATATTTGTATTAAAAAATATTCATACAGTAAAAAAATATATCCCTACATTACACAACATTTATTTATACCCACCAGTTCCCATGTAATGAGAAACGCAAAAGTTATTGTGTCTACACAAAATAAACAAAGTTTTAAACTTTATTGTTAAAAATTGCGCCAAAGCGATATATTATTTATCTAAATAAGTCTACAAACTGAAAAACAAGTTATGTATAACACACACATATATATATATATATATACAGAAGGAAAAAATTACCGGAATAATATACAAAATGTCTACATAACATTTTCGACCTAGAAATGCTATCAATGAAAGCCTCACTAAAATTTAAGTGCTAAAGTATAAGTGTAAATATATTTTTATAAACTTTTTCTACTTTTTTTAGCGTATTTTCCTTTTGTTTATGATTATATTTAATTGCAACAAAATTAAAAAAAAATATGTTTAAAAATAATTGTCACTCTTGAAATAAAAAAATTGCATATTATATTTTCTAAACTATTTCCAATAAACAAATGTTGACTAGTTCTCTGGCAATGTCTGACTACAGCCGGCATTTATCTCCTAAACATTCGTATCACATCAATGTCGCCGTCTGACCAATGTCAGAATTTTTCTCCTTTCGGCACTTGCAGTGGAAAATACACGGAAATGTGCTCTTTAACTTGTGATCTTCATTTTTCTTATTTTGTAAACAATTTGACAATTTTAAGTTATTTTTGCTCTCATTTTATATTATTATTATTATTATTATTATCATTATTATTATTATTATTATTATTATTATTATTGCTATTATATTTATTATCCTTATTTTTATAATTACTATTATTTTTATTATTAAAACATTTCTTGTATTTATTTTACTATATTATTTTATTTATTACTTCTAATATTTTTTATTATTACTATTCCATTTTTATTTAATTTATTTTTTTAGCTATTTGTTTTATTATATTCCATAGACAAATATAACTCTCTCAGTCAATGTTTGATAAAAACAACAAAGAAATTAAATATTCATTCAAAAAATTAAAAATAAATTTAAAAATTACTTGCAAGACTTTCAAATTTTAATTTGTATTTTGACACTACAAGAGCGCGTTGTAATATTTTCAAAAACCCTTTGGTAGAGTTTTTTTTGAATTTTCACCATTAATTATTATAAAAAATAACGAGTCGCGCATTTTTACCTAAATAAATAAATTTCATAAAAAGAAATAATTTCTTCAAAATATAAAAGCAAATAATTTCGCTTCAAATTAAACAAAATTTTTTAAGTATTTCGCATTTTTCTACGCTGCAAAAATATTTTTCTTTGCGCAAATAAATAAATTCTGCTTCTACAGAGAAATACTATTTTCTACTCATAAAATTTGTCGATTTTCATTCAATAGAAAAGACCACATTCTCTCCCGCAATTTTTTTTTTTAAATAAATAAAATTAATAGATTTGTTTCAAATCAATCAAATTCACAAAATAGGTCATTTAATTAACAAAAAAAAATATTTAATTTCATTAACAAAAAGAAAAATTTAATTTAATTAATAAAATATTTAACTATTTAACTAATATAATATTTAATGTAATTAATAATTAATAATTTAATTAGTAAAATATTAAATTGATAAAATATTTCTTTTACAAAATATTTAATTAATAAAATATTTTTTTTTTCATAAAATATTTAATTAATAAAATACTTTTTTCATAAAATATTTAATTAATAAATTACTTTATTCATAAAATATTTTTTTTTAATAAAATATTTAATTTATTCAATAATGTAATTAATAAAATAGAGAAAAAATGAAAAAAAAAATACTCCAACAAAAAATGGCATTTTCTGTAGCAATAGCGGAGAGAATGCGGAATTTTCTAGGTCTCATGCGAGTCAATACTGTCCCACTGACCTTTTCTACGTCCAAATGGTCCGAAGAAGATTCCATTCTTGCCGATAACATTGTCATCAATATATTTCAGCAGTTTACTCGTGTCCTCGCCCTTCTTCACAGCTATGGACTTGACCGGTCGTGGTGAAATTGTCTTTTGTCCTCCCGCAGGAGTTAAATGACCACAATTCCCCGATCCAGGACTCACAGGATGCGTTGTCTCCTCAGCCACTGAATTTATTTTCCTTTGCGATCCACTCCAACTCCTGGCGCTCGAAATCTTCACCGAGCAACTCATCCTCTCATATTACAATCACTTTTCTCATCAATCCCCCTTTTTCGTTCAATTTTTTTCTGCAAAAAAGAGATATATTCCAATTTTTGTTATTTCACACTGTTTTTTTGTTTTTTCTTTCAAATTCTTCCCTCGCCCCAACCAAATAAAATTCGCGCCACTTTTTTTATTTTTAAATAACAACAACAACAACAAAAAAACAACACCGAAGGAAAATAAGAATTGTTTCGTAAAAAAGAAAAGAAAATAAAAAAAAATAAATAAATATGACTATTTATTCACAAAGTAGAAAAAGTAGTCAACAATAAGGGTAGGAGAGAAGAGACCCCTTTGTCAGGGAACGTGGATTTCGTTTAAGGGCGTCGCGACGCTTCCTCAGAAAAGAAGACGCGCGCGCACACTCACCGGATTATTCCCTGGGGAACTCACCCTCACCCCCCACAAAAACCACACTCACACAAACTCTCGAAATCACTCGCGGTTCTCCGACCTCGTGCTTTTCAAGGAAAAGATTTATTTAACTATTTTTTATTTTATTAAATAACTTCCGGTTGTGAATTTAAAAAAAAATCCCCGAACCATTCAATTTCTTTTTTTTATGGGAGAAATAAAATTTTCTTACGTTTCAGTTATTAATTTCTATCTAAAGAATAGTTGAGAATTAATAAATTTTCTGTCATCAAATCAAGAAATCGGTTTCATTTGATAACTGTGTGGCAAAGTTCACGTCTATACACTTTAAGCGCTAAACCGAGACTGAATGTCTACTCTCTAACTGCCTGGTTCACCAATGACGTCATTATGCGACGCAGGCGCCTAAGAGTCTTCAACTTTAAAATGATGCCGTCGTCGCTTCCGTGCACCGCAACATTCACACACACACACAGAGAGAGATACATCATTCTTCTCATGAATTAATTGACTATTATAAAATTAAACAACGTCCCTCATTCCCCTCTCTTGATCATGACTCGCGACTGTCCGAACACACTTGAATCTGTCGTGTATTAATTATGTATACCCAAAGTGCATTCGGCACTTTTTGTATTTCTTCGCAGCAATTTTTATTTTTCCAAACACTAATCAAGTTAATAAGTGTATTTAGTGATATTTATTCTGTACTTTTTTTCGTGTTCATCATCTCGATTCGTCTCGAAAAACGCAATTGAGCTAGAACAAAATAAATAAACAATTAACCATTGGCTGATTTTTAATTTTAAGCCCGGTGTTTTTCTCACTACTTTCGTGATTTATCAAGCGGGAGGTTTGGCGTCAAGGTATAATGATGTGCACTGTCGATTATTGTCCGGTACACACCATTAGAACTTGACTGTCGATAAACCGGTTGTACTCAAGAGAGGTTTTCTACAGTTTCCCTCTCCTCTGGCGAGAAAACCTAATTAACAGGTGGTCCAGGCGAATGCGAGTACTCCTAATAGAGCCGGCTGTAGACGCAAAATTAGGTTAATATTTAGAAACTTATGTAGAATGGTTATGCTTAATCCAAAAAAAGTATTTCTCGGGGACTCTTGTCGAAGTGCGTAAGGCCAATAGGGCAGGAGTATAAAAAAAAAAAAAAAAAAAAAAAAAAAAAAAAATATTATTTAATTGGTTTAAATAAAAGATTTCTTGATTCAAGTAAATATTAATTTGATAATAGTCAAATAATCGTTTATTTGAATCAAATAAATTTTCTTCAGTGTAGTATTAATATTATTGCTACCTATTGTCCTATAACAGAAATTAGATTGGAAAACAAATTTATTCGATTTAAATAACCAATTACTTGATTATTATCAATTAAATATTTACTCGAATCAAATTAAATTTTATTTGAGCCAATGAAATAGAATTTAAACCGCAATAATTTCATTTTATACAAGAAAGCAAAAAGTAAATTAACTTAATACCCGTTAATTAACTCAAATTATAATTAATATTCAATAGTATTATTTTATTACAATTAACTTTGTTTACAATCAATATTATTATTATTATTATTATTATTATTATTATTATTATTATTGTTAATACAGAACACTGGAAAATTTTATTTAATTTGAATAACCGAATAATTTACTATCACCAATTGAATATTTGCTTGAATCAAATAATTTTTACTATGGAGTAATTGAATTTGAATTTGCTCAAAAAATACCGAATTTGTTGGTTCAAATACCATTTAATTGATTTAAGTAAAAATTATTTGAGTCCAGTAAATATTGATTTAAAATAATAGATATATAAGTTATTGGTATTTTTCTACAAATGATTTTTTTAGTTTATTTTCCATTAACAAATTAAATTAAATTAATTAAATTAACAATTAAAAAATTATAAATTCACTTCCGACTCCAAAGAAATTATTATTAATGAATAAATAATATCAAATGAATGTTAAATTAATAAATCTTTCTTTACTTTTTCTATTCTGGTAAAATGATCGAATAAATTTATTCGATAACTATTTAACAAAAAAAGACAATTTGAATATAAGCCAAGTTTCATTAAACTGAATAAAACTTTACTTGGCTCAATGAAACAAAATTGTGACGAGCTATGAAGAAAGAAAAACGACCTAAGAAATAAACAAAATTATAGGTTATGTTTCTACTTTTTCCTTATTTTTTCAAATTATATATATAGTAAAACTATTATAAACATAACCTAATATTTTTTGTGGATTTGCGTCATAATAATTATTATTTAACTTAACTGTCATGGCAAAGATTTGACGGCCAAAATCTTTGCCGCATGGCAGTTAAGGAGATGAACGGGACAAACAATTATACAAACCTCGCCGATCGGAGAATACGACACTTCGACTCATGACGAATAATTACGTCACTTAAAAAACAGCTCTCCATAAACGAAAAATACTTCATCATTGTATTTAGTTTCAAAAGTTACTTTTTCCAAAGTTATTTAAAAACGTTAAAAACAAACTGATTTCCTTCTTCTATTTGTTCTTTCCGTTGTCTCACAACAATTCGAAATGATAGTCGGCCATATTGAAATGCGACGTCAGAGCAAAAACCTTCCTACAATACCGACTGCACAACCGCTACACTAATTCTCATTGGTTAACTCTGGACATCCGGAAATTTGCAATTTTCAAAAGTTCTCCACATGGAAATCGTAATAAATTATCACCATTTATTGAATTGAGATTCACATGATGTTATTCATTAAAATGTAATTAACCAAAAATACCTCATTGATCAATTACTCAAAAAAATTTCAAATAAAATTCATGTACACATTGTTTCGAAAATTTCTCATTTAAATCCAACCTTCCCGCGCAAGTGTACCAACTGTCGAACAGTCTTACCCTTTTAGAAAAATAAAATTCCTATCGTTTAGTAATAACCAAGTTTTTCTAGTCGGCAATTTGTGGAAGAACAATACCGAAATAAACCCATTTAATTAATAATTCAAGTGTTATTTTGTTAAAAACAACTTATAAAAATGGTGAGTCTTTATTGTAGAATAAAATTTTCATTTTGTCACGAACTATAGTGAAGGAGAATTCAATTGTTTCTTTTGAAATTGACAAATGAATGCTGACAACACGCGGTTATCTATATTTTTTTATTTGTTAATTAAACATCTTAAATCGGAATAGTTAACTAATTGATTGAACCGTAAATATCTTGATCAAAAAGTGGAGGAACTTTTTTCAATATTATTATTTCACGTACCTGAACCATTTTTTTCGACATCTTCGACGTTACTCCGTTTCTTTCGCCTAACCTTATAAGGACATAAACTTGTAACACGCTTTCTTCCTAGTGATGAATTCTGAACATTCTGAAAAAGAATTAAATACCGTTTTTTAAAAAAATGAAAAAAAATTTTTATCAGAATTTATGACAATACAATTAGGTCCAATTTTTGAATTAAATTCCCTTTTCTAATTACTCGAAAATTTCAAATTCGATAATTTAAAGTAGATCTTCACTTGTTTTTCACTTTTCTCGATCTCGGGACTCGAATCATAATAGTTTTTTTTACGTAAAAAAAAGAGGAAGAACGTGATCTAACCAAAAGAAATTTAAATATTTGCTAGAAAATACAGAAAAAATGGGAAGATACTCGAAAGTAATTGTCGTTAATAAACTATGAATTGTTTTAATATGTATTTTTAAAATTTGTTTTTAAAATTTGTCTTTCTTTTGACAGCAACCACAAATCATTTTACTGAAAGAAGGAACGGATTCGTCACAAGGCAAACCGCAACTTATTTCCAACATAAATGCATGTCAACTGGTGGCTGATGCTGTTCACACAACATTAGGTCCTCGTGGTATGGACAAACTTATTGTCGATCAAAATGGAAAAAGCACAATTTCCAACGATGGAGCTACTATTTTAAAGCTTTTAGACATTATTCACCCAGCAGCGAAAACATTGGTGGACATTGCCAAATCTCAAGATGCCGAGGTGAGTTTTTTTTCCCCACATTAAATATAAATCCCTCCCATCAATTCTCTACTAATCAATTATTAATCTTTGAAGCAAAAAAGAATTAGTATTTTGATATAGAAAATAGAGTAAAATATTTTATGAACTCAAGACTAATAATTTCTCTCGAGATTGGAAATTGTTTCACAATTGTTCACACAAAGAATTAAATACGATAAATTTTTTTTTAAATTCAAAACTTAGAAGATTTGACTAATGTTTGTTTTTTAAATTTAATGAATAGATTGGCGATGGCACGACCAGTGTCGTACTTCTAGCGGCCGAATTTTTGAAACAAGTGAAACCATTTATCGAAGAGGGTGTTCATCCAAGAATCATCATCAAAGCCTTCCGTCAGGCAATCGATATGGCAATTGAGAAAATCAAAACCCTCAGTATCAAGATCGAGAATTCTGATCTTCCAAAACAGAGATCACTTCTCGAGGAGTGCGCCGCTACGGCTATGAATTCAAAATTAATTCACCAGCAGAGGGAATTTTTCAGTAAAATGGTCGTCGATGCGGTGCTTTTACTCGATGATTTATTACCCCTCAATATGATCGGAATCAAGAAGGTACGAATACGAGTTAAAAGTTTAAAATTTACCAAGAAAAAAAATAGAAATTATTGCAATTTTTTTTTTTTTACAAAATTCCAGGTTTCCGGTGGTGGTTTAGAAGAATCGCTCCTAGTCGCCGGTGTGGCTTTCAAAAAAACATTCTCATACGCCGGATTCGAAATGCAGCCGAAAAAATACTCTCCCTGTAAAATTGCCCTCTTGAACATTGAATTGGAATTGAAGGCAGAGCGCGACAATGCTGAAGTTCGTGTCGACAGTGTGGCGGAATATCAGAAAATTGTCGACGCCGAGTGGCAAATTCTCTATCAAAAATTGGAGAAAATTGCCAAGAGTGGAGCGAATGTTGTCTTGTCAAAATTGCCAATTGGCGACGTAGCAACACAATATTTCGCCGATCGAAATATGTTCTGCGCGGGAAGAGTTGCCGATGAGGATCTTAAACGAACAATGAAGGCTTGTGGCGGCCATGTGATGACGACCGTTCACGATATCAATGAAAGTGCTCTCGGTAAATGTGAGTCCTTTGAGGAGAAGCAAATTGGCGGTGAAAGGTAAGATATTTCCCTCGAAACTTATTTTAACAATCAAAACGATTTATTTATTCCTTCAAAAAAAATAATAAATAAAATCGATTAAACTGAAAATATTCTTTTAGATTCAATTTCTTCGCGGGATGTCCAAATGCAAAAACTTGCACCTTCGTATTGAGAGGTGGAGCCGAGCAATTTTTGGAGGAGACCGAGAGATCTTTGCATGACGCCATCATGATTGTGAGACGAATGATTAAAAACGACGCCGTCGTCGCTGGCGGTGGGGCAATTGAAATGGAACTCTCGAAAACTCTTCGCGATTATTCGCGTGTAATTGCAGGAAAGGAGCAATTAATCATTGGAGCTATTGCTCGCGCTCTCGAAATTATACCAAGGTACAAAATCTCTCAAAAAAGAGCTCAAAATTTTCCTATTTTCAATTTTGAACCAAAAGATAGATTGAAAGTGTGAAAATTAACATGAAAATTATTATTTCAGGCAACTTTGCGACAACGCTGGCTTCGACGCAACGAATATTCTCAACAAATTGCGACAGAAGCATCACATGGGAAAATGTTGGTACGGAGTGGACATTGTCAACGAGGATATCGCGGACAATATGGAAGCTTGCGTTTGGGAGCCAGCGATTGTAAAAATTAACGCATTGACTGCAGCATGCGAAGCCGCTTGCCTTATTTTGTCAGTCGATGAGACAATTAAAAATCCCTCGAGTCAACAGCAACAACCGGGCGGAGGTCGTGGAATGGGCCGACCGATGTAATACTTTAGAAAACACACAAAACAATTCGAAATTTAAATTAACTTTTCTAAATGCACTTCACAGAAATTTATTTCCTTTTAACTTCTGTGAATCATCGAGTATTTTTTTCTCTTTTCAATATTGACCTTTTTAAAAATATGTACCGTTAAGTATAATAAAAAAAATGCTTTTTTTACTGACGACTCACGCCTTCTTATTTTCTTACTAATCCACATTTTTAATCCGCGCAAGAAAAAGGAAGTTACCTAATGTGTAATTTTTCTAACCAAATATTTAAATAGTTCAGAGAAAAAAAAATTACCTTGTTTAAATATGGTGAAAAATGGTCAACTTCACTTCTATTTAGGATAAAGAGGAACTCTTCCATATTTCAAAATTCACGAATAACACTCGTAGTCACTCACAAATGTTTTTAATTAGAATAATAAAGTGTCGATCCACCTTTTCCTTTCCAGTAAAGTCACTAAATTTGATGAGGTAAGTCGCTTATTTGAAATCCAATTATTATCGACATCATTCTTTTTTTTTGAGGTTAGTTGTCGATCCGATACTCTCTGAAAATTGAAAGAAAACAGCTGGTGATCTATTGTCTGCTGCTCTGTTTTCAATAAAAAATATAATACATTTGACAAAAATTATTACTTAGACTTTTAATTTTTTTTGTTATTGAATCAATCGTTTTTCAAAGTAAGTGAATTTTAGAAATTAATATAATGTTATTTAACTTTATAACCTTACTATGGGAGAAAAGAAATTTGACAAAAAGTATTCCTTTTAGTTAAAAGACCATTTTAATGTTTGCAATGAACTTATTTTTGTGAATAAAATACTTTCGGAAATTTAATTTAGCAAAGAATGTTAATCAAACTTTTCTCTATCGGGCATATTTATTCATAATAAGGAAAATAACATTTCAATTTCCTTGTTTTTCATAGGACACTTCCTTGATGACAATTTGTTATTTATGATTGAATTCGAATAAAATAATGACGTCGTTTAGTGACAACGTTGACAATTTAGTAACGGATTCATCTTCTTGCAAGTAAGAATTTTTGTCAAATTCAAAATAATTTTGATTATTTATTTTCAACGTGTATTATTGACCTAACCTTATTTTTATAATTATGATGTTATCTTTACTGTTATTTTTATTTCTATCTTAACTATTTTTTACCATTTTTACTACTTCGACCATTTTTACTATTATTTCTCTTTTTATTACTATTCTTAGCAATATTTCCATTTTTACTGTTTATTTACAATATTATTTCAATTTATATTATTATTTTTCATCAATATTTCTATTATTTTGACTATTATTTCTATTTTTATTACTGCGTTTTTATTAATTCTATTACTGATTGCAATGTTATTTAATTAAAATTTATAAATTCCCCAGACAAATGTCCTCGGAGATGAAATCGACTACAGGAAAAGACTCGTGCCAGGAAAATGTCAAATTTCGAACAGACAACATTGAAAAATCTCCGAATGATAAAAAGGACTACAGAGGCCTTATTTTATCAAATGAAATGAAAGTCCTGCTAATTAGCGATCCGACAACGGACAAAAGTGCCGCAGCACTCGACGTTCAAGTTGGTGAGCTATGCAAAAAAAAGAAAAATTTACCCAAGAAATTAAAAATAGAAGAATTAATATTACAAAATCTCTTTTTATTTTTCAGGTCATCTAAGTGATCCCCGCGAGGTGCAAGGTTTAGCGCATTTTTGCGAACACATGCTGTTTCTGGGTACGAAAAAATATCCCGAACAAAATGAATATCACACCTATCTTTCACAAAACGGCGGACACTCAAATGCCCTCACATATCCGGATAATACTTGTTACTATTTTGATGTGAACACCGATAATCTCGAGGGTGCATTGGATCGTTTTGCGCAATTCTTCCTCGAACCACTATTCACTGAATCGAATACAGAGCGCGAGATAAAGGCCGTGAATTCAGAGCACGAGAAGAATTTAGCGAATGACACGTGGCGTTGGAATCAACTCGATAAATCGTCGGCAAATTCAACTCATCCATATTCACAATTCGGCACTGGCAGTTTAGAGACACTTGAGATTATACCAAAGCTGAAAAATATCAATATTCGCCAGGAATTATTGAATTTTCATCAAAAATGGTATTCGTCAAATATCATGGCTCTCAGTGTTCTTGGAAAAGGTTTAGTTTTTTCATTTTTCTTCTATTATTGCAATTAATTAAAAGTGTATTAAAATTTTACTAATTTTATTAATATTGAATTAATTAATTAATTATTAAAATAAAGTATTTTATTTGCAGAGAGTTTGGACGAATTGGAGAAAATGGTTGTAAAATTATTCTCTGATATTGAGAATAAAAAAATAGAAGCGCCCAAGTGGACGGAACATCCTTTCGATGAGAGGCAATTTAAGAGCAAATGGTACGTTGTGCCGATTAAGGACGTTCGAAATTTGGGTATGACATTTTATATTCCGGATTTACGGGAACATTATCGATCTTCTGTAAGTTTATTCTATTTGTTATCGAAAATATTCTTTTCCTAATAATAGAATTGTAAGAAATTGGAAAATTATTGTTTTCTATTTTCTTTCAGCCCGTGAGTTATTTGTCGCATTTATTGGGACACGAAGGAGAAGGTTCATTGCTTTCGTACTTGAAAGCAAAAGGCTGGAGCAATTCCTTGGTATCGGGTGGAAAACCCGGTGCTCGGGGTTTTAATTTTTTCAACGTTTGCGTCGATCTCACGGAAGAGGGTCTCGATCATATTGACGATATTATCACCCTAGTCTTCCAATACATCAACATGATTAAAAAGGAAGGACCTCTGGAGCGTTTGTACAATGTAATTACAATCCATTATCCCTTCGACAATATTTTATTATTATTATTTAATCGTAACGAAATATTTGTTGCAGGAAATTAGGGATATTTCGCAAATGAATTTTCGCTTTAAGGAAAAATCGTCGCCCTGCAGCTACGTGCACTTTATAGCAAAATCTTTGCCGGAATATCCGATAGAAGAAATACTTACAGCGTCAGCTTTGTTCTTGGAATGGAAGCCGGATCTTGTTAAAATGGTCCTTGGTTATTTGACTCCGGAGAATATTCGTATTCACGTTATGGCCCAAGCTTACGAGAATATTGCCACTGACGTTGAACCCTGGTACAAAACAAAATTTAAAAAAGAAAAAATACCCGAAAGCGTTATTGAAAAATGGAGGAATGCTGGTTACAATTCTGAATTAAAATTGCCAGCAAACAATGAATTTATTCCGACTAAATTTGATTTGAAGCTGGAGAATTCTGTTGTAAGTACTTTTTGAAATTAATTTTAAAAAAATACAAAATTTTAACTCAGAGTTATTAAAAATAGAACAATTAGAAAAGAAGTTTAAAAGAGAATATTAGAAAGGCATAAATTTTCAAAAATGATAAAACTTGTAAAAAACTGATATAAATTTTATATTTACAGATTGAGAAATATCCTTCAATAATTGAGGACACTCCGTTAATGAGGGTTTGGTTCAAGCAAGATGACGAGTTTCGTTTACCAAAAGCAAACATAACTTTTGATTTTGTCAGGTGAATATTTTATGAATAAAATTTTTCTCAGTGAAAAATATTACTGGAAGGAAAGGAAAAAATTGAAAAATTTCTATTTTCACTTTCAGTCCGCTAGCCTACATCGATCCAATGAGTTGCAATAACACTTACATGTTTGTGCAACTATTCCGAGATGCACTAAACGAATATACCTATTCAGCCGAATTGGCCGGTTTGAAGTACGAGCTCAGTAATAGTAAATACGGTATAAACGTAAGTGATTAATTTTTTTCTATTTTCTAAAACGAAAACATTTTTCTCATCATTGAATTCCTATTTTAGCTCTCGATCGGAGGTTACGATCACAAACAACTCGTCCTACTCGATAAAATTATGGAGAAAATGATGAATTTCAAAATTGATGAGAAGAGATTTGAAATCTTGAAGGAAAATGTTAGTAGGGAACAAAATTATTAAAAATTACAAATTATTACAAAAGAATTAGAAAACAAGAATAAAATTTCCTTAATTCGAATGTTGAGAACTTTCGAAACATAATTATCAAATTCAGAGCTTTAGAAACATAATTATTGAATTTATTCACTGAATAAATGGAAAAATTTTAATTGAACTCCTTAATTTTCAGTATATGAGGGGTTTGAAAAATTTCGACGCCGAACAGCCTTATCAACATGCAGTTTACTATCTCTCAGTATTATTATTGGAACAAGTTTGGGTTACGCATGATTTACTCGACGCATGTGCTCGTAAGTTTCGCTATAAATATTTTCCTCCCTACATCTAAATAGAAAAAAAAACAAATAATCATAAGTATTTATTAATTTTTATTTTTCAACAATTGTCTGATTACTTGAACCCGATTCTATATTCCCCAGAATTAACGGTCGAAAGCGTACGGGATTTTATACCGCAGCTACTGTCGAAAATACACGTCGAATGCTTGATTCATGGAAACATTACGAAAGACGAAGCACTGAAAATTGCCTCCTTCGTCGAATCGAAACTGACAAGTCCAAACGATTGCAATAAAGGAAATATAATACCATTGTTGCCTATGCAATTAGTTCTATTTCGAGAAGTTAGTCTAGAACGAGGTGAGAGAAAATTAAATTCTTTTCTTTCCAAGAAACGAATGAATCGTTTAACGAAATAATTATCAATAAATATCAATTCATTAATAATTATTAATGAATTTATTTTTAAAATTAATTATTATTTACCGAATTTCAATTATTAAAGGCTCACACTTTTTGTACGAAACGGAAAATAAACTACATAAGCCATCGTGCACGGAAATCTATTATCAAACCGGATTGCAATCGACAGAAGCGAATATGCTTTTGGAATTATTTTCGCAAATCATTTCCGAACCATGTTTCACGGTTTTGAGAACGGACGAACAATTGGGTTACATTGTTTGGAGTGGACTGAGAAGAACAAATGGCACACAAGGTTTAAGATTAATTGTACAAAGCGATAAACATCCACAATACGTTGAGGAACGAATGGATCTATTTATGAAATCGATGCAGGTTTGTGAAAGAAAAAAGAATTACTTAATACTTCCTTTTCGTGCAAAAACAAAAATTTTTCACCCTTTCTTTCAACCAGGATCATATCAAAAATATGACGGAGGAACAATTCAACAAGCACAAGGAATCACTAGCCGTTAATCGACTGGAAAAACCGAAGATAATGTCAACACTTTCCTCTATTTTTTGGCATGAAATTTCATCTCAATTGTATAATTTCGATCGAGTTAATATCGAAGTTGCGTACTTGAGGACAATAACAAAAGAACAAATACTTAAATTCTACGAGGTAAGACTGAAGAAAATTTGCCAAACAGAAATTGAAAATAAATTTGCAAATTACCTAATTTCATTAGTTTAAAAAAATTTTTTTTTACTTATGGTGAAAAATAATTTCAAAAATATTAATTTCAGAATTACATAAGTGATGATTCGCAATTTCGACAAAAGTTATCGGTTCACGTGATTTCAATGGCGGAGGGTGGTTCTGGATTGCAAGAGGAAACCGGAGCAACGAAGAAAAATGAAGATCAACAACCAATTCGAATTACCGACATTGTTGCCTTTAAATCGAATCATTCACTTTATCCACTTGCGCAACCATTTGATAATATTCCAAGAAAAGGAACACGATCGAAGTTATAAATTTTTAGGCGCAAGTAACTCTGATAAAGAAACTAAATTAGCAGCATTTATTTAAAAAAAGAAGCAATCAATTTTTACAGAGATTTTTAAATCTTTTTTTTTTAGATTCTAATTTGCACGCAATTGTTTATATAAATTATTTTTATCTGTTATTGTTTCTTTTTGTTAACAGTGACAAAAAGAAAACTACAATTATAAATACAACGGTTCCGTTATTTTAACTCTTTTTATAGATATTTTTGAAATCAAAATCTTGTTCTAAATGATGAAGAAAAAACAATTTTTTCTAACTTGTTAAAAGCAGGATAAGTAAAATTTTCATTGAATGCACTCTTTACATGCATAAAATAAACATTATTTAAAGTACGAGAAATCTTCTGTAATTCACTAGTTTTAGTTAAAAATTAAATTATAAACTAAAATTGAATCTGTTGCATAATTACAATTTTTTTCTCTAGAAAACTTAAAATTTTTTAACCGTTGTCGATAACAATGAATATTGTATTTTAAAAAACGCCCGTCAAGAAATGTTAATTTTTACCTACATCTTTGTTTATGAAAAATCTTCTCTTTTTTAAAAGAATATTTTTTAAACTATAGAATAAAATAAATCATAAAAATATATCAAAAAGTAAACTCTCGAGTTATTTATAAAAAAATACTTTTTTTTTATCATGAAATTAAAATAAATCAAAACCGATACAAGGATGGTGAAGAAAAATTTCAAGGAGACAAATTTTCCAAAGAAAATAAATAAAAAAATTTTTTTAATATTTCTAATCTTATCATTTCAAAAACAGGAAAAAAAATTCTCATATTTTTTGACTGAATAAAGAAAAAATCATGAGGAAACATTTTTTTTGCAAAAAAAAAAGACGAAAGAAAGTAATGACAGGTATAAATTTCGACAATGCTATCTCTCTTGAAAAACAGGAAAAGCAGTGGAAAAAATTAAATTTGCTTACAATGTTACTACATTTAAAAAAAATTAAATTAAATTTTTAAAAATACAAAATTCGAATAAATTGAAAATTTCAAGAAAATAAAATGCTGATTAATTATCATTTTTCAACTGCTATTAACTGATTGATTTTAAATCTGATTTCACAGAAATTTATTATGCCTTTGATTGTTTAGAAAAATTAAATTTATTCATTCGGAAAAATCTACAATTGGTACCTTTCATGAAGTTGATGAAGAATTAATTCTTCGAAAATATTCAATGAAATATTTGAATAGAAAAACTAGAAATATTGTTCACGAAATTTACTAATATATTTTCACTATTAGGTTTTATTTTTTGTTTCTTATTTTAATAATTTTATTTTATCAATTATTTTATTTATTATTTATTACTTATTTATTTTCTTATTATTTATTTATTCTTTTATATATTTATTACTGTTTGTTATTTATTATCATTTTCCTTGAGTGACTAATAAATTCATTTCCAAATTCTATCATCTCTAATAAAAAGTTTATAGAAAAAGAAAATAACGAATTAACACAAAAATCAATAGAGAATTTTGAAAAAAAAAATTTCTAATCATTTAATTTCAAAGATAAAGATTATCATTTTTTTTATTTTATTTACCGAGTGTAGTTGACGAATTGTTTTTTAAACAAAAATAAAATTCAGATTTAATTGCAGGAAAAAAAACTCGAAAACAATAAAAAAAAGAGAAAAAAAAGATCCAAGATGATCACATTCCTATACGATTTTCTGTGGAAGGAGAATTAATCATATAGTTAAAACGAGTTAAGTACTTTCGTATATATATAAAACATGAAACTCCAAGATTGGACAATCATATACTTCACAGTTTTTGTTAAGTTCACCTCGCGCGCTCAGGTTTGTTATTCTTTACTTTTTTTCACCCACAATTTTTAAAAACAATATAATTTTTTCAAAATTAATTTTTAATTACTCTACGAAAGCAATTGAAATAATTTTTTTTTAATGGAAATTTAAAAGTGATTTTAATTAAAAGTTTATTAAAATAATGATAATAACAAAATAATAAAAATAATATTAACAATAATAGAAAATAATATTAACAATAATTAAAAATAATAACAATACTAATAATAAATAAAAAACTTGAAATAATAACTGAATAAATTTTCAACAATTATGCATTGATTTAATTTTTTCTGATATTTTAGATTTTAAACATAATTAATTGTCGATTAAAAAATAATTTTTTTCAAATTAGTATTTATAATTTCTATAAAAAATTTTTCACCAAAGAATAAATTTGCAATTTTAATTGAATTTTTACTTGGAAAAATTAGCGCGAAGTTGGTTTTTCCAGATTGTTATTTACAATAATAACGTTCGGTTTATCTAAACACACGCAGGAAATTTGTTTAATTCATTAGGCGTAGAGAAAAAAAACTATTGTATTAAAAAAAAGAAAAATTTCGTAACTACATATTTTTCATTTTAAAATACAATCTTTGATCATCATAATCAACATTTGTTCGTATGCAAGGTGAAGGACGAATATTATAGAAATCAAGTTTACACGATAATTATAAACATGGATTAAGAAAAAAAAAGAAGAGAAAAATACTATAAAATTATTCACTTGTCTGTAAATGTTACTATTTTAATAAATTTAACAACTATTTTTTTTTAATTATTCCGCCTTCTCGATAATATTTTGAACTATGGACTTAATTAGAAATCCAAGGAGAGAAAATTATTTCAATAATAAAAAAAAATATATTTAGTTTAAATAACAATCTGAACTCGTCTGATTTTTAAAAAATATTTTCTTTTCTGAACAAATTCAATATTTTTTTGATTAGAAAAAGAGCAAGAATTACTATTCCAAAATTTTGTTTATAGAAAGAAAAATTAAATCATTGCAAAGGTGAAAATTAATAATAAAATTTGTACGAAAATATACTCGCGGTTGGAATGACGAATTTTATATGTATTATAGCAAGACATTGTTCGCCATAAATGTCGCGTTTGTCAAGTAAGAGAATTTAAATTTTTGCTAGCGATGACGCCATCAGGTTTTTTTCATTAAAAAAAAAAAGAATGAAATATTGATAAATCTCAGTATGGGGTACAACCGTGTGGCTAACAATGAAAACATGATTATTATCTTGGAAAAAAAAACTATAATATAGAACTGAAGATGCGAGATGAAATGTTATTTTCATTATACAGAATTCGAGAGAAGTGAAATCATGACAAGACAACTAATCTCCATTCTTGTCATTGTGATGACAGTAATGGTTTTCTCAACTGCTCAACTCGATAGGACGTGTCAAAGTAGTGAAGAATGCCCTGCAGGATATTGTTGTACATTGCGTAAGTTATAAATTTAATTATATTTCTTTTTATCTTAGAAAATCGAAACAATTTTGTTTTCAAGAGAAAAAAACTGCTTCCTTTTCTAATTGTATATTATTTTAGAAAATAATTAATTATTATTTTATTGCAATTATTGAAATATAATTAACTTACTTGAAATTATTTGTTTATATAGAGCCAACTAGATACAGTATTCCAACTTGTAGTCCAATGATTAAAGAAGGACAAGTTTGTAAGCCATCGATTAATATTATCAATACAACATTAAGTTATCCGAATGGAAATCAATTGGAAATATGGAATGTTCATTATATTATGTGCCCTTGCGAAGATGGTTTAGTCTGCGATCGTAGAGCCGGTGGAATATGCAAAAGCAACACCAGCAACGAAGTCTGAAAATAAAGTCCAAAACAATTTTTCCTTATGTACATATTTAAATTTATTTCCAAAGGTTTAAATATAAGTTTATATAAATAAATTCCTATTATTATTACCTTTTTCTTGTTTTCACTGTGTATTTTTCCATTTGCCGAGAGTTTAAAAGGTTCAAAAGTTTCCGCTAAACAGCAGCGAAACATAACCTCAAAATCTGAACACTTGTTTTCTTTCACCATTTTCACTGTATTCTTTTGTAATAAAAAGATTACTTTATATGAATTTTCAATTTCTATAGAGATGAATATGTGAAAATTCTAATCCTAAAAAGTTGTACATTCACGACAATAGAATTAAAAACGAAAAAAAACCTAATGCTTTTCAATTCTAGACATTTTTGTTTTGACTAACTTCAGTTCGTTACCGCAAGTGGGTAAGAAAATACGATAGTTCCTGTTTTACCGACCAAACGTTTTCGCGGGAATATAAACTATAATAAAAAAATAATATTTAAAAGCAAACTAAATTTGTTTAACCATGTAAATTTTAAGATCCTTTTTAATTTTATTATTCTTATTTCGAATTTACAGTATCAAAACAAATCGAATGTGAGAAAAGTAAAAAAAAAGTGAAAAATTATAAATTTTACCAATTTTAACCTATTTTTAAAAATAACAATTTATAATATAATTGTTATGTAAATGTTAACAAATAAATTTTCGAAATATTTGATATAGTTTTGAAATGAAAATTCCCACATCATGAATGTGAAGAGACGCTTTCCAGTAATTTGGAAAATTCATGGATAATTCATGAGAGTGTGTCAAATGCGGGTGGGAAAAAAAGAAGCGTTTACATAAAACTTTATGTATGTGTTATTTTAATTTTTTTTATGAATTCTTTTTATTTTCGTATGTTATGCGGTTCTAGTGAAAATAAGAAAATGAGTGTTCAAGATACAATTGAGGAGTTGACAGAGATTTGCATGAATCTCCGTCATAATATCAGATCTGTTGATCAGAAAGAAAAGGAAAACATTGTTTTAAAACATATCAAGGAGTTTGCCGACACTGGTCTTCGAATTTGTGACTTTCAAAAAGGTAAACTTTCTAAATTCATCTTCTTTACATTGCCTCCCTTCGAGAAAAAGTTATTTATATATTTTCGTTATTTGTCACGTTCAGTGACGCAGCAGCACACGCCGTTATTTCTAGGTTAGGAACTTGATTTGTTGATTTTATTCGTTTTATTCGATAGACGTTAGTTGTTGATTCTTTCCATTTTACATACACTTTAATTGTTATAATAAAAGATTCAATTTTCGAGATTTACAGGTAAATTGATCATTGTTAAAAAAATTATTATATTCCGCATTTATTTTTCTAAAAGTTAGATTAAAAGTGTAATTGTTATACTCTTGTTTACACTTTTGTCAATTATTTTTTTTATTTCGTTTGTTATTTAAAAATATTGGTGATTTTTTGTATTTTATTTTTTATTAAATTGTAGGCAATTCTCGATAAAAAATGACTTCAATTTTGGATAATGATAAACAATCGAGTTTTGATGTCGAACCTTCACTCAGATTACGTCTATCAGCAGATTCGTTAAATAATTCTCTCATGGAGGAACAACACTTGGTTGGAGATGAAACTTGTAAATCAAGTTTAGAGGCAATGGAGACAAATGACTTTTCATTGTTAAATAGTTCATCGGCAAATTTAAAGAGAAAATTAATTGAAGAAGACGAGAGGAGTGCGAAAGAAATTGAAAAAAATACGAATGAAGTGAACGAGGATAATTTAAAGGAAGTAAAGACTGATGTTAAAGAAGAAGTTAATTCACCATCGCCAAAAGTAGACGAAAAAAATATTTTGAGTAAAAAAGAAAAGGATACGTATTTAAAATTATTGCTACTTGAAGAAGAATTAGATGAGGAATTATCGAAATTAAGAACTGAATTTGATGCCGTTCCGTCGAAACAAACGACAATGAAATATCTCCACGAGTATAATGACATCAAGGATGCTGCTCAAGTTGTTTTGGGTGCTTTAGCAACAATGCGAGAAGTCACAATTGCCAGTTTGCACAAAGAATACAATTTACCAACTGCCGACGAATGAATTTACTTTTTTATTTTTGAATTTTGTTAAAAGTTTTATTACTTCGTTTCTAGACATTTTTTTCTAAAAGAAAATTACTAATATCTCTCAAAAATAACGTTAATTTCTAATTGATAGGTATTTATTACGAAAGAGGGAAAAATGTAATTTTTCTCCAAATACTTTATTTTTTTCATTTCATATTTTTCGTTTTTTACTTACTACTACTACTACTTTTTATTTTTCATTCATTACTAGTTCAGTGGTAATGAAATTATCAAGTAATAATTTTACTTGATTTCATAAAAGTTTATTTTCTATTTTCTTTCGTTCGCGTAGAACGTCTCACATTAATAATAATATGAACAAAAAAAAATTTCTACGATGATAAAAAAATTGTTATACGACAATGAATATAATTTGAATAAAAAACAATTTTGTACCTAAAACTTGTGATATTTATTTCAAGGATGTAAAATTTTGTTTATAATACTTGAAAGTGTGAGAAAAAAGTTAATTAGAATTTTTCGAGAAGGGAGAGCAATAAAATTGAATATTATTAGAAATACTAAAAGGTATAAAGAAATGAATTTTCCGTAGTGATTTAAAAGAAATTGTGTTTACATTTCAGTTTGATTTAAATTGTAATTGTTTCTTTTTTCTAATTAGGCTTGGAATGGTGCAATGTCTCGGAAGAATTATCCGTAGTGAAACATCTTGCCGGAAAAATTACGATTCTTGACTTTTTCACCTATTGTTGCATCAATTGTATGCACATTCTACCTGATTTGGATGCCCTTGAAAAGAAATATTCAATTGAAGATGGACTTGCAGTTGTATGTACCTATTTTAATTTTCCCTTCTCTTCCAATTTTTACAAAGAAACTATTTAAAATGTTTTTTTACTCAATTAAAATACATTTTATTTCCTTAAAAAATCAAATTTCAGATTGGAGTTCACAGTGCGAAATTTGCCAACGAGAGGGACTCGGAGAAAATTTTATCAGCTGTGCAACGTTATAAAATAGGACATCCAGTGGTGAACGATAGTCAATTGTCCATGTGGCGCGATATTGGAATATCTTGCTGGCCAAGTCTTGTTATTTTAGGTAAATTTCGAACAAATTATATGCAAAAAGCGGAAAATAGTTTATTTTCAACGTCTATCATTTTTTGGATTGTATTGAATTGAAAGAGAAATTTATTTACAGGACCAAAATCGCAGCCGCTGTTTGTTTTAGTTGGAGAAGGACATCGAGAATTGTTATTCCTCTACGTGCGAGTTGCACTGAATTATTTTAATTCTTTAAATCAAATATCAAATCATTCACTGCCTTTCGATTCCGTTCAGCATTTATTGCCAGCATCCAGGGGAAATTTACTCTTTCCAGGGAAAATACATGCACTTAAAAGCGAGAATGGTGAAAAATTAATTGTCTCCGACACGGGGAATAATCGAATTTTAATTATGAACGAGACTGGAAAAGTGGAAATCATAATTGGTGGCTGTGCGCCCGGTTTCGAAGATGGTGATTTTGAGAAAGCGAGATTCAACGCTCCTCAGGGAGTTTGTACCCTTGGAAATTGGATTTTCGTCGCTGATAACGAAAATCACGCGATACGAAAGGTTTCTCATGCTAAAAAATTATCATTATTCATTTTTTTTACTATTCGATATAAAATCAAATTATTTTACAATAATTGCGGCATTGAACCAGAGTTGATAAAATAATTACTAAAATTACAGATAGACATAGTGGCGAAAACTGTTACCACTGTCGCTGGAAATGGAACTCAAGGGCACGATTATTCGGGCGGAAAACTTGGAAAAGATCAAGTTCTCTCTTCACCTTGGGACGTGGCAATTTATCAACATAATCAATCTGAAAGCAATGTTCCTGTGCTTTTGATCGCTATTGCTGGCACTCATCAAATTTGGGCCCTTTTCCTCCAGGACACAATTTGGTGGAAGAAAAAGTACGTTCTTCGTTTAGAAAATTAGAATTATATAAAATACAATAATTGCCAAAAATTTAATAATAAATGGAATTCAATTGAAATTAGGAATTACAAAGCCGGAACATGTGCGGCAATTGTAGGAAGTGGAAGAGAGGAAAATCGGAATAATTCCTATCCGCATGCGGCAAATTTAGCTCAACCATCGGGTCTTGCAGTTTCCCAAGAATTAGGAGCTGTTTTCTTTGCTGACAGTGAAAGCAGTGCAATAAGAAGAGTTCATCTCGAGGATGGAAAAGTCTCCGCCGTCTGTGGAGCTGACAAAAATCCGTCGGTGAGTTCAAGGAAAATTAATTTTCTTCTTTTTGTTCTCAATTCACAAACTTTAAGCCACTGTTAATGGCACTTTTGATATTTATAATTTTTTACTCCGTAGAATTTGCATTGTTTTGGTGATTCTGATGGAAAACAGTATTCAGCAAAATTGCAGCATCCACTTGGAGTTGCTTGGGATTCAGCCCGAAAATTCGTCTACATTGCCGATACGTATAATCATAAAATTAAAAAAGTAGATCCTGAAGGGAATTGTTCGACTTTATTTGGTGCAGGAAAGCCGAGTTTCGATCACAAGGTTCCATTTTTTCAAATACCTAAATATTCAATACTTTTTATATTAAAAATTTTTTTTAGCTTACAATATTGAAACTAAATACCCTTTGATATTTTTTAGTTCAATGAACCAAGTGGATTATCATTAAATAATGGAGAAACAATTCTTTACATTGCCGACACTAATAATCATTGCATTAAATCAATTGATATCGAAACTGGAAAAATTGACACTGTAAGTTAAACTAGAAACGCAAATTTAATTAAAGCTTATGAATAATAAAATTAATTAATTAGCATTTAAAGTAGACGCAATAATTTAATTAAAACTTAAAATCGTATTTAATATAAACAAGAATTAACATTTTTAGAAATATTAATTTAACTGAAACTTAAGAATTGAAAAAAATTAAATTTTAAAGTATTCAAACGTTAATTTAAATTTACAAAACATTCGTTTTTACAGCTCACGATTGTTCTGCCAGAGGAAAAACGTGAAGCAGATAAAAAATTCGAATTTGAAACCACACTCGGTACAAATGCTGGACAATTGACTATTTCCTTTAAATTGATTTTCGAATCGAATTTAAAATTAAACAACGAAGCTCCTCAGCGATGGTCACTGAAGGTGCCACCATTCTGGAGTGAAACGACAAATTTAACCGGTAGCTTAGAAACTCCAATTCACGTGCAATATTCCCCAGGTGAAGAAGAAGAGAAAATACAAATTTTCCTCAATATTGTCGCCTGCAAAACGACTGAATGCATACCAATGAAAATTCTCGCTGTATTCAACGTACACCGTGATAAAAATAATTCGCCGAATAATTTGGATAAAAAAATTCACGAAATTTTACATTTAAAGTAAAGACTTCGGTTTTTTTAAACTTTTAATTCGAAATCATGAACAAAGGAGAAGTTTTTTTCTTCGTATAAAATTAATTTAGTACCTAAAATTAGGGTAAAATTTAGTAAAAAAAAAGATTTTAATTGAAAAATAGATAGAATTCTATTTAGTAAAATACTTAACTAGTTTTAAAATTGGAAATTTTTACTAACAGTTTGTTTTGGAGTATTTTTATACTAACACTTGTTTTTTAACTGTATTTTTTACTATTTATGGATTTATGGAAATAAAGAAAAGAGAATGTTGCAAAAAAAAAACGGGAATATATATTTTAATATAAATATTTATTTTTTAATCAAAAAATAAAAAGATACTATAAAAAATTAAAAAAATACTACAAAAAAGAAAAATCGCTACAGAAAGGCACAGGACCTGGTTTGTACACAAAAACGTTAGAAAATTCAATAATTTTTACAAGTTTGTTTTAGCTTTGCTCGATTTCTTGATAGTCTCTTTCAAGAACTGCAAGATCTTCCCTGGCCTCGGCGAATTCGGCTTCTTCCATACCCTCGCCTTCGTACCAATGAAGAAAAGCTCTCTTCGAAAAAAGAAGATCGAATTTCGTGTTAAGTTGCCTCCAAGCCGATTCAATTGCAGTCGTATTGGACAACATGCAACAAGCACGAGGTGTTTTTAACGCATCCGATGAGGAAGTCACTATTGGCGATTGACTATTAATTCCAATTTTAAAACCCGTCGGACACCAATCAACAAACTGGATAAATCTACGGTATGAAAAATAAAAATTAGAATCTTGAATTTAAAATTAAAAAAGGGGGAATTTTAATAATTCAAGAAAAATTTAATTAATTTAATTAATCCAAAAATAAATTCTGAGAAATTTTCAACTAATTTGATAATTGTAAATAAATCATTTCGTTTCAAAATTTAATCTTCCGTTGAGTTTAGCTTAAAAAGAGAGATAAAAAAAACGCAGGTAAATAGAGATTAGAATAATAAAAAGGGATTACTTTTTTTTCTTCATAGCGACAATGGCGTGATTAATATCTTTGGGAACAACATCTCCACGATAGAGCATACAGCAAGCCATGTATTTCCCTTGACGTGGATTACATTTGACAAATTGATTGCAAGGTTCAAAGCAGGCGGTGGTAATTTCGGCAACATTAAAATCATTGTATGCCGAATTTTCCGGTACAATTGGCGAATAGGCAATTAATGGAAAACGAATACGTGGAAATGGAACGAGATTTGTTTTAAATTCAATGAGATCAACGTTGAGAGCGCCATTAAATCGAAGTGAAGCTGTTATTGAGGATACAACTTGGCTTATCAGACGATTAAGATTTGTGTAAGTTGGACGGTCGACGTTTAAATTTTTATGACAAATATCGTAAATTGCTTCATTGTCAACTATTAATGTCGTATCAGCCACACTCATTGTTGTGTGAGTATTTAAAATCGAATTATACGGTTCGACAATTGCAGTTGAAACTTGTGGTGCCGGATAAATTGCTACTTGAAGTTTACTTCTTTTTTCGAAATGCATCGATAAATTTTCCATTAGCAGAGATGTGAATCCTGAGCCTGATATTAATTTTACACAATTTTTTATAAAATTATAAAATAATTCGTTGAGCAAAAAATATCTTTTGATTGAAGAAATTAGTTTAGTAATATTTTGAACTCTAAATAGAAAATATATTTTTTCTAGTAAATATTATCTTAGCAAATCGATAATTCTGAATATAAATAATTTTCTTTTCATTTTCAGATTCTAGAAATTAATATTCAACTACCAGTTCCTCCTCCAATGGAGTGTGTGATTAGAAAGCCTTGTAAACTGTCACATTGTTCGGAAATTTTTCTCAATCGCTCTATGGATTTTTCTACAATACTCTTGCCAATTGAATAATATCCCCTGGCGAAATTATTCGCCGCATCCTCGCTTCCATTGATCATAGAAGTTGGATGATAGAGACTCTTAAAAATACCACTGCGAATAGTGTCTTGCAAAAAAGGTATTACAATTTTTTAATGTCACTATTAATTTTCAGTTATAACATCTATTAAAGAAATGAGGAAATTTGCAAAATAATTAAATTTTCATATAAAAAATTTATGAAGGAATTAACTTTACAAAATAGGAAAATTTATTAAATAAATAAATTTACTAAGTAACTAAATTTACAAAATAAGCAAACTTTCTAAGTAAAAAAAATTTCCCAAATGCGAAATTGACAAAACGAGTAAATTCACTAAATATAAAAATCTACGAAGTAGAAAAATTTACTAAATGAATAGAATCACGGAAATAAATAAATTTACTGAATAAAATTAAGAAATCGAGTAAAATAGTTTAAATATTTGAACAGTTAATTTTAATTACCAATCACTGTCGGTTCGAGGTCAATAAAAACTGAACGAGGCACCATTTTATCATTTTGCAACCTTTGAAAAAACGTATCGTTTTCTAATTCTGTGGAAACATTTTTATCCTCAGATGCCGATCCATCAAAATTAATTCCATGCTCTAAGAGATAAAGTTCCCAACACGAACTTCCTAATTGTATTCCAGCCTGTCCGATGTGAATCGACACACACTCACGCTAATTCAAAAATTTATATTTCAAATTTTATTATTTTAAACAAAATTTTGAAAGACTCAAAAATTTACTCTTCAATCATTTAAAATTTTTTAATTTACTTTCGCAATTACTTTTCAAATTTATCTATTCAAAGAAATAGTTTTTATTGTTATTACATTTTCTAAATTAATTGCTTTTATTCTTACCATTTTGACTTTGTTCCAAATATAGATGAAAATAAATAAAAAAAAATTTCTTGACCAATTTTTTAATTCATTGAAATTTGAAATTCTTCGTAGGAAAAATAATCTTCCCCGCAATATTTTAAACGTATAAAAACATTTTTAAAAGAGCACGCACGAAAAATTTAGAAATCCTTGCGCCATTTCCACTGGAAAAAAAATGAAGGTTAAAAATTATTGTCTTTTTTTTCTCGCTTGAAAAAACTTTGTTTTGTAATTCGAAGACTTTTATTGAAACAAATGATTTATATTTACAAAAAATTATTTTCATTAATCAAAAATAGAATTTGGTAAAGAAAAATCTGGTAAAATGTAGATTTAGACAAAGTTAAAAGTTGAAACCTTGAAACACAATCCGTATTGTAAAAATTCGAAAAAAATGTATAATTTTTGATTTAAAAAAATTTTTTTTTTAACTGAAACTTTATTAGAGAGGGAATATTTTATTAGGCTGTAAACTAAATTATGTTTGTTCAATTATTACGATCTCTTTATAATAACGATTTTTATTATTATTATTATTGTTATAATATTTTACAGCATGATTTTTTATTGTTAGAAAATACGAATTGAAATATTAGAGATTATCTTGTATTAATTTAAACGGGAATAAATCGGATGAGAGATTATAAGAATCACTACGATTATATAAAGCTTCTTTGTAAAAAAAATTGTCATTTTCGTGCGACTGATTGTTGACTGAAAGTATTTTTTTTTATTTGTGTGAATAGAAATTAATTTTAATAAATTTTTTTTTAAATTAATTTAAATTAGATTAATTTAATTTTTATATTTATTATATAGCGAGAATTTTTATTTGTTTTAGATTTTCCCTTAGTATGTGATAATGAAGCTCGTATATCTTTTCTTCTTTTTTATTGTTGGAGTTTTTTCCCATCCAAGTTGGTGAATTTATTTATTATATTCTTTAATATTCTTTAATTATATCTTTTAATTCAATTTTTAATAAAATTTTTAATTCAATTTTTAATTCTATTAAATTCTATTTTTTAGTCTATTCTATTGTTTATTTCTGTCTTTTAGTTAAATATTTGTGAATTCTACTATAATTTTATTCATTTCATTCTAATTTTCTTTTCTTTCTTCAAATTAAATTTTAAGGCAAACAAGATGTTAGCGAAGAAGCCAAGAAAGTGATAAAATCTCTACCTTTTATGGTAAATTGATTTTTTTTCTCTTTCATTTTTTTTAATGAAATTTTTTCAAATAATTTTTGAATTTTTTTTCTTTTTTAGGCAATAGTGAGCGTGAAGGATGAATATTCGGAATTTTCCAAATGGGCAATTATTCTGAAAGAAAAATGGCTTCTTACTTCATTTGATATTTCGGAATATAAGTAAGAAAGTAAAAATTGTATTTAAAATTGATTGTAAATTTACATTTTTATTTTTACAAATTAATTTCACATGATTATAAATTTTCTCAATTTCAGGAATAATGATATCACTGTACGAGTTTATACAGATTTATTCAGCGTAAGAGGATATGAACATGGTGTAGAGTCAACCAAAGTTTTGCGTTTGAAGGATCCCGATTTATATCCAACATTTAGTTTAATTGAGGTAAATTTTTCAAAAGTTTCTAATTTTAAATCTATTTAGAATATAAATATTTTTATTTTAACCCGAAAAATAACTAAGTTCTATTTAGTGACAATTATTATACTCTTAATAATTATAATAAATAGTAAAGTCAATTTCAGAAGAATAAATCGAAATTAATTTTAAAAAATTTACAAAAACAATTTTAAAACTTTTTTCCTCAGTTGCAGAGTTCCATTGACTTTGGCGACTCACAAAAATCAATTTCACTGGCTGGACCGAATTTCGAATGGCAGGAGAATGAAGAAGCTTACTATTTGAATTCTGATTTTAAAACTATTGGAGAACTCTCAAAAATTGTAAGTTTAAAAAATATGCAAAGTAGTGAACAATTTTTATTATTTTTTCTTATTTTCTTTCTATCACTTTTCTTCCATCTTTTCTATTGATTTTGATTTAAATGAAAATATTTTATGTTAAAAATAATTCGATGAGAATATTTTGCTGAAATTTTTCTCTATTTAATACAGGAATATTTTAAGAAATCACCAATTAAAGTTTCAATGAACGGAGAAAGATACGAGGACGATTTAAATACGTGTTTAAATTCGACAAATTCAAAAGCTTTGGATGAATTCGAATGCGATCCTGTGATACTCAATGGAACTCTTATTGGCTTTCGTATTCACACGGAATGTCAAATTCAACCATTCTTGAAAATAAGTTCCATTTACGAGTGGATCTTCAAAAATATTCCCGACTTGTGCACGACGAATTATCAAATTTTAAACAATCAAAATATCATTATAGGGGCAAAATTTAAATCAACGCTTTTGGAACATTTGCTTCCAAATAAGGATTTAAAAATTCTCAATCTTATGGAGTTCAACAACGTCACTTTTAGTATAAGAGTCGACAACCATGATTAATAATATTTCTTCTTATACTTTATTTTTTTATTTCAGTAAATAAGTGCAAGTTTTCAGAAATTTACTTTTTAGATCGTAACATTTTGTTTACTAAAGACTTATTTTACTCGTTCGAAGTTTTTAATTACTCTTAAGATATAATTTTCAAAAAACTTCTTCTTTTTTTGAAGTAACATTTTAATTGCTAATTTTTTTCTCTTGAAGGTAAAATTAATTTTTGGTGCAAATACACGAAAATCTTCGTTGTTAAAATATTTTTTCGACAATAAATAATTCTTAATGAAATAAAATGATATTTTTAATGTTTTATTTGTCAGCTATAAGTTACAGTTCCATTCGTAAATTGAATACAATTCGCAATCGTTCTTACATCGATTTTCTAAATGACTGAGAAGTTTCGATAGACACGGAATTCGCGAAGAGAATTGAAATTCTCGGATTCAATAGAAGAAAAAACAACCCAATTATTATAAACTTCTTCAAAGGCGATGATGAAAAATTGTTAAAAAGAGAATTGGGTTCATTTCAAATTCCCCAACGGAAAGAAAATGAAGAATGGAAGAAAAAAAGTGCGAAAAAACTGTATAAAAACAAAAATGTATTCAAAATAAAATTCAGGGGACATGGTGAATTTTTTTGTTAATACTCTTCGCCGCCTTCACCTTCGCCTTCGACGGAATCGATGCCAACTTCTTCGTAATCTTTCTCCAATGCTGCCAAATCTTCGCGTGCCTCGGAAAATTCACCTTCTTCCATTCCTTCGCCAACGTACCAATGGACGAAAGCTCGTTTTGAATACATCACGTCGAATTTGTGATTCAATCGACTCCAAGCGTCAGCAATCGCCGTTGTGTTCGCCAACATGCAAATGGCACGTTGTACCTTTGCCAAATCGCCACCTGGTACCACAGTTGGAGGCTGATAATTTATTCCCACCTGAGAAAAAGACGAGATGGAAATTAAAAACAGGTAATGTTTTTGTCCCTTTTTGTCTTCTATTTTTAATGATTAAATAATTTAATTTTTTTACAGGTTCGTTCGTTTATCAGGGAAAAGGCTAAACATCTATCTGGAAATCGGGAAAACGTTGGAGATGAAATAAAAAGGAAATTAAATTTTTGTGGCAACTCGATGGCAAAAAAAAAATATTGCCGATACCTTAAAACCAGTGGGACACCAATCGACAAACTGAATTGTCCTCTTCGTTTTGATTGTGGCAATTGAGGCATTCACATCCTTGGGCACAACATCGCCACGATAGAGCATGCAACACGCCATATATTTGCCCCTACGTGGATCGCATTTAACCATTTGATTCGATGGCTCAAAGCATGCATTCGTCAATTCAGCCACAGTCAATTGCTCGTGATATGCCTTCTCCGCCGATATCACCGGCGCATACGTTGCCAATGGAAAATGAATACGTGGATATGGCACGAGATTTGTTTGAAATTCCGTGAGATCAACATTCAAGGCGCCATCGAATCGCAATGAGGCCGTGATTGAGGAGACAATTTGGCCAATGAGACGATTCAAATTCGTGTAAGTTGGCCTCTCAATATCCAAATTACGTCGACAAATATCGTAAATTGCCTCATTATCGACCATAAATGCAGCGTCCGAATGCTCGAGAGTGGTGTGCGTTGTCAACAGGGAATTATATGGTTCAACAATTGCCGTGCAAATTTGTGGCGATGGATAGATGGCGAATTCTAATTTGGATTTTTTCCCATAATCAACGGAGAGACGTTCCATGAGGAGGCTGGTGAATCCTGAGCCAGTGCCACCGCCGAATGCGTGGAATATTAAGAAACCCTGTAGGCCGGTGCATTGATCGGCTAATTTTCGGATACGATCTAATACTAAATCGACAATTTCCTTGCCAACGGTGTAATGACCACGGGCGTAATTGTTGGCTGCGTCCTCCTTGCCGGTGATCAATTGCTCTGGATGGAATAATTGTCGGTATGTTCCTGTTCTCACTTCGTCTGGAAAAAGAAATTACTGATTTTCAATTTAAATTCAATTATCGAACATAGGTAAATTTAATCCTAGAATCTAAAGGGATATGAATTAAATTTTCGCATTGAATTTTCATTTAATTGGGGAATTCAATTGAAATTAAATTTTTGTTCTTGAATTTGTATTTAAATTATTAAAATTCAAGTTTCGGAGTAAATTTAAATTAAATTTTAGATACAGAATTTAAATTCAGTTAAATTTAAATTTATTGTGGAAGTAAATTTATTTAACATTAAATTAAATTTCTGTTCTAGATCTAGAATTTAAATTTTCAAACTGAATTTAAATTTGATTGAATTAAAATTAAATTCTCAAACTGAATTTCAATTTCATTTATAAACTAAATATAAATCTAATTTTTAAATCTAAGCGAATTCGAATTAAATTTTTGAATTGAATTTAAATTTATTGTGGTAATAAATTTATTTAACATCAAATTGAATTTTTGTCCAAGAACATGAATTTAATTCAGTGTTTCAATAAAATTTGACAATCTGAATTGAAATTTAATTTTTGAACCTTCTTTTAATTAAATTCTCGAATAGAATTTTTATTTAATTTGTTTTATTTAAACACAATTGTGTATTTAAATTTAATTGAATTAAAATTAATTTTTTATTCTGGAATTTGAAATTAATTGAATGTAAATTATTATAATTTTTTTTTTGAGGGGGATTTTTCTGTTTTGCACTAACCGACAACGGTTGGTTCTAAATCGATGAAAACTGCTCGAGGAACGTGTTTTCCGGCTCCTGTTTCACTGAAAAATGTGTTGAAACTATCGTCACCACCTCCGACGGTTTTGTCTGATGGCATTTGTCCATCAGGCTGAATTCCATGTTCCAAGCAATATAATTCCCAGCAAGCATTGCCAATTTGTACTCCACCCTGACCCACGTGCACCGATAGACATTCGCGCTGAAATTAAAAAAAAATTGTTGTTGTTTTATTAAATTTTAAACATTGGTCATTAATATTGAAATCAATTTTTCTAACTTAATTCCTAAATTCTTCTGAATAAATTTTTCTTTATTATTAAATTAGTTGGAATAAATTCTTTTTAATCCGTGAGAATAAATTCTTCCAAAAAAATCGTTTCGAATAAATGCTTCAAAATAAATTCGAGAAAAAAAATTCTTCTAAAAAAAATTGGTTGGAATAAATTATTAAAAAAATTGATTCGAAATAAATATGTGGGAATAAATTCTTTCAAAAAAATTGGTTAGAATAAATGCTTCCAAATAATTTCGTTGAAGTAAATTCTTCCAAATAAACTCTTTGGAATAAATTCTTCTAAATAAATTTAAATTGTAATAAATTCTTCTAAATGAATTAATTATAAAATTATAAAAATTAGAAACTTTAATTACAAAACTATGACATTCAAAGCTAATTGTATTCGTTCACTTTTTTTGGGACATTTTTCAACTGAATCGAGACGAGAATTTTTATTTTGATTGGGAAACAAAATATCAATTTTTACTTACCATTTTTCGTGATTATGTGATGGGAAGATTTGATGAAAAGTCAAAATTTAGATTTTTTGCCCTTGTTTGAATTATAAACCTTTTTTTTCCTTTTCTAGAAAATTAAAAAAAAGAAGACTGTTTATACCTGAATGCAGCCAAAGAAGTTGACTGTCATTTTTTTTCTCCTCCCCTTTCAATTTTTCTGGTTTTTAATTTTTTTTTTAATTTTACCTTCGTAATTTTTATTTTTTTGATATTTTATATATATATTCAATATTATTTTTATTATTTATTAAAATCAGAATTAATTATTATTTGGTATGTGTTCCAAAAAAGGGGAATTTTTAAAAGAAATGTGTTGAAACTATTTTTATGGGAATTTTAATTATTATAAATTATTAATAATTAAATTTATGATTATTAATTATTAATTGATTAATTAATTACTATTTACTATTAATTAATTAATTAATTAAATACTTTTTATTATTAATTAATTATTAGAAGTTATTATTAATTATTTATTATGAATTACGAATTATTATTATGAAGAATATTACTGTATAAAATATAAATAATATATTTTTGTATTGAAAAGAACATATTTTTAATTTTTGTCCTTTTTTCGCAGATATGGCAGTTGAGAAGCAAGTTTCTAAATTGGCAGCGAGAAGAATAGTTTCCAGAATACTGCATATAATCGTGAGATGATTTTTTGGAGAAATATTCAGATCAGAAGATTTCTTCAGAAATTGAAAATTTCTCTTTGAATTACGTGGGGAAATTATTTAGTTTCAGTATTAATTTTTTTTATTATTTTTTTCCAATTTATTTACAATCTTTTACTTCCCCAACGTCGTCGATTTTTCTACTTTCTTTATTTTTTCTGATTTCTTATATTCTTATTGTTTTGCCATTAATTTCTCTCTCTTTTTTTATTTTGCGATTGACATTTTTGTCTTTTCTTCTTTTTTCTTTTTCCATTAATTTTTTTGTCTTTTTTTTCTTTTCTTTTGGCATTTCCTGTTTACTTGCAGTTTTAAACTATCTTTTATTCTTTCGTCCTCGTATTATTATCGCCGTGAATCCACTCTCAGCTTCCTCTGTTACATTTACTAGCTCGTCATTTTCCAGTAGTACGACTTGTTTTTTTCTTCTTCTTCTGTTTTTCTTTTTGCTTCTTCTTCTTCTTTTTCTCCTTTTTCTTCGTTTTCAATTTCTTTTTCTTTGTCCTCTACTTGATTATTACGAATTAAATGATTTGAATCATGAACAAGCATTTTCGTATGCTCGTTACTTCCCTTATGTCGTCATCAAAAAAATTTCATCGGACGAGGAGTAATAATAATTTTGAAATTTCCCATTCAAAGACAATGAGGATTCACGCCTCGTTTCGATTATTGAATTTTTTTCTTTATCGATTGACGCGGATAGAAAAATTATTATTAATGCTAAAACTTTTTTTTATCCCAGTCGTTCACATTGTTGTTGACATTTATATTTTAAAACTGAGAACAAAAGTAATGTTGTTGTTATTAGAACTTTCTTGCGCAATTAGTTTTCAAAATTTATGCGCCAAATTAATGAGAGTTTAAAAAGTGAGAAATTTATTAGTTTCTGTAAAATTAACTAAAGGACTACCAATTAATTAATTGGTTAATTTTACAGAAAATTCGAGATTCGTATAAAAAATAAATCAACTTTTCGAAATTATTAAATTAAATTAAATTGAATTGAGGAAAATTGACAGAAAAAACGCCGGATAAATGCTTAAATTAAGAAAAATAAAATATTACAAAAAAAGTGGAAAATTGAGTTATTAATATAATAGTGGAAGATAAATTTCCTTTTTAAAGTAAAATGAAGTGAAGAACGACATTCATGAAAGGTTTCTCACCTGATATCTTCCCCTCCGGGGAACTGGTTTTTCATTATACCTGTCTTCACTTCCACATCTCTTTCGAAAGTGGTTAATCTGATTTTTATACATAGAATTCAAAAAAAGTGTTTAAAAAAAATATAATAAACACGACGAGTCAAAAAAAAGTTCAAAATTATTCAATACACAAAAAGAAAGCAATGTCACTAAAAAAAAAAATTTTTTCTACAAACTAATTAAGAAAGGTTATTCCATTTTTTTAGCACATTATGTCTATATAATTCTACAATAAAAAAAGTGAATTAGAGAATTTTTAAAAATTGATTTTTCAATATTGTTGCTTCTTAACATAGTTTGCTGTAAACAAAACGCAATTAAATGACGATTATAATATTATGTAAACATTTTTTTCATGCTTCTTATTTCATATGTTTGATGAGAAAATATTTGTTAAGCGTTGGAAGTAAATCGAAAAAAAGTTCATTAGGAAATAAAAAGAAGAAAAATATATTTTATTATTTTAATTATTTCTTAAATTATTTTATTCATTAAATTAACTGAAAATCTCTTGAATGAATGTTTTTCAATATTTTTAATTGCTGTTTATTGTTATTTATTATTGATATTTATTACTATAATTTATTATTTTAATTAAATATTTTAATTTAATATTTTAATTTAATATTTTTTAATTTAATATTTTAATTTATTTTTCTCTAACAAAATTCTTTTTTTTCGAGATAAAATTTTGATTAAACGTAACTTTAGAAGGAAAAATTTGATTTTTTTTCTGAATGTATTTTGAAATTTTATAGAGAAAATTGTTCAATGAAGAAGTAATTTTTTCTGATGAAGAAATAAACGAATGCAAAATGTAATAAAATAACCGGTGAGAAATTAAAGGTTTAAGAATTAAAAAAAAAATCGCGGTGTAACTGATTATTGTAATGACAATCCCATAAGTAACTTCATGGGGTTCTAAGAAGACTTGGGATATACTTTGACGTTTCATGTAATGTTGAATATGTTAGAGAAATTGCATACAAAATTTTTCTAATCAAGGGTCACAACTAGCGAAAGCATCTTTCGCTTTCGAATTTACTTAACTTAATGTATGTAATTCACGTGTATTTCCTTAAACACTTTTTTTCCCCCTAAAACTTTTACTTTAATTCTTCGGTTTTTCAAACTTCTTCAAATTTTTCTTGCTAACACTTCAAAGCCTTTCAATTTTTTCCAATTTTTTTGTAATTAAGAGAATTCTTGAAAATAAATTAAAAATTATTATAAACAAATTTTTTTTATCACATTTACATAAATTTTAAATAAAATTTAAATTTATTTTTAATTACACAATTAATTTATTTATTTATAGTAAGTACATAATTAATTTCAAAATTTTTTTTATTTTTTAAAATGATCTTTACTTTTTCTTCCTCGTGGAAGAACCTTTTTCATTTTTTCTTCAATCATTTTAATTTCCTTAATTCTTAGTTTTATAAATTTCATCAATTAATTTTTGTTTAATGTTTTTTAATTTCTTTTTCCTTCTGGAAGAAGCTTTTTAAATTTTATCCAGTTAATTTAATTGCCTAAGTTTTAAATTATTTCATACTTTACTAAAAAAAAAATGTTAGACTAATTTAAGTATAAAACTTACGAAACTAATTAAGTTAAACATTTTTGTAAAAAAATAATAAGTTGAAAATTTAGTCAATTAAGAAATTAAAAATTTATGGAAAAAAATGAATGATATAAATTTAATTAATTAATAATTTAAAAATTTAATTAATTAAGAAGTTAACAATTTATGTAAAAAAATATTAAGTTGAAAATTTAGTTAATTAAGAAGTTAAAAACTTATGTAAAAATTTTAAAAATTAATAAGTTGAAAATTTAATTAAGTAGTTGAAACTTAATTAATTTTTTGGAAAAAAAAATATTTTTTTAATCCTCTCCTTCGATTTCTTTCTCTCTCACTTAAAGAAAATTGTACTTAAAAGGTACTATCCATTGTAACGTTTCGTATTATAATAATAATTATTATTTAAAAATAAGAGAATGTACTTTGAAGTAGGCGCCACTTGAGGGAATGTGCTTCATTATTAAAACGTGTTTCTACACGCTTATATATAGTTAGTATCCTCCTCATTATATGCATTTGCACTAGTCGCATGCAAGCTTCGTACATAATTTAGTATCGTTCAACTGTAAGCCAATTAATTTTTGAATAAGATTTTTTTTTCAAAAAAAAAATATATATATATTTATAAATATAACACAATTTTAGGGCTAAAAATATATCAAATTATCAAAAGTTGCATGCGTTTGTATATTTCTTTTATTTTTCCCTTGGCAATCACATAAATATGCAATTTTTCTGCGAATTTTGTTTATTTTTTTTCTACTATTTGTATAATGAGATAAATTATAACTTTATTTTTATAAATACTGTAAAGAGAATTTATACTCAGAAAATGAAAATAAACTAAAAATTTAGTAAAAAATGTCTTCAAATTTTAGTTTTCTAGTTATTCTTTGTGAAAGTGTGTGGAAAATTTTTATTTTTTTCTCCACTTCTTCCGTTTGTGTATTTTTAAAAGCTTGTCTTTCTTTTATAATTGAAATAATAATTGTTACACTGAGAAAAAAATTTAATTGATTCAAATAATTGATTAATTGACTATGATCAATTAAATATTTACTTAAATCAAATAATATTCAATGAAGTCAATTAAATGGTATTTGAATTAATAACTTCAATATTTGAAACAAATACCATTTAATTCTTCTTGTATTTTTTTTCTCTTTTCTCCTCTTTTTTCAATTTTTTAACATTTTTCGACTTTTTTTTCTTCTTTTCACTCAAGTTCTTCTTTTATTATTATTTTATTCTATTTTTTTCCTTTTCTAAATTCTTTTCTTCATCTCTTGATCTTTTTCTTTTTTTTGCATTTCTACTCTTCTTCTATTTCTTCTTTATCTTTTTTTATTTTTTTCTATTTATTCTATCAAATATTTTCATATTTTTATTATTTTTTCAAATATTGTTCTTTATTTATCTCTGCCTTGTATAAAACTTATTTCTTTAAGGAAAAATTTCATTTTTTTAAATCATTTTCCTCCAATTTTTAGTAAAAAAATTTTTTTTCGGAAAAATAAATCCATTTAATTGACTCTAGTAAATATTATTTGATTCTATTAAATTTTTTTCCAGTCTATATTAATAATAATACAAGAAAGTAAAATAATATTTTAATAAATTCTTCTTTAAAAGTTTATATTGAGAATGAATTACTCTTTATACAAATAATAATAATAATAATAATAATAATAATAATAATAAAATAATTTTTTATTGAAGCAAATATTATTTAATTGATTCAAATAAAAATCATTTGATTCAAGTAAATATTTTTTTATAATAGTCAAATAACCTGTGATTTGAATTAAATAATTTTTTTTCAGTGTAATTTTAAATTTAGGGAAAATTAAAAAAATATAATATTAAAATTAAACGAAGTGAAATAATAATAATAATGAAGTAAAGAAGAAATTGAATTAAAATCTGTATGTATAGAAAAAAGGAAAAAAAATAAAAAAGAGAAGAAAATAAAAAAAAGAAAAGAAGGAAAATATAAGAAAGAATGAAAGAAGAAAAAAATAAAAATAGGAAAAAAGAAATAAAGGAAAACAGAAAGAAAGGAAAAAATAAAAAAAGAAAGAATGAAAGAAGAAAAAAGGAAGAAGAGAAAAAAAAATGTTTAAAAATAAAAATAAAAATGTCGATTATATATTATGAGTAATGTAGGAACGTGAAATGTGCCACTTCATTTGATAGTATCGCGAGAGGAGGCCGATGGCAATTATTGAGTAGGTGGTATACATAAAGTTGAGGAGAATGATTGGCGTGACGTGACGTGACTTTATAAACAATCACTGACACTGACCATGTGGCACGATGAATCTGTCAAATCTCGAACATTTCATTATTAGAAAGAAAATCCCACGTGCCAATGTACTTCTGCTACCATAAAGTGATAATACAGAGTCTTCCTTATTTCTTCTTTTATGTCACGTGTACAGAAAAAATTTATGTAATTCGATTCTCATCCGGTAATTTCGATTATGTTGCATTCATAGCAGAAATCTTTCTCTAGTTCTTCAATTTTTTGTTCCTAATGTATTTCTTCTTCTATTTCTTCTTTTATCTCTTCTTCACATTTTCTTATTTCTTTTTTTAATGTTTATTTTTTTCATTTTTTTAATTGTTTCTACTTCTCCTTTCGTTCTATTTAGTAATTTTTTATTTTTCCAATTTTATTGACATTATAATTAAAGTAAAGTTTAAAAAAAAAATTTTTTTCACAAAAAATTACTAAAAATATAAAAAAATCCGTTAAAAAATTTCACCCAAAGTGGTAAAAGTTATTTTTATTCAGTCAGAAAATTCAGAAATTAATTTTAAGCATATTTTATGAATAGTAGTAAAAGTAAATTTAAATCAAGGATAGTCAAGGAAAAAATTATTTTTCAATTTTTTAATAAAAATAGGAAAAAAGAATTTTTAGAATTTTTATTTTTATTCGGAAATTAATTTTTTCTTTTGCTAATTTTATCCATTTTCGTTAATTTTCGTAAATTTAGTAGTGAAAATACTTTTTAGTCAGACAAGACAATTTTTCAGATTTCGCGTAATAAGTTTTTATAATTCTTCTAAGTAGTATAAGTAAATCAAACTCAGACATCACAATATAAATTTTTTTGTCAATATGCATATAGAAAAAGTAAATTTTTGTCAGATATGTAAAATTCACGCATAACTTTTCAGTATAGTAATTTTATAAAACAGTAGATTTTACTTAAACTCTCACGAAAAAAAAATTGTAAAATAAATATTTTTTTTTGAACTAAAAATTAAAAAGTTAAAAATTATTATTTACACCTATTAGTATCAAAAAGCGGAAATTGCACGTTGACAATTTGACATAATCAAAATTTGCATAACATTTAATATATCCATTTTAGTTTCGTGATTTAGAGAGAAAGCTGTTTTTGTGATTGATAGGATAATCCAAATGATTTTTTTCTAAATTACAATTTCTCCACATCGCTGATGATTTCAATTATTTCTTCTTTTACTCACATTCATTTTACTTGTCTCACATTTTTTTTGTTTATTTAATATTCAATTTTCGATATTTTTTAAAAAATTTTTTCAATCATTGACAAAATTATCAAAAAAAAGTTCAATAAAAATATTTAGTGAAAAATGTAGTTAAAAAAAACTGTTTATTAAAAATTAATTGGAGAACTAATTGATTAGTTGATTAATTAGTTAATTAAGAAATTACTAAAAAAATATTAAATTGAAAAATATTTAGTAAAAAATAGTTTTAAAAAACAGTTTATTAAAAATTTAGTGAAGAATTAATTGATTACTTGATTAATAAATTATGTAAATAGAAAATTAATTTACTATAAATGATTAATTAATTAATCAATTACGTAATAAAATAGAAAATAAATTAATAAATTACTGAAAAATAAAATTTATTAAATATATAATTTAATGGAAAATTAATTACGTAATTAATTGAATAGAAATTGGACAAAGAAAAATAGAAAAATAAATTTTTCACAATTTTCTGGAAAAAATTCTTTATTCTTTGCCTTCATCTCTATTTTGTCCTTTATTTTTGTACAAAAAAAACAATTAGAAAATATTTTTGAAAAATAAAATTCTTTTTTTAAAAATCCTAATTCGCAAAGAAAAAAAATAAAATAAAAAAAAAATAAAGAAAATTAATAAAAATAAGTAAATAAAAGTAAAATAAAAAATAAATAAATATGTAAATAGAAATAAAAATAAAATAAAAATACAAAAAATAAATTAATTAATAAAAAACAGAATTGTACTACCTATAATGGAATAAAATTAGAAATAACAGTAAAAGAAATTTGTTTTTTCCCTTTTGTATGTATATATAAATTTTTTATTAAACAAAAATAAAAAAAAGGAAAACAGAAAAAGAAAAAAAAAGAAACAAGTTATACATGAATGGATGAACATGAAACGGTTTTTGTATATTCAAGATTCTTGGCTTCTCATTGGCCGAGGTTGTAAATCCCGTTTACGGTAATCGCATCACGAGGAGAGTATTTTGTGATAAATCTTTGTTAGCATAAACCGCGAAATTCTCTTTGACAGGTGTGCGCGCAGAAATAAGAATATTATATTTTACCACACCAGTAGTTTAAGAACTCTCTCAGCGCTCTGGCAAAATTATTCTTTGAATCTATGCGATTTTCGATTTTATAGTTCATAAAAATTTGATATTTTCGATTTTCTTTTGTAAAATATAATTAAATTTATATTATGTACAATAATCGATTGTAAGGAGTATTGTTTTTTTTTTGTTCTTTTGGTTAAAAACTAATTTCGATCTGGTTTACGATCTCGGGCATTGTGTCATTTTAGAATCATCAAATCGAGCATAAAAAATTATATTGACTTATTTTGTATTTGTTATTTTGTTGAAAATTATTTAATTTTTTGTTTGGAAATATTTTTTTTTATTCTTTTTGTATTTCTTCTTTTTTAGTTATCATTTTCTATTTTTTTAAAATTTTTTTCTTCTTTTTAGAAAAATTTCTTCTTTTATTATTTTCTTCTATTTTTTAATCCTTTTCAATTTTAATTCATTTTCTATTTCTTTTGAATTTCTTTTTCTTTTCTTTCATCCTTTTCAATTTTTATTCTTTTTCTATTCTTCTTTTTAGTAAATTTCTTCTTTTACTTTTATTTTCTTTTATTTTTTCTCCTATTTTATTTTTTTCCCTTTTCTACATTCTTTTTGTATTTTTTTTCTTCATCTCTTGAGCTTTTTTTATATTTCTACTCATCTTCTATTTCTTCTTCCTTTTGTTCTTTTATTTATTTATTTTTTATTTATTCTATTACATATTTTCTAATTTTTCTTATTTTTTTTAATATTCTTCTTCATTTATCTTTGCCTTGAATAAAATTTATTTTTTAATGCAAAATTTCGTTTTTTACACCATTTTCCACTAATTTTTACAAACAAATTTTTTTTTTCAGAAAAACAAATCCACGAATTATTATTTCATTTTTCCAATTAATTCTTATTTTGAAACTAATAGTTAAGTTTTCCTTAAATTGTAGTAATTTTACTCCTTCGACAATTATTTTTAGTTCGACAAAAAATTTTCCGAATTCTTGCAAAAAAATTTTTTTTTATCAGTAGTGAAAGTAGAGTTTCAATCAGACAGGTTTGAATTCTTGTGTTAATTGTATAACTGTAATGGAAAAAAATTCCTGGCATTTTTCTTCTAAATTTCGGTATCAGTAGAGAGACATTATAGTAGTCTAAGTTATTTACAGTCAGACAAATTCTTTTTCTGCGATTCTTGTCATTTTTGTTATCAGTAGTAAGGGTAAAGTTCTAATCAGACGGCGAGTGGTTTCTTTCAGTAAAAATTTAAGCATAAATGCACATTTTTGCAACAAAAATTTTGTTCCTGAATTTATTTTACAAAATAAAAATTTTGTTCCTGAATTTATTTTACAAAATAAAAATTTTGTTCCTGAATTCATTTTACAAAATAAACATTTTGTTCGAATAATTTGCAACTAGAAAAATTCTCCTAAAATAAGACTTTTTAATGAAAATTTGGCTAAATTATATAAATATTGTTATATTAAATGAATAATATATAATAGAAATATAATAAATAATTTTTAAAATAGTAAATTATTGCAAACCTATTAAAATAAATATTCGGCTAAGTTGTAAATATTCTAATAAAAAAATAGAAGTTCCAATAAACGAAACTTCCCTAAAAAAAGATTTTTTAATGAAAATTCGGCTAAATTATAAATATTATTATATTAAATAATTAAGAAGTAATAGATGTACAATAAATAATTAAAAAAATAATAAATTACTGCAAATTGATTATAATAAATATTCGGCTAAGTTGTAAATATTATAATACATGAAATATAATAAATAATTGGAAACATAATAAGTTATTGCAAATTTTCTTACAATAGATATTCGGTTTAGTTACAAACATTAGAATAAATTATAAAATAAATAATGAAAAATATAATAAATTATTACAAATATATAATATAACAAAAAATTCGTCAAGGCTACAGAAATATTTCATTTTTCATTTCTATTTATAGTAGAATTACAATAAAAATATCCCAAAAACAGTTATAACAAATGCATTGCAATAATGATACAAAAACAAACATTCATAAAAGAAGAAAAACTGAAGACTCGTTTATAATGGAAAAATAAAATGAATTTTTTTTTGGATTTTTCAAAGAAAAAAAAATTCAAGAAGTTGGTATAAAGGTATAATAATATAGTTGATGGCTACAGGTTATAAAAGACATCCGTTCCCTGAAAGGCGCTCAGTACGAACGCGAGAGCTGAACAGTGTATACAGATCTCTATATAAAATAAATATACAAACTTTATTCTCAAAGCGGTTTCTTCTTCTTCTACTAAATAAAAAAAAAAATTAAAATCTTGAATAAAAAAAATAATTTTCATCCTTTATAATTTATAAATTTCCAACATGATCACAATAAACGATTAAGTGATATAAATTTTTTTCCGCAAACAAAAAGTTTTCTCATGGTGACAGTGCTGTGAATTATTTATCCCCTTGATCATCGGAAAAAAGGATCACATTTTTGCCAATATTCACTTAATTAAAGGTAGGAGAGCAAACATTTTTTTTTCTTACTAATTAGAAAATTTTGCATTTGAAACCAAAAAATGTTTTTTCGAATTTTTAAATATGTAAAATTCGAAAACAGTGAAATATTCTATTGCTTATTTTAGAAAAAGAGAATTTTTCTCTTTGAAATTGAATAATTTTTTTTTGTAAAAAAATATCAATTAAAAAATATTAAGAATTATCGTTTAAAAAATATCCCTTAGAGAGATTGTTGAAATAAATTTTTTTGGGAGATTTGAAAATTGTTATTATTAAAAAAACAATTGTCGAATTATATTTTTTTCGGAGATTAAAAAATTGTGGTAATTAATAAAATTCTTATATCAATAAAATATATAATTATTTTGCATTAGTATTTTTTTCTAATTTATTATTGATTATAATTATCGTTTTATGATATTCTGCGAACATTATTGATGAGAAGATAAGTTTTCCGTTTACGATTACTCTCTTGGGTCTTCAGTTTCAAGCAATGGATATAAGAAAAATCGATGAATTTAATAATTTATTAATAGTCAAGTTTCATTGATCGCTTTTCTACCTTTGATTATAAAAACAAAAATATTTAAATGCAAACAATAGCAATAATAATAATAATAATATTAATATTTATATCAATAATCTAAAATAAAATAAAATTGATCAATCAATGTTCCTTATAATTAACAATAAAAATTCAATTAAAAACAAAGATGTATATTTGCGAAAAATAGGAATAATAATAACAATATTAATTTTTATATATTATTAACAAAAAATAAAATAAAAACATAAAGTTGAATAATTAATTTTTCTTAACTGATTCATTAATAATTAATTATAATCAATATCGTTTAATAAAAAAATAATAATAATAATTAATTATAATGAATAACGTTCAAAAAAAATAATAATAATTCATTATAATCAATAACGTTTACTAAAAACATAATAATAATAATTAATTGTAACAATAATAGTAATACACTGAAAAAAAAATTTATTTGATTCAAATAATCGATTATTTGATTATTATCAAATAAATATTTACTTAAATCAAATAATTTGTATTTAAATCAATTAAATAATATTTGCTTCAAATACTGAAATATTTGATTCAAATACAAAATAATTTGACTCAAATAAAAATTATTTGTTTCAAGTAAATATTTATTTGATAATAGTCAAATAATCGGTTATTTGAATCAAATAAATTTTTTTTTCAGTGTAGTTACAATAAATTCATTTTTATTTGTTTTATTATTTTTATTACTAATTTTAAGAATAATAACAATAATATAGTAATAATACTAATAATAATAATAACAAATAACAAAAACAAAATAAAAAAAGAGTGAAAAAATAATAATTAATGTTGAAAAGGATAAAAGCAAAAAAAAAATGTGGGGAAAATATTTCAAAAGAGCAGATGTTAAAATCCAGTGCAACAGTGATTTATAATTTTTTAATTAGAAAATAATCGAAGAGTGAGAGACTGTTGGCTTCTTTTTTCTCTCTTTTTGGCGAACTGTTGCATAAATTTTCTGACCTAAAGTAATAGCCAGAAATAATGAATCATGAATATAATTGCAATGTGGAAAAATTTCAAATGAGGCATTTGCATTTTTTCAGGTATTATTTAAAAGCGCGAGAAAATGTCAACGAGTCGCGGGCAAAATAATTTAGTATTTAACGCCCCGCCAGGAAAATAGGGGGAGAATTATTGGTTCACTTTTATTTTTTTCTTCACCTAGTTTGCATAAAAATAAAAATAATAATAATAATATACAGTATCATTTCTTTAATTATTTCTAATAATTATAATTACAATAATATTAATAATTAATATAATAATTATTATTTTTCTTATTAATATTTACTTATTATTAATTTTATTTTATTTTAATATAATAATAATATAATAATAATAATATTTTTTATATTTCGTAAAATAAATATAAATTAGAATTTTAATTTCTTCTCTTCCGTTAATTTCGAATTTTTTTATTCTTCATTTAAATTAATTTCCTTGACATCTTATTACCTGAAAGCGTTGCACTTATTTGAAAAATCAGGTCAAAAAATAATTCTACCCTAAAAACGAAAAAACTAAGTAATTAAAATTTTAATGAAAAAAAAAATTCTAATTAGATCGAAAATTGGCGAAAAACAAAAAAATAAAGAGTATTTGTATTTCCGGTTAACTGTTTCGTGAATCTAGGCGTGTAATGAAATTAATTTTCAAAGAGACATTTAAAGTAAAACTCTCGCTATTCACTTCGTGGGGAGTTTCAAATTTACCAATTAAACATATAGTGCAACCCATAAAGTTGGATGAAAAGAATTTAATTTCTAGTTGCTTTTTTTCTTTCTTTATCATATTTACCTTCTTCTTCTTCTGCTTCTTCCCTGAAAATGGAAGAAAAAATTTTTACTTCATGAAAATATTTCTATTACTTTGATTACAAATTTTTTGTTTATTTTTTTCAATTTTTTATGTTAATTTATTTTTTCATATTTATTTATTTATATTTTATTTATATAAAGTTTATTTATTTATATTTTATTTATAAAAATTTATTTATATATAAAGAATTGAATTAACCGACTAATTATGAAAATACTATTAATTTACTTACATTCTTAAATACAATAAGATTAGAAACAGAAGTAAGGAAAAAAATGTTCAAGAAATATTCGTTACATATTTGAAAATAATATATATTTGTGTAATTTGGATAAAAAAAAATTGTTCCATAAATTTAAAATATAGGTTTCAAAATAAAATAATATTCTAATATCTGGATGTGACTTAATCCTATTGCGATCTCAACGTAATATAGATATGTGTATGTTGAACGACAACGAATCACCTTTGAAGTTACGTCTTTGGTCCAAACGGGTTCTTTGACCAGAAATTTGGATTCTGGGTTATAACCTTCAGGACCTACATATCAACATATCTCCATCTCGCATTCTATAGATTAGAGTTGTTGATTTTCCAAATTATTTAGTTTCAAACGTATTATATATAAATATCTGTTTATTTATTTATTTATTTATTATTAATGTATTTATTTACTTTTCTATTTAGGAAATTTAATTTAATATTTACTACTGCAAATGTTTTTTACGTAATTTTTTATTTTCTTTATTTATTTGTTTTATATTTTATATTTTAATATTTTATTTATTTGTTTGAATTAACTTATTTTATCAGCTCACCTGCATTAGTTTATTTATTTATTATTAACATTTTATTGCTAATTTATAATTATTTATATTTATAACTAATATATTCTTTTATTTATTTTTATCTATTTTTATGTTTATAGAAATAAATATTGACGGTCGCTGGGATCGAACCCTTGACCTGAAGCACCGAAGTCACATACGTTAACCATTAAGCTACGCTTATATTTATTATTCTTTCTATTTATATTACGAATTACTGGTTTTTTTTATCAATTTAAAAAAATCACAATTGCTGAACAATTGTTAATGAATTTGTTTAAAAAAAACAGGTAATAATTTTACCTTTACCTTTTATAGTAAAATAAAAGATCTTTAAATATTATTAATTAATTAATAATTAATATTATTTTATTATTTATTATTATTCAATTAATATTTGAAGATCTTTTATTTTATTATTATTATTATTATTATTATTATTATTATTATTATTATTAAATATGTTATAAATAATTAAATATGTTATAAATATTACAATTGTATTAATTAAATATTTATAATTTAAAGTATAATTCATTGTTAAAATTAAAATTTTCCGAAAAAATACACTAAAAAATTTTTTTTCATTGCATAGATAAAAAGTGAATGAATAAATTTTATTATCCGCGTGGTGGCAACGATGCGTTTAGTATGCGCCCAAAGTAATGTCACTTGCCCCATTTTAAAGTAAATTCTGCAATACAATTCGTGACTTTAAATGAAGCTTTTACCATAGTAACGGAAATTGTCTGGATACCATTTCTATTACCTTAATTAATACAATTTCTTCAAGTCCATTTGCTTTTATTTTTTCCCATTTTTTTCCTATTCTCCACATATTCTTCTTCTTTTTCTTCTCTATTTTCAATTAAATTATTTTTCCCAATTAATTAATTTCTTTTTCCACCCGAATCTATTTAGTTTCTCGATTTTTCCTTTTTGCCGCATTCTTTAATTTTTTTCTACTTCTTTTTTGTATACTATTTTTTAGCAAATTTCATTTTAGTCGAATTTTTTTTTATTTAAACTTAATTATGTACTTGGTAATTACTGGTAATTTAAAAATAAAGTCGGAAAAAATAGTGTTACGTTAAAATTGAATTTATTTCAATTTAATTTTTTCTAAATTGAAATGATTTTTTAATTTCGTAATTTTTTTTTAATTGAAAAACAATTTTTTTTAATTAAAAAAAGGGAGAAATTAAAATTTAGGAAAAATTCAATTTAAATTTCAAAAAAGACTATTTTTTCTATTTTAGTCTATTTTAGTTTGGAATATTTCGACTACGATAGAAAAAATAGTCTTTTTTTAAATATAAATTGAATTTTTCTAAACTTTAATTTCCTAATTTTTTTTTAATTGAAAAACATTTTTTTTTTAAAGGAAGAAATTAAAATTTAGAAAAAATTCAATTTAAATATAAGATTTAAGACTACTTTTTTCTTTTTTAGTCGAAATTTAAATAAATTAAATTTAAATACAGCAAATCATTTTTTTCCTAATAAAAAAATTGTTTTTTTTCGTTTTAGTCGAAATTATATCGAAGTCGTCAATTTTTATTATTTACAATTTACACACAATTCAAAATAATTTTGAGACTGCTTTTTGCTAAATTAAAAAAAAATCTGCTATTTTCTTATCGCCTTATTTTTTTATTTTTATTTTTTTTTTAATAGAATTTAATTGGACATCGAGGAGTATAATAATGTATAACTACATTACTTACAGTTAATGAGACTAATGGAGTTTTAAGTTGATAATTAAGTTATTAGTGTATATAGCTTATATGGGAAATTAGATTTCGTGGATAGAAGTGAGAAACTGTTAGAAACACTTTTGCTTGATGATAAGTTAGGTGATGATGAACTTGAGAACTATTAACGATGACTCTCTCACGTGCAAGATTACTTTACATCTATATATAATATATAAAGAGAAGAGATTTAAAATATATAATAATAATATCCGAGAGAATATAAGTATAACAATAAAACCGGAAAAATATTCCAACAATGAACTGCGTGTAATATTCCATTCAGGATAGTGATTTACAACAGTGCGGTAATCGTAATTTTAGCAACGGTATAATTTTTAATATATTTAAATAGTTACTTTGTTAATGACGTTGAAATATATGAGATGATGACTTTTCTTTTTCTATATTTAGTTTCATGAAAGAAAAAAACGTGAAGAGATCATTTTTTTTTGTATTATAATTAAGTCTCAATTTGGAGCATTAAAAATGGTAGTTAACTTTTTTTTCATTCTTTTTTCATTTAAATATTTTGCTATTAATTTACACCTTCCTTTATTTTTTCCCTAATTTTTCACTTAATTCAGTTTTTCATTTATTTATCTATTTAATTACTTCTATCTTTAATTATTTTTCAATCAATTTATTTTTACATTTATTTGTGAATTATTTTTTCAAATTTATTTTTACACTACGATTTTAAATTCATTTTTCAATTTTTTTGTAAAATAATTTTTCAATTACTTCTTTTTTAATTATTTTTCGATCAATTTATTTTTACATTCATTTGTGAATTATTTTTTTAAATTTATTTTCACACTACGATTTTAAACTAATTGTTAATTTTTTAATTAATTCATTTTTTAATTACTTCTTTTTTCAATTATTTTTTAATCAATTGATTTTTACATTAATTTGTGAATTATTTTTTTAAAAATTTATTTCTACACTACGATTTGAAATTAATTTTTCATTTTTCAATTTTTTTGTAATTTAATTTTTCAATTAATTCATTTTTTAATTACTTTTTTTCGTTCATTTATTTTTCAATTTCTCTAATTTAATTACCTAATAACTATTTTTGAAAGACAAAAAATGTTCTTTTCATTTTAAATTTAATTATTAATACGAATAACAATATAGAAAATAGTGGAGTAAAAAATAATAATTTACCATTTTAAATAAAAAGGTGAAGATGAAAATAATTAAAAATTCACACGAAAGGTTAGAAAAGAAATAATCGATAATGTTGATACTTGACACTATAACATATTAGACGTTTTATTTGAACAACAATTGAATCGATAATGCATTCTTTGCCAAGTGCAAAAAAAAATTATTTATAAATTCCCTTTCTCATGAAGAAAAAAAAAATTTACACTAATGAATTTTATTCCCAAAATCGACTGATTTTGTGACACTAAAAAAAAGACAAAAAAACAAATTTTTTATTACAAAAAAAAAAAATTTTTTTAGAAAAAATTTTAAACAATTAAATTTTTTTTTATGTTTTAGAATATATAATTATATTGTGTTTATATATGTATATATGATTCTGGGTAACGACAGTGGAATTTCAAAACCGTCGTTTAACAATGCATGACAAGTTCCCCCCCTGCCCCCCTCATCGAGTAGTTGTCCTATAACGGTAATATAACACTTTGAACATATAAGTTAATTTATCCTTGACTTTGAAAATGTTGACCCTAATTCTCTTGTGATAATTTGCAAGCATTCTCCATTTGCTAAATATTCAAAGATTATTTTAAAATTCGTGTATTGAATATATCTTTCGTCTACTCGTCAGTGTATATTTGAATTTTTCATTTTCCTCTGCGTTTCTATTTCGAAAAAGAGAAAGAAAAAATAATAATAAATAATTAGCGTCTTTTCTTCGTTCAAACTTGAATAAATATGTAAATAAATAAGGAAACAAATAAATAAATAAATAAACAAAACAAAGAAGTAAATAAATAAACAAATAAGTAAAAAAAGCAAATAAGAAAATAAAAAAATAAATAATAAATAAATCAACAAATTAGTAAAAAAAGCAAATAAGAAAATAAAAAAATAAATAATAAATAAATCAACAAATTAGTAAATAAACAAATAAGTAAATAAACAAATAAATAACTAAACAAATAACTAAACAAATAAATAAACAGATAAATAAACAAATAAGTAAATAAACAAATAAGAAAACAAACAAATAATGAATGTAATTAAATCTAAAAATGAGAATTATAGGAGCCAAAAATGCAGAAGCGGAAAATTTAAAAAAATTAAAAGTTTAGTAATTTAAAAGGTGAAATTATCGTTTACCTCATATTTATATAATATGCTCTTAAAAATGAAAAGTATTTACAGTTGCACGCTTTGAAAAATGAAAGCATTTTTTCTACTTCCCTGCTTTGGAAATCGACAGGGATTTTAAAACTTTCTTATAATATTTATTTGTATATATATTGACCTTTTTATTTTCAATTGAAAGCATCTTTCTTCAAATCCGCAAAACTAATTTTTCCTTTCTTTCCAATGAAATTGCAATTTTTTAATTAAAAATACTTTTTTATTATTTTTATTTTTTATTCTTCAATTTCCTTTCATTTTTTCTTTATTTTCTTTTGTTTCATTTCCATTTTCAATTTTCCTTTTTTGATTTTCTTTTTCTTACACTGAATTGCCTAAATTGCAAAATACTTTTATTAGACTAAAAAAAATTTAACAAACATTTTTTTTAGTCTAATAAAAGTAAAATTCAGAAGAAAGTGTAAAAGAATGACTCAAATAAAAAGAAGATTATGAGAAAGGATTAAAAATTAAAAGCTGAAGAAGAAAAAAATATGAAAAATACACCGAAAAAAAAGTATTTTCAAATTTAGAGAATTCCTCTTCTTTTGCAGCATTTTTTCCTCTTATATACGAGCACTAAAGTTTTCTTTTCTAATTGAGAGGATTTTCCTTTATTATATTTGTTATTAAATGTCACTTTTTAGACAGGTTAAAGTTGCATTCAGAAAAACAAAAAGCAACTTAAAAATCTTCTTTTTAGTATAAACTTGTTTCATTTTTAGAGGAATAATTTCAATCAAAGAAGAAATATTAAAATTAATCTTTTAGTTAAAAAACTGTCAAATATAAACAAAAATTCCTCTTTTTTACAGATGAATATTCGTATATTGAAAATAAAATGTGAAAATAATTGTTGAGCGGAATTTTCTTCTCACTCTGAGATTTTATTTTTTTCGGTGTAAGAAAAAAATGATAAAAAAGAGAAAGAAGATAAAAACGAAAAAGAAGATAATGAATTCGAAGTAAAGAATTAAAAAAAGCGAATGAAAAGAAAGGTACAAACAAATACGAATGATTTACTAAAAAAAATATTTTTTTGTTGATGAAAATGAAGAAGCAAAAGAAGAAAAATTAAAAGCAAATTAAATTAATTAAAATTGGAACAAACTGAAATTTTAATACAAAATTAATTAAATTAAATGAAGTGAAAATAAAAATAGAATAAAATAGAAAAACAAAAAAATAAGTAAATAAGGTAAAGGAATACTGAAATTAAAGATGCGCAAAAAAATCATCAGAAGTAAAAAAATAAGATAATGATGATAAAAAAACGAAGATAAGGAAGAGTAAAGAGAAGCAATAAATGAATCCAAAAAAGCATAAAAAAATTCAAAACATGATGAAAATTGTTATACAAAAATAAAAAAGCAAGTAGACGAAGAAGTAAGAGAAGCAAACAACGAAAGAAATGATTTGCATTTGCAGTAGTAAAAGAAACTAAAAAGTAAAAATAAAAAAGAAGAAATAGAAGAACTAGTGCAGATGAAAGATCCTCGTTACCATTCCCATCCTGAAACAAGTTACAAATTGTATCTATTAATAAATAATAGAATTCGCGCTCATGAAAATTGTTTAAAGAAAAAAAAAGCCAAAACCAAAAAAAAAATACATGGCACGTGTTGCGCGGTTTCGTGGGAACAAAGTCCAAACATAACGGTGTCACTAGTCACGTTACAAATGTGCCCTGAAGTGGTCAAGAAGAAGAAGAAGAAGCTGAGTCCCCAACTCTCTGTGAGAAACAGAAGTGGTATATACATATATATATATATATCCAATCAACCATTCAGGGTACCAGGTAATCAGGCCATCCTCCCAGAGGTGCCCAGAGGTTACGGACCCAACTCAAAGCAAGGATCTGTGTTCCGAGACCAACTTTATAAATACTCTCTACTTACATGGTCCTTCTTTAACTCGTTCGTTCCGGATCTCATGTTTTATATATATATATATTGTATATGTGTGTGTAGTGGTCGAGAAACGATACGATAAGAAAATATAAAAGAGAGACGAACAAAAGTATGTATATTGTATATAATGGTCGTCGGCAAGGGAGAGCCACAAACCTACACTACGCCTTTGTTCTGAAAATTTTTATTTCCCCTCAATTGCTTCACCAATATCTTCACATTATTGTTTCCCTTCGTATACAGCTGATGCCGAGATGTAGGTGCAGAAGCAAAGAGGTAGCGGCTTCTTTTGTCCCTATATATTCGTCTACAATGGATCAACATTTTGTAAATTCGTAATCGATTTTCAATCGCATGTATCGGACGAATTTTCATTCTAAAATGCGTTGGACATTTTTTTTTATTCGAAAGAAAATATTTACTTTTGGAAAATGTTTTTAGGTCCTTTTTGTTTTTTTGTTGATATTTTTTTAATCATCTTGTTCTTCTTCTTCTTATTTTTATTTTTTATTTTCTTCTTCTTCTTCTTGTTCTTCTTGTTATTTTTCTTGCTGTTGTTTTCCTTCGTTTTCTTCTTCTTCCATTTGTTCATAAAATTCTGTTGTTCGAATAAACGATTTTTTTACATATTTTTACAAATAGAGTTTTATTTCTTTTTTTGAATTACATATTTATTACAATTATTGTTATATAATTAAAAAAGTTAAAAAAATAAGTTGACAAAAAAATAAGTAAGTTAAAAAGAAGTTAAAAATAAATTGATTAAATAAGTTAATATGTAAGTTAATAAGTTAAGTTATTTAATATTAATATCTTATTAAAAAAAAAGAATATTTTTCGAAATTCAATTAAAAGCTTCCGGTCAGAATTTTGACTTTTTTCCTACTGCCTTTTTAAAAAATATTTTTAATTTTCTTGAAAAATGATTAGATTCTTAAAATGAAAAAAAAAAATTCTACCACTTTTATTTCCGAATTTTTTTAATTGTGAAATTATTCAAAAACATCAATAAATTTTTTTTTAAATAAATATTAATTTATTTATTTATTACGTTTCCGTACGAATTAAAATTTTTCACAAAAAAAAAATTCTGATTTAAAAAAGAATTTTAGTTACAAATTCAAGGGAATTGAACTGAAATTATAAAAATAATTTTGAAAAAGTTAATTTTTATGTATTAAACTTCAGTAGATTTAAAATTAAAATTTTTTTAAAATTAAAATAAACATAATGTTGTAAAAATTATAATAAAAATAATTTTTTTTAAAAATTCTAATAATTAATTTAGAGAAGAATTTTATAGTTAAAAATTCCAGAAAGCTAAACTGAATTAAGTTAAGTTAAGTTTTATTAAAAATATTTTGAAATTTTGCCATGAGTTTTGTAATTTATAAAAATAATTGAATTACTAGAAAAAAATTTAATTAATTATGAAAATAATTGAATTTTTGAAAAGAATTTTAAGTTTTATAAAAATAATTGAATTATTGTGAAGAATTTTTTTTGTTTGTAAAAATGTCAAATAATTGATTTTAGCGAAAAAATATTTTGCAAATATGGTTTTAAATAATTAAATTCCTCTACAATTTCTATTAATATTTATGAAAATAATTTCAGGTTTGAGTAGAAGGTTTAAACAGATTTTTATTAAATACTTAAATTCTTTTAAAAATTTTTATTAAAATAGTAGAAATTAAAAAGCATTGAATAGAAAAAATTTTCGTAAAAATAATTGAGGTTCTAACAACAAATGTTTGAAAATAATTGAATTGTTGTAAAAAACTTTTGCCCCTTCGCAAAATAATTGAAATCTCGATGAGAACTTTTTTAATGAAAAATTTAAAAATAATAATTGAATTTCTGCGAAGAATGTTATTGCTTCTGAAAATAATTGAATTTTTCAAAGAATTTTATAGCTTTTGAAAATAATTGAATTTTGCAACGAATTTTTATTTAAATTCCTGAAAATAATTGAATTTTTCAAAGAATTTCATGGCTTTTGAAAATAATTGAATTTTGCAACGAATTTTCATTTAAATTCCTGAAAATAATTGAATTTTGCAAAGAATTTCATTGCTTTTGAAAATAATTGAATTTTGCAGAGAATTTTTATTTAAATTCCTGAAAATAATTGAATTTTGCAAAGAATTTCATGGCTTTTGAAAATAACAGAATTTTGCAAAGAATTTCATTGCTTTTGAAAATAATTGAATTTTGTAACGAATTTTTTTTTAATTCTTGATGATAATTGAATTTTTGCGAAGAATTTCATTGCTTTTGAAAATAATCGAATTTTGCCGAGAATTTTTCTTCATAAATTCCTGAAAATAATTTAATTTTGTAAAGAATTTCTTTGCATTTGAAAATAATTGAATTTTTCTTTGAATTCCTGAAAATTATTCGAATTTTGCAATGAATTTAATTGCTTCTGAAAATAATTGATTTTTGCAAAGAATTTCCTTGCATTTAAAAAAAAATTGATTATCGCAAAGAATTTTTTTTTCAATTCCAGAAAATAATTGAATTTCCAAGAAGAATTTTGATATTCCTTAAGACCAACAGAATTGAAATTCAAATTTTTCCCCCCCAAAAAATAGTTCTGTCTGAAATTTGAAATATAATTTTCGATAATAATTTTCTTATTATTAGAGAGTTGATTTATAAATAGATGCACATAGTGTATGTGCTTCAAAGGTACGCTTAGTGAATGCACATATATACACAGATGTAGATGAAACAAGATAGGCATTAGTTTCAAAGACACGTCAGGTGCAATAGTTACAAATTGAATTACAAGCTAACAGTTAGAAGTGTAAATTTTATTTACGGGATCAGAAATATATACACACATACATAATATGCCTTACAATCTCTCGTGAGAGATAATTAATTATTTCTGCATTTCGACATGTTTTATCATTTTTCAATGGATTTTGTATTTTTCTTTTTTTCTCCATTATAAAAAAATTTACATTTTAATTTACATTTTTAAATATTTTTTTGAAATTTTTTATTTAATCAAAAATTATAATAATCAGAACAAAATAAAAAATATTATAATGAAAATTTATTTCTATTATAGGATTTTTATACTAATAATAATATTTTATTATTAATTACTAATATTATTGATAATTTATTATTAATTACTATTGTTAATAATTGTAAATAATTTTTTATTGCGTTATGATTCTTATTAATCTATTCATTAATAAGTAAACGGGCTTAAAAAAATACTGTTTAAAAATAAATAAATTAAAAATTAAAAACTAAAAAATAATTAATAATAATAAATAAATAAATAAATTAAATAATTAAAAAAATTTTTTTTTAAATTGTTAATTAAATTTTGCTTTTAAGTACTGTTTATTATTATTTTTAATATTTTTTCATGATATAAAATTCTTTTATTTTTTAAAAATATATTTTACAATAAATTTTATAGCAAATTTTACAATAACATGAAAAGTACCGTTTACATTGAAATGAATAAATAGTTTTTCTTTCTGCCATCAGAAATTATAGATGAAAAATTTATTATTACTGTATTTATATTTTTTTCTGCAAAAAGAGAAAAGAAAAACAAAGTAAAATGTTTCTGTATAGCAGAAAAAAATATATGTTGCTGTAATTTATTCTTCCTAGGCGGAAGAAAAGTACCAGAAATTCAAATCGCTGAATAATTAATTAATTAGAAGTACAGGAACTTGTATGTATATAGGCGTGAAGTATAAAATAAGCATGCAGAAGGTATTCTTATAAATTCACACGCAATTACATCATTCTTGAATTCTAAATTCTGCCTAAATAATTATATTCTCACGAATTTCAATTTTAAACTGGAAATAAAGAAAAAAAAAGTACAATACGCATCACAGTTGTTTATTTTAAAGGATTAGAATTGAAATAAGAGAAAAGGAAACATTTAATTTTCTTCTTGATAGGAAAAAATAAGAAGAATATCTTCTTTAAAATTTTTATTTTGGATAAGAAAAAAGAAGAAGGATATAATCTTTCAAAAGTTTATTCATCATAAAGAATAAGATGAAAAAATAAGAATATTTTCTTCTTGATAAAAAAAATAAAAAAAGATTATTTTTTGGGAAAATTTTTTTTTTTAAGAAAAAAGGAAAGAATTTCTTCTTTTTTAAGTATTTCTTCATTGAAATTTCTATTCTTGATCAGGGAGAAAAATAATAATATTTATTCTTCTTAAAAAATTCCTTTCTGAAATAAAGAATATTTTTCTCTTTAAAAATTTTATTCTTGATAAAAAAAAGAAGAAGAAGAACATTCTATTCGTTAAAAATTTAATTCTTGATAAGAAAAAAAGAATATCTTCATATTTAAAAATTTCTTATTCGAAAAATTTATTCTTCATAAGGAAAATAGAAGAATATTTTCTTCATTATAAATTAAATAATTTAATTTATATTTGATAATTAAAAAGAAAAATGTTTCTTTTTTTAAAAAAGAATGAAAAAGAAAAATGTTTTAAAATAATTTTAAATAGAAAAATATTTTTATTTTTTTTTCTTTGAAAAAAGGGAAATTTTTATAGCTTCTTTTTCCTCCCTATTTTTTCCCATGGAAATTTATTTATAGATTGAAAAAAGGGCGCCTAAAATTGATCTCGCAATAAACTTACTTGCATGCGATCTTGTTTACTGAACTTTTCAAGGTTTCTCAAAGGTATCTTCAGAGAAAACCACTCGACTACTGGAACATTTAAAAGTCACTCTCCACATTATTCCATCAAAATTCTCATCTTTATTTTCTACAAAACAGGGGAAAATAGTTTTTTTTAATAAAAAAAAAAAATTTCTCCTTTTATTCGAAAAAAGATGAAAAAATTAATAAGAAAAATTTTCATTTACTGTTTCTTCTTTTCTTTTGAAAAAAGAAACAAAGAAATCTAGAAGAAAAACGAAAAAAAAGGAAAAAATTGGTTTAATGTAAAAAATTTTTCTTTTTACACAAACAAAAAAAGATTTTTTCAAACCTTAAAATTCTCTTTTTTTTCCTTTCGTTCTTCTTTTTCTAATAAACAAGAAAAGAGAAAGAACGAAGAAAAAGAAAACAAAATTTTATTCTAAAAATTCTCTTCTTCTTCTTCTTCTATTTTTTTCTTTCTTTCTAATACAGAAGAAAAAAAGATGAAGAAAGAAAAGACATTTTTTTTATTCTAAAAAATACTCTTCTATTCATTCCTTTTTTTATGCAAAGAAAAAAAAATTGTTTTTAAATGCAAAAAATTATCTTCTTTTTCTATATTCATTTTTTTTGAAGAGAAAAAAAAATGAATAATAATTTTTGGTCAGATCTCCACTACGACCTAGTCATTGAGAATTAATGTTATTCAAGAACGCAAACGCCTTTGGGGTCGACAAGTCGTACATAGTAAAATGTCGAATGTGCGACCATTGCCAATTTAAAAGTGGAGTTCCTTTGCTCCACATACCGACACATTCGCGGGGCACTGTCAATAAACTCCGGAGTCATTGGCTGGAGACTTGAAGAGACGACGTTTTCAGTCGTTAACGATAGACTGAAAACGAGGCGAAAATAGAATAATTACGCTCGGATCGACAATTCTTTTTTAATTCCCGTACGGGAATTAGAGACGCGAGCGTGAAATCCACACGAGTTAGCGGTACATTTACTTTGCATTGTCATTTTTCTGCTTTTTTTCTTTTATTCTTTTTTTTCCTTTTTTTTATTTCATTCTTCTTCTTTTTCCTTTTCTTGTTCCCTTTTTTCTTCTTTTCACTTTTTTCTTCTTCTTTTTCCATTTCTTGTTTCCATTTTTACTTTGCATTGTCATTTTTCTGCTTTTTTTCTTTTATTCTTTTTTTCCTTTTCCTTTTCTTGTTCCCTTTTTTCTTCTTCTTCCATTTCTTGTTTCCATTTTTCTTCGTTTCCCTTTTTTCTTCTTCTATTACCTTTTCTTGTTTCCATTTTTTCTTCTTTTCCCTTTTTTCTTCTACTTTTCCTCTTCTTTTTTTAAGTTTTATTATTTATTATTTTATTTTTTATTTTTATTTTCTTAGGTGGAATGAATTTTTTTTCCTTAAAAAATCTTCTTCTGCTTCTTCAAAGCAAAATATGTCACGTCTTCTTTAGACGAAATTTTTTATTTTTTTTAAATAGATAGTTTTTTTTTAAACGAAAAGTATAGCTTCATTCTTCTTTTTAAACAAAAACTACTTCTATGAATTATTTTCTGCTTCATTTACTTGAAAACAAATAATTTTTCAGTTAATTTCTTTTTCCCTTTTTTTTAATTATAAATAAAAGATCATTAAATATTATTGTTTACTATTATCTACGTAACAAATTAAAATTGTAATCAATTTTATTTATTGTTATTATTTTACAATTATTATCATTTCATTATTAATAGGAATAGCAATAGTAATAAAGAATATCAATAGTAAAAAATAAAGAGTACGTTAATAGTAGAATACAGTAATATAATAAAATAAAAAAAATTAAATAATAATATAATAATGAAATGTAATAAAATGTAATTAAATCTATTATGATGTAGTATAATATACTGTAATATAATATAATATTACAGCAATAATAATAATAATAATAATAATAATAAAAGTTGACTAAAGGAAGAACACAACTTAATAATAAAAATAAACTTGATAATAAAATATAATATAATATAATATAATATTATAGTAATAATAATAATAATAATAATAATAATAATAATAATAATAATAATAATAATAAAAGTTGAGTAAAGGAAGAACACAACTTATATTGTCGATCATGACTTTCAAGGTTTGCTTGAGTACTCTCTTTATCTTCAGTTGCAACGCGCGGTACCGCTTCAAAAAAAAAAAAAAGAAAAAAATAGAAAAAAAGGAAAAAAATAATAAAAAGTCTGCTCAAAAGCCGTAAGAAAATATTCATCGCCACCCTTCCATTATTATCTGCGTCTCTCCCTCATCACAACACTATGGTGTGAAATCTCTCCTTCTCGCTCTCTTCCTGAGAAATTCTCAGGTGCACGAGATTCTCCAGCAAACAGGTGTCACGCTCGGCTGAACCAGCATGACATTCCAGATTACGGGTGCCGTCTTCCTGGAGGAGCATTGCCCCAAGTTGTCTATATACCAAGCGGTAATTACTTTTTTCTTCTTCTTTTCTTCTTTTCTTCTTCAATTCAAATAACCTCCCACACTTATTCGTCTGTTTATTATTAGTTTCAATTAAAAATTTATTCGCAAACAAACAAAATTCTGCGCACTTTTTTTTCCTTCGTCTCCAAAAACGAGGCCTTTTTAAAAATTTATTTCCCCTGATTTTGTTACGTAGGGGAGAAAATAAGAGCCAAAAATTTCACTGTAAAAAAAATGTTTCCAAAATTAGAGCTGATTTTGGTATTAAAATACAGAATCAAATTGCGATTTAGTAGCAAAATTGCTACTAAATTAGTATCTTTCTTTTTACAGTGATTTGAATGTAGGGAAAAAAGTGAAGGACGAAAACGAAAAGTTGAAAAGAGAAATTAATTAAGTAAAAGTTTGGTGCGATAATTTATACTTAAGAATTTAGGTTCTCCAAAAAGTTTCTCCTTTGGTTTTTTTGTTAGGGAATACTTGATTTTTCCTTCTTCTTATTTTTTCTTTTAGATAAAAGAATACATTATATATATATATATATATATATATATATATCTATTTCCAATCGAGTGACCAAGTTCAGGGTCAATCAAGTCCAATGCACCTTACATCCCTATACAGCAAAACTCTAGTTAAATATTTACTTTACTTTAGTTTGCCTTATAACATCTTTGGCAAATATATATATATTTGTAAGAGAAGAGATTGTAGAGAGAATATTTTCTGAGGATAGTCTGTTTGCCATTTTTCTTCAGTGCGTTTGCTTATCGAATGTGTCAGAATTCACAATTATAGGGGTCTGCCTGCCTATATTATATCTCACCTCGTTATATAACGGATTCGAAGATTAGCAATAATTGCTTATTGAATTTACTATATAGTAGGAGAATTTTGTTTTTTGTTTTCTGTTCTCTTTTTTGCGTTTCTTCAATTTTCACTTATTGGCGACAGACGTTTCATTAAGTTTCTTATATATTATCTGCAAGTTAATTATATTCGTCGATATTTTCTAATTTGTTGAAACACTTATTTTTAGATACTTTTTTTTCTTTTGAGAGTTGTTTGAATTTCTTCTTATTCTTCTTGGTTGTTGTCCTTTTTTTATTTCTTCTTTTTTCGTATAATATTCGTAATATTTTTGTTACGCTTCTTCCTGATATTTTTTGCACTTCCTTTTTCTGCTTTCTTCCTGTTGTACTTCTTTTTTCTGCTTTCTTCCTTTTGTACTTCTACTTTTTTTTATTTTTTCTTAATATTGTTTTTGTTCTCTTCTCAATAATTATTTTTTTCTTCTTCTTTTTGAAAAATTACTTTTTTTAAAGAATAAAAAGGAGAAGGAGTAGAAAATAGAATCATTTTATTCTTTTAAAAGAAGGTAAAGAAGAAGGAGAACACTAAAAATATTTTTTTAATGAAAAAGGAATAATGAAAAATGATTTTTTGAAGAAAAAGTGGAGAAAAAGAAGGAAGAGTAGAAAGAGTAGAAAATAGAATCATTTTATTCTTTTAAAAGAAGAAAAAGAAGAAGGAGAACACTAAAAATATTTTTTTAAAGAAAAAGGAATAATGAAAAATGATTTTATAAAGAAAAATGGAGAAAAAGAAGGAAGAGTAGAAAATAGAAACATTTCATTCTTTTAAAAGAAGAAAAAGAAGAAGTAGAACAGTAAAAATGTTTTTTTTAAAGGAAGAGAATAATGAATAATGGGTTTATAAAGAAAGAAGGAGAAAAAGAAGAAAAAGTAGAGCACTAGAAAAATGTGATTTGTTTTAAAGAAGAAAAAGAAGAAGAAGAAGAAGAAAAAGGGGAAAAAGAGGAAGAAAAGGAAGAAAGAGTGAAAAAAAAAGAGTGAGAAAGAGAAGAAAGAGTGAAAAAGAGGAAGAAAATGTGGAAAAAGAGAAGAAAGAGTGAAAAAAGAGTGAGAGAGAAGAAAAAGGGGAAAAAGTGGAAGAAAAAGTAGAAAAGGAAAAAAGAAAGAGAAGAAATAGAAAAAAAGAAGAAGAAGAAGAGGAAAAAAGAAAAATGAAGAGGAAGGACAAGAGCCAAAGTGTATGTACTAGGCTCTAGGAGTAAACGAAGGAAGGGAATATATACATGTAACTTCTTCTTCTTCTTCGTCTTCTCTTCTTCTCTTCTACTGTAAGGTCGCTACCCTTGGAGCAGTAGCAAGGTCAACCGCAATATCGTTGGATCGCAGAACGCTCCCGTCTTTTTTAAAGAGCCTCTCTCTCTCCCGTGTCAGAGAGACTGTCAAGAGACACACATTCTATATTGAATCGCGGTGAATAACACACATCCAGTGAGGTGCAAGTGGGTGATGAAGTAGAAGAAGAAGAAAAAGAAGAAGAAGAAGCAAAGAGTGTGATTGTGAGTGTGGGGGAGTGAAAATTATCAAGTTCAACACGTGTCTCCCTCATTTTTAAACAATTGTTTTTCATCTCTCGTCCTATCGTTATAATTATTCTAAACTTCAATTTTTTTTATTCTTTTCTTATTTTTCTTCAGTTATAAAAATATCTTCAATAAAGAATATTTTCTATAAAGAATATCTTCCATAAAGAATATCTTCTATAAAGAATATCTTCCATAAAGAATATCTTCTATAAAGTATATCTTCTATACAATATATCTTCCACACAATATATCTTCTTTGGATATAAATATATCTTCTTCAATTTTAAACATATCTTCTTCAGTTAAAAATACTTCTTCTTTAATTCAATTATAATTAAATTAAAATCTTCTTTAATTAAAAATATATCTTCATCAGTTATAAACATATCTTCTTTTTTCAATTATAAACATATCTTCTTCAGTTAAAAATACATCTTCTTCAATAAAAAATATATCTTCATCAGTTATAAACATTTCTTCTTTTTTTCAATTATATACATATCAGTTAAAAATACATCTTCTTCAATTAAAAATATATCTTCATCAGTTATAAACATTTCTTCTTTTTTCAATTATAAACATATCTTCTTCTTCAGTTAAAAAATCTTCTATTCAGTTCTAAATGTAACTTTGTCGAACAATATAATTTTGAACAATATTCAGAAGAACCTTCTTGGGGAAAATTTATTTTTTTTGCCGAATTTACGATATGAAGAACTTCTCGTGAGAACGTGTAATCAAACGGATCTGAAATTCAAAAACAAGAAAGTGAGTTTTTCTGTTATTTTTAAACTTCATTTCTTTTCAATACGAATTTTCACGTTTTATTTTATCATTCAAAAAATTTGTTTAAAATGTTGATAATTTTTTTTTAATTACTGCTACTAGTTTTATCAAAAATATTGCCTCGTAAAGCTATCGATTTTTCTTTAAACGGAGCTTTATATATTTCTTCTTTAAAAGAGATATTTCTTCTTTAAAAAAAAAGATATTTTATCTTTAATAAAAGATATTTTTTGTTTAAGCAAAAATATTTGTTCCTCAAACAAGAAAATTTCTGTAAACGAAATTCTTTCTTCTTTCAAGAAGAATTTTTTTTTCTTCAAACAGGGATGTTTTTCTTTAAAGAAGGGCATTTCTTCTTTAGGAAAAAATATTTCTTCTTTAGAGGAAGACATTTTTTCTTTACAACTAAATATAATATTTCTAAGCAAAAATAATTTTTTGTTTAAAGAAAAAATTTCCTTCTTTAATGGAAAATTATTAGCTTACAGAAAAATTTCCTCGATTAAAGAAGAAATAATTTTATTTTAAGAAAAAATGTCCTTTTTTAATAAAGAAAAATTTTTGCTTAAACAAAAAACATTTTGGTATAAAGAAAATAATATTTCTTTAAACAAGGAAATTTTTTCATTAAACAAAAATAATTTTTCTTTAAAAAAGGAAATTTTTTTTTTTAACAAAAATAATTTTTTTTGAAACCAAGAGATTTTCTGTTCAAGCAAAAATATTTCTTCTTCAAACTAGAAAATTTCTTAAAAAAAGAAAATTTCTTTAAACAAAAATCTTTCTTCTTCAAAAAAGGATATTTTTTGTTAAGCAGGGATATTACTATTAATGTTTCGTTTACTATAATTAATTAAATGATATCAATAAGAATAAAAATTAATAAAAAATAGATAAATTTAAAGACGATAAAATTAAATATAATTAGCTCACACAAAATACAATTATTATGTGTAATAATAAACAACTGAAGATGAAATAGTTTTTTTTTGTTTTTTGATAAATATCAAATTTGGCAATAATGGGAATTTTATTGAAAATAATTAGGATTACAAAATAATTGGAGCATGGGTTAATTTTTTTTTTTTTTTGGTACAGAGAGAAAAATACAATTTTTTTGTTTCTTAATTTGTAGACTATAATTTATTTCTTCTACAATCTTTTTTTTCTTGATTAAAAATATTATTTGTACGATTATTTCTTTATTAATTTCTGATGCAACTTGAAAATTTTATATTGGTCATAAAAGATAATAATATAATTGTTCCGGGGGCCACAAAAGGCAGCAACGTTTACACAATTCACACGTCTTGCATTTTATATATGTGCCCACTATTCGACCATCACCGACTTTTAAGATTGACTCATCATTATCACAGATTTTCTTTTTCCTTTTTATCTTCTTTTTCATCTTTTTCTCCATTTTCCAAAAAAAAAAGATTTTTAACAATAAAGAAATTTTTTAATTAATATTTTAAATTTTTACCTTTCGACAAATATTTAGTGAAATTTTTTTTTATTTTAGTGAAGATTTATGGTTTTAAAAAAATCTTTTAGAAAAAAAATTTCATCATTTTTATTATTCTTAATACTTTAAAATTATTATTAATATAATACAATTAATATTAATATTATTAGTATTATTATTATTTTTAGTTTATTATTAGTTTATTATTATTTATATTTTTTATTGTCGTTATTAATAATAATAATAATAATAATAATAATAATAATAATAATAATAATAATAATAATAAATTATTGAATTCAATAAACTATTAATTTATTCAATATAATAACTTAATTATATTCACTGAGAAGACAATATTTTTTAATCAAACACAATCATTTTTGTTATATAGTCAACCAAAATTTATTTATAAATTTAAATTAAAATTTTTATTTATAAATTAATTGTAATAATATTTCTATTCAACACATAAGTTTGATTGAATAAAAATTAATTTCAATTCGATCATAAAATATGTTTAAAATTCAAACATATATTTTTTTGATTAGCTATTTAGTTTGAAAATAAAAAAAAATTTGCAGTATTTAACATAGAAAATTGCCAATGTAAAAAATGTCTTTCTAATTAACTCAAAGTCAATGGACAATTAATTTTATGCAGTTCATTTTATAGATATGTATATATATATATATATAGAATTTCATTATATCTCTCGCTATGGAATTAAAAAAAAAATTCTCATCGAAAATTGGATAATTTATTCCTATTATAAAGTATTATACCGTTATATAATCGTAAGCCGTCGTCAAGTATCATAAATTTTGTTGGAAATCACTTATTTTCTTATAAATATATTCTAAATAGAGAAGTGTATGTAGGGGAATTAATTACTAATTCAAACATCGTTAGTTGATATAATAAAGTTTTCATTGATAGTTAATAACAAGTTTAATTGCACGCACTCACGACTTTTAAGAGATAATATTAATTTGTTAACTGTGTATTAAGATTATTTCATTTTTCCCTCGTTATTACTTCTTCTAAAGTTTAAAAAAATTACATCCAAATTTTTTTTAAGTAACAAAATTTTAAACTAAATTGAATTAAATTTTATTTGAAGTAAAAAAAATATAAATTAAATAGAATTAAATCTTTTTTATCATCTGCTTTTTACAAATTCAAAATAAATTAAACTAAAACGCAGTGAATTTAATTCAGTTTTGGAAAAAAAAATAAATTCATTTATTCAATTCAGGGCAAAAGAACAAAAATTTATTTTTTTAATTAACATTTCATTGAGGTTTCATTTATTCGGTTTTTTAAAATATTTCCAAAAAAAGGTTTTTCGAAAATCTTTTTATTGTGTTAGAAAACGTAGAGAAAAAAAATTAAATTCCTCTTTTTTTTGGTATAAATTGTCTAAAGCATTTTTTTCGAGGATGAAACCAAAAAAAAAGTGGCAACCATTAAAAATAAAAGGTATTGCCTAAAAAAGGCTTTCGCTGGAGCTGAAGGAGTCTGAATGAAACGATCTAACGGTATTGGGAACGGTCCAGTCTATGTCCATAGTATTAGCTTCACAATTCTTTGAATCTTCATTCGGAAAATATGAAGTAGACTCCTTTATATTTCCGTGCAACTTTTTCATTGGCGAGTCACGATGCGCTCTTGCCCTAAATTGCAAATTATTTTCCAAATCGAATCGCGAATAAAAAGTAAAAAAAAAATTAGAAAAAAATCATTTCTTTAAAGAAACATGATTTTTTTCTTGTTTAATTTTTTATCTTCTTTCACTTTTCAAAAAATACGATAGTAAATTTTTACTTTCTGGAAGTTTTAGTTTTTCCCCTCTCTTGGGGATTGAGAAAAAATATTTTTTTAGAAAAAAAAGTGTTTTTCGTGTATTTTAGTAGAGAATATTTTTAGCGAATAGTAATTTTTATTTATTTTTTTATTAGAAAGTGAAGAAAGAGAAAAAAATTGAAGAAGAAGAAGAAGAAGGTTTTTTTGAAAATGTTTTGATTTGCAAATATTTTAAGCTAAAAATTAATTTTATTTGAAAATATTTTATCTCAAAATTGTTTTGATTTGGAAATAATTTAGTTGAAAATTGTTTTGATTTGAAAATATTTTAATTGAAAATTGTTTTGATTCGAAAATATTTCGTTTGGAAATATTTTAAATTGGAAATATTTTAGTTCAAAGTATTTCACATTCGAAAATATTTAAAATTCGAAATATTTTACATTCGAAAATAGAAAAATGGAAAATTTAATGATTTTTAAAATTAAAAATGTTTTAACTTAAAAATGTCAAATTGTTTTAAATTTTTAATTATTTTATTTGAAAATTTATAATAATTTTAAATTTGAAATGTTTTAGTTGAAAATTTTGAAATCATTTGAAATTAAAAAGTATTTTGTTTGAAAATTTCTCATTATTTTAAATGAAAAATATTTTCTTAAAAAAAATTGAAATTATTTAAAATTAGAATTAAATATTTTAATTGAAAATATTTTAATTTTGAAAGTTTAAAAGTTATTTTAAATGAAAAATATTTTACTAGACAATATTTCAATTTAAAAATATTTTTAGTCGCCATCAATCTTCTTGTATTAAATTATTATTTGTCAATATATAAAAATTTCTTATTATAAAGCAGTTTAAAAAAAAATTGAGAGAAATTGATTTGCTAAAAATATTTAATGATTGGACCCAATATTGAATCGGGTACCGTAATAAGTCAGCAATAAGTGTGTCGAGAATAGTGAACAAACGTGACAAGATAAACGTAACTGTTTTCCTCTGTTCAATTTTCAGAAATCGCTACTTAAAAAAAATCTATAATTTAATTTTTCAGGCAAAATTAAACTTTATACTCGGAATTTTTTTTACATTCTTAAAATTGAATTCAACAAATTTCTTCTTTTACTACGTTTCATTATTCTTCATCAATTATTTTCCGCTCTTTCATTATTTTCTTCCCCTATTTCTTTTAATTTTTCTTCTTCTTTCCTTTTTTCACCTTTTTTTCTTCTTCTTCATTTCTTTGTTTCCTTCTTCTTCTTCTTTTCTTTTTTTCATCTTATTTTCTTCTTCTTTTCTTTTTTCACCTTTTTTTCTTCTTCTCTTTTTTCTTTTCTTCTTCTCCTTCAGTTCTTTTTTTCCTTCTTCTTCTCCTTTTCTCTTTTTTCTTCTTCGTCACTTTAAACATATTATAATAAAAAAATTAAAATCAACTTAATTTCGTCATTTATTATTTTTGGTAAATTAATGTAAAAAAAATGAAAGGTATAAAAAATAAATGAATAAAATTAAAAATGCTATGAAGAAAGGTTGATTAAACGCGGCCAAATTACAAAAATATTGAATAGAAACTAATTTCCTGAGAGAGAGAAGGAAGATTCGAATGATTGAAGTAACAATAAAATTAATAAGAAAATAATAGGTAATGTTTTATAGTAGGTATATAATTTATAGGCACAAGGCAATTGTCCGTGAGTGTTGCTTTTATTGTATATTAAAGTGAGTAGGTTTAAATATTTTTCACTCACACACACACACAAACAAACTTGTAGCTATTTACTTTTTTTCATACTTTATATATCTATATATACGTAATATCAATCATAATTTTCCGTTAATAGAGGGGAAAAAAATGTTTTTATATTTCAAATATTTCTAGTTTGCTAATTTAATATCTTATAATAATTATTAATTGCGCATTTCTAATTCACTGGAAGGAGCATTTTCTGCTGGGGATAGAAAATATATTTATAAATATTGTTACGTGAATGTGGCACTCAATCATTTTATACAAAATTATTATATGAGCCATGAGTTCAATTTAACATTACAGTTAGTACCATTCAGTGAAACGTTAATGTGTATATAGTGGCTAGCGGATTTTATAATCGAATGCTTCTATATTATCGATTTTTTATTTCAATTCTGCTGCTGCTTCTTTTTTTTGTTTTGCTTTTTTCTTTTTTTTCTTCTTGTTTCCTTCTTTCTTGTATTTTTGCCTCTTTTAATTTTTCTTCTTCTTGTTTCTTTTTCTTATATTTTTTCTATTTTAATTTTTCTTCTTCTTGTTTCTTTTTCTTCTATTTTTTCTCTTTTAATTTTTCTTCTTCTTCTTGTTTCTTCCACTTTTTCTATTTTAATTTTTTTTCTTTTTGCTCCTTTGCTTCATCTTTTTTTCCTCTTCTAATTTTTCTTCTTTTTGCCCTTTTCTTCGTCTATTTTTTCCTCCTCTAATTTTTTTTTCTTCTTCTTCTTCTACAAATTTCGTTCTAGAAACAAAAATAAATAAAGAGAAAAAAAAATTTCTCCTCATTTTTGTTCTTCCTCAATTTTTCCTTCTCTTCTTTATCACCTTCTCGTGAATCTTCTTTGCCTTGTGAAGCAATTAAAAAATTTGCAATGAGCTAACGGTAATGATTGGAGATTATTTCTCATGATTATATAGAACGCAATTATTCCCAACACAATAAAAAAAAGCTAAATTGTCTATAAATAGTTTTAATCGTTGATTTTGTCGATTCGCGAACATAATGCACTTGATTGTTCTCTTCTCCTCTCTCTTTCTTCCTTTCTTTTTACAGTTTTTTCTGAATTTTCTACGCAAATCTAAATTTTTAAATTCAGTAAATTTTCATTAAATTTTATTATTCTCTAAAAATGAAAAATTATCTTCAAAAAATGAAGGGGAATAAAAGAAAAAATTAAGAAGAAGTAGAAATAAATTAGCAAGAAGAAATATAAGAAAATAGACAAAAATATTTTTAAAAAAAGAAATAAATGAATATAAAAAATAATGTAGAAAGAAATAAAAAAGTCAAAAGTAGTAAATGAAGAAATAGAAAAAAATAAACAACAAGAATAAGAAAAAAGAAACAAGAATAATTGGAAGAAAGTAAACAACTGGAATTCAAAGAAAAATACAAGAAGAATACAAAATAATTAAAAAGAAAAAATAGAAGAAAGTAAACAAGAATTCAAAAAGAAAACAAGAAGAATAAAAAAATACATAAGAAGAAATAGAATATTTAAACAATAACAAGAAATAAAAAAATTAAAAAAAGAGAAAAATTTTTCTTTAAAAAACTAATCAAGAATAGAGCTAAATAAAGAAGAAAAATTGTAAATAAATAAACAAGGAAAAATAGAAGAAAAAAATAAACTTGGAAAAAATATGATACACACTGGGAGAGGAAAAATTGCAAGATTACAAGGATCTATATTGCAATGAGGAAAATTAATGATTTGCAACTCTCGCATCTCCTTTTTTTTCTACATATAAATTTGAAAGCTTTGGAAAAATATTTCTGAAAACTAATTTCTCGGTGGGGTAATCCGCATTCTCTAATTGCAAAAAAAAGTCAATCTTACATGACCCATGACTTCTTGCACATTATCAAGAAGATATAAAATATTATTTACACTTAACGCTCAAAATCCCTTTTGCAATTAAAATTTTTTTCGCTTTCTCTGCTTTAAAATTTTCTTATCTTTTTTTTACCTTTTTTTTGGTTCATCGATGATTTAATGCACAAGGAAACTACAAAAGGAGAGCTTTCTCCTGTTTCTTCTTCTATTTTTTTATTGATGTCAAAAAAGAAGAGAATTTAATTTTTATTCAATAGCAAAAATTATTTTTCTTCTCCTTATCAAATTTTATTTTTTTTCTTCTATTTTTGTGCTTTTCAAATATTAATCTTTCATTTAATTAATTTTTCAATTTTTTTGGTTCTTTTTCTTCTGTTTTTTTCAATTTTTTCCCTCTACTTCTTTTTCTTGTCTTTTTCCTAATTTTTTTCTAATATATATTTTTGTATTCATTATTAATTCTTTTTTTGCATTTTTAATATTGATAATTAAGTAAAAGATGTTAAAATATTAATTGGCCTAATGGCTAACACCATTAGACGAAATAATGTTTAAAAATCTTTTACTTAATTATTTCTATTTGCTTTGAAAAAATTTGTAAATTGATTTTTCGAATTCGAGAATTTAGATTTCGCCAAATAATTGCTATAATATTTTGTGACAAATATTTTTATTTTCAGAATATTATTAATTGCATTTTTGTTATTCATTATTGTAATTAAGTGACAAAGGCACAAAACGAGACTATTTTCAAAAATTTTAATTAATATTTTAATCGAACCAAAAAAGAAGGAAGAATAAAAGAAGTTAAACTAAATAAGAAAATGGAAACAAGAAATAGAAAGAAAAAAAAGAAAATTAAAATTTTAATTGAACTAAAAAAGGGGAAGAAAAAGAAATTAACCCAAAAAAGGGAAAAGAAATAGAAATTAAACCAAATAAGAAAAAGAATAAAAGAAATAGAAAGATAGAAAAGAAAAAAAAGGAAATTAAAATTTTAATTGAACTAAAAAAAGGGGATGAAAAAGAAATTAACCCAAAAAAGAAAAAAAGAAAGAGAAGAAATAGAAAGAAAAAAAGAAAAATATGGAAGAAGGGAAAAGAAAGAAAGGAGAGAATAGAATAAGGAAATGAAGAAAAGGAAAAAAGTGGGGATAAACAAAAGAAGAAGAAAAAAAACCGGTCCTAGTTTGGGACCAACGTTCTGCACGGATGTGAGAGAGGCAAAGAGAGGAGAAGAGAGGGTTCGTTGACCAATGTGGGCCTTGTTCCCATGTCTCTGGGTCAGTAGACCTACACACGAGGCATGCCAGGAATGAATATTCGTGAATACGAAACAATTCTCAAGCATTTTCAAACACCCACCTGGGTTAAGGCGATTCATTACCTATATATATTTATATATATATATATATATATGCCCACCCACACATTTCACGTACTCCAGTCATGTATATTTACGGTTTCAGAAGCAATAAGAGCTCTCATTTCAATTATATTTCGTGCCTGATCTGAATATTTACTACACAACTCTTCATTCATAATATAATGACAGAACAATGAAATACTATAATATAATATATGAAAAGAAAGTTCAAAATTCTTCCTTTTCTTCTATTATTATTTTGCAAAGTTAGAGTGAAAAAAAATAATTTTATGCAAATAATTAAACCGACAATTTGACAATAATTATTAAATAAATATTCCCTTGTATCAAAGAATTTTTATTATACTTGAATCAAGTAAATATTTACTCGAATCAAATAATTTTTATACGAATCAAAATAAATTCTATTTGAATGAAATAAATATTTCCTTGAATCAAATAATTTGTATATTTTAATCAAATAAATATTCACTAGAATCAAATGCTTTTTATTCGAATCAAAATAAATTCTATTTGAATCGAATATTTCAGTATTTGAGGCAAACATTATTTAACTGATTCAAATAAAAATTATTTGCTTCAAGTAAATATTTATTTGATAATTAAAAAAAATGTTTGCTAATAGAAAATTTATTTGATTCAAGTAAATACAAATTGCCCAATAGAAAATAAATAACAATAATCCCAATAAAAACGTACTAAATATTTATTTGCTAATAGAAAATTTATTTGTTTCAATTATATAAAAAAAATTTGACAATAGAAAATTTAGTTGATTCAACAAAGTATTTTTATTTGCTAATAGAATATTTAGTTGATTCAAGTAAATACTTATTTGACAATAGTCAAATAATCAGTTATTTGAATCAAATAAAAATTTTTTTTTCAGTGTAAAAATAAAAAAAAAAGTATTTTAATTACATTGATATTTTTGGAAAATATTAACCAAAAAAAAGGGGAAGAGGGAGAAAAAAATTATCATTTTTGACCGTTGAGGTCAATGTCACGTTAATTATTATTTGCGTCACTAGTTATGCTAATTATTAAAAAAATTACCGTTAGTGTCAATTTTTGAACCTTCTTTAATGCGAATCATGTCTATAGTTATTGTAATTAACATTTTATAACAATTGGTTTTTTTTTTTTGCTAAAAAGGATTTTTTTTCCTTGTCTTTTATAATTTTTTTTTCCTATTAATTTTTCCAAAAGATTTCAGTGTCAGATAATTCTTTTATTTTAAAAACTGTTCTATCATTACAATTAAAATACACTTTTTAGTAAATTTTTACATTGTTAATTAGTTATTTATTTAGAAAACATTAATTTCAGGTATTAGTAGAAAATTTATATTGTTAACTAGTTATATTTATTTATAAAACATAAATTTCAGGCAGTAGAAAATTTTCTTGTCACTGAAAAATATAGATCAAAATACGTTTGCCTATCTATTAAAGAATTAAAAGATGGCTTCTATTTTTTTCCTCGCGGAAGCTAAAGTGATGGATTTTTTTTTCAAAAAAATTCAGAAATAAAATAAGAAATAAAAAATGAAAAAAAATCTATATCTGAAAGAATAATGTTTCAATTCATGTGTGGCAATATTCACTTAGAAAGTTTTTCAAGTATATTGACATTAAAGGGCAAGATTGATTTGAAGCAGATAATATAATCATTGGATAAATATGCACGACACGCTTTTTGAATATATTTAAGAGCCGAGAACAATGTGTTAGGCCGCCTCTCCGTGTAACATATATACGCAACAACATAAGATTAGACTAGACGCGAGCTAGACTTTTATTACCTAACACCTCAAACAATACAAATATATTTATATATTTATCTTTTTATTGCACTTCACTATTATAGTTATTTTTCCCTTCCAAAATTTTTCTCTTCTCTTATATCAATTTTTTAATTTACATTAATTTCTTAATTTTACCTTCTTTTTCTGTTACTTAAAAAATCATTTTGTTAGATTAAATTAAAGTAGTTAAAAATTAAAATTAGTCATGACAAAAATTAGTCTCACAAAAACTATTCGTGAAGTAAATTTCGTTAAATCTAAGACAACTTTTGTCCAACAGTGAAAATTTGCTAAATTTTTCTATTTTACAATAATTTCTTAATTTTACTTTCCTTTTCTGTTCCTAAACAAATTTATTTTTTTGGATTAAATTAAAGTAGTTAAAAATTAAAATTAGTCATGACAAAAATTAGTCGGACAAAAACTATTCGTGAAGTAAATTTTTGTTAAATCTAGGAAAAAATTTTGTTCAACAGTGGAAATTTGCTAAAATAATAATTTTGATACAATAATAATTTTGATACAATAATAATTTGGATACAATACTAAATTCGATACATTAATAATTTTGATACAATAATAATTCTGTTATTTAGACAAAAAAAATTAATTATTAAAAAAAATTTTTTGCGACTAAAATACATACAATTAATTAATAATGAAGTTGTACCAAAACAGAGTTTAACTGCGCAATTATATAAATACAGTCGTGTCTAATTAATAATAAAGTCTTTAATTAGTTTGATTAGTAAATATTCCCTCCTCTTTCTCTCTCTAGGTGCGATAATTCAAAATAACAACTCTTCGTATATATCTATAAATGTACGAGTGCTATAATTTGACATAAATTACAACTGAATGGCTATTAAAACACACGGTGTATATAATAGACGTGTATATACCCATCTTCAGTGCTCATTACAAATAATAAAGATTATTCTGTCGAGTCAAGTGCAATGATCGTCTTCTTTGCTAATGATTTATTAATGATCCTGTATGAAGATATTTATATTTGCAGTCAATTCACATGTGACATGCTCCAAATTCTAGTGAACTCGTGACACATATACAATAATTTTATACAAGCATTGATGACCGGGTCTTTAAAAATCTTAATTTAATAAAAAAATTGCTTTCTTTTAAATTGTATTAATAAAAATGGATAAATTTCTTTACTGAGTGTCAATAGTGACGCACGCACATTGTAACCCGGTTACGTACGATCAAACAATAATGTAATGGCCGCGAAATATTTATACGCATTTTTACTTCTCAATAAATCAAAAAAATAATAATGGTACAATTTTTTTTTTTGCTTCAAAAAACTAGAAAGTTTGATAAAATTAAAAGGTTTTTTTTTAAATTACAAAACAAAATTTGTCTATCTTGACAAAAATAATAGTATAACTAATTTCTAGTTATGTGTTTTAATCTTTGTTTACAATTTTAAAAAATAGTTTAAAAATATTTAAACAAATATTTGTTTATTAATAAAATAGGAAAATATTTTCATTTTAACATTTTACATTCAAATTATATTCATTCCTATTAACGAAAAAAATTGTTTCCTTTCAGAATATTCCGGTAAAAAATGAAGAAACCACATCGATGTATACTATTGGCATTTATAGTCTGGGTAAACTTGAAAGAATCTTTTAGTTTACCGGTACCTGAAGATGAGTTGGACACTTCGACAAGATTACTTGGTTCCAGGTCAGTGGCTACAGGATTCTTTATATATATATTTTTTTTTTGCCCCCCATTTTACATTTTACAACCGGATGCTTTCATTATTTTAGTGCACATGTATGTAAATTAAAGAGTTTTTCGCGAATATTTATTCAGGTCAAAGTTATAATTTTATTTCTTCAAAACTTCCTTATTATACAATAAGAAAAAAAAAATTACCGCACAGAGAGTGTTAATTGTCCGGAACTGAAGATAATAAAATGCATGAGTTTTATTTAAATTTTCCCCAATTATTCCGTAATTAATAATTATTATTACCGTTTATACAGTTTATACAGTTTATACTGTTGAAGATCAAAAAGATTCTAAGCACGCGAGAACGATTTTCTTTTTTAGAAGGAAAAAAATCTTGATGGTAGCAAGGAAAAAAGTGCGACAGTTACCTAATTAGAGTTTGCAAATCTTGTAACATAAATTATTTTAATATATATTGCAAATATAAATTTAATTTTTATTCAAATATCTACTTATAGTTTAACTTTAATTAATTTTGCTTGAAAAATAAAAATTCTCTACAAATTATTATTTATTTTTAATTTGATGATTGAAATACTGTTGATCACGATAGTGAAATATTTTCTCAGAGGAGCAAAAAAAAAACAGTTTTTGAATATTTCTTTCTAGAAAAATCGAATGACTTATGATAATTTATGTGAATATTTTGCAGTAGGCCTTTCTCTTTTGCATTAATTCATTGTCAGGCAAGGCCATAGTGTTCAGATGCTTTTATAAATCGATTCATGAATCTGATAACATGATGCAATAATAAAATGACAAGATTATCGACCTCTGAAATAATTTCTCTACTACAAATAGGCGATAAAAATTGGTTACTGCTTTTTTTCGCAATAATCATGTGCTCCTGTATTTGCAATTATTTTTTTTTTACTCCAGCACTTATTTGTATTTTTCTGTTTAGTATTTATTTTTATTTTCTAAACTATTTATTATTAATTTAATACTAATAAAAATAATTTCATTCTCGAATGCATTAATAATTTAATATAAATTATTTTTTTGCCAAGCGATTTAGTGTAAATTATTTTTGACCCAATTTCTTCTTTTTTTCCATATACAGCGTCGTAACGTCCGTATCAATTGTCTCTGGAAATGAAAAAATTGGTGGCAGCATTTTACAAAGCAGGAAATCTATTCCTGGATTCGATCTTCCACCATCGCCCGGAGGACTTTTGAGACCAGATAGATTTCAATTTTATACCCTCAACAAAAATGGTGAAGTTGTCACCAAACAGATGACGGAAAAGGAAATTCAAACACTCATCGCAGCCGGTGGTGGTCATTTTCCAACGGAAATTCACGAATCACAGACCGCTGGCATTGTCCCAACTTCCGGCATGAAGGTTGTTCGTTTTTACCTCTTCTTCTCTATTTTTATTTTTCATTAATTTTTTAATTTTTCCAGCACATTTGATCTGATAATTACTTTAACAAACCTAATTCCCTCACTCCAGGTTGCAGACGTGGTTCAAAATGTGCAAAACGTTCTCAAAGGCGAACTAAGTAAACCAACAACAGTGATGACATCAGTGCCAACAATTCCCGGCCATGCAACCGACGAATGGAGCAGTATTCTCCCATCAATCCTAGCCGGAGACATGGAAACCCAATCATTAGCAATTCCCGATTCCGAAATAACGGAACTAAAGAATAATGCCCCCGTTTACGAAGCAGAAGAAAAACCCCAAATTGTTTCAAATCCAAACGAATCAAAATTCAACAACACTCCAACCAAGGAATCTGCAAACACTCCCAAACCAATTGAGAATCAATTCAAAAAACCAGTTTCTAGTGCTGCTCAGTACGAGGCAAACAATGCCCCAAGTACCATGAGACCGGAGAAATTGTCTCCAAAACCACCCCGACCGGATTTATCGCAACCTGATGATAGTTACAGCAAGAGACCAGTTCAGGTAATGAATCAAGGAACGAAGCAAGGAATAAGTCAGGGAACGAATCAAGGAATAAATCAAGGAACGGTTGAGAACAAACCCATAAAGAATAAACCTTCCCAAAGTACCACAGTTGGACCCACCAAAAGACCGTACAGTCCACCCACCTCTTCTCCAGCTCCGGAGAAATTGAACACCTTCAAAACACCAAATCCCCCGAGAACCACCAAGAGACCCTACTATACCTATCGACCTGAATTCCCCCCAGTTTCCTATTCCGAAATTCCGATGATTCCCGTTCACGTAATCACTGCTGATCAGATAATGACATCAACGGCCCAGTACCAAAAAGACACGGCTCCCGTTTTCCAGGTTTTGAACACAATTTCCGCCGAGGCTGCAACGAATGCCACGAAACAAGCCGAAGATCAGAGCAAGCCAACGTACCCTGCCTACAAACCGGATAAATTTGTGGAAAAGTCCACTAGTGAGAGGCCAAAGACAACTCTACCAGACGTCATCATTTCCGAAACAAGTCTCTATACAAAACTTCCGGATTTAGTAACAGTCTCTACCAAAGCAGAACCGGTCAAAGTTGTTACAACTAGCAAACAACCGGGTAAATTTGCCACTACCATTAAACCGGAAATAAAGACAAGTGTTCCTGTCAAGCAAAATCAGTCCCCAGGTGATAAGTTTGCAGTTTCTAGTAAACCAGTAGCGGATGAATCAGTTTCGAACGAAACTGAAAAACCTAGCCTGTCCAAACCAGCAAATAAGCCGTCAGATTCCTTTAATTTTGATAAGACATCCACGACCGTGGACGTAACGACCGAAGTTGTCAACTCTGAATCGACGATCGGATCCGTAACAACAAATCCACTACTAGAGACGAGAGAAACGGATTTCGAATTAAAGACAACCTTTAAGTACGAATACAAAACACCGTTGTATGATACTAAAACAACCTTGGAGACAAAAGCAACCACAGAATCCTATCTCTACGAGTCGAAGACGACCGAAACTTACTCGAAACCACTGACAGATATTCCGGACACGACAAATTCTGATTTTAACAAAGAAATCTTTGTATCTCTAACTCCCCTGGACCCAAAGGAAAATATAAAGATCAATTCACCCGAAACGTCAGCTATTGAAAAGATCATCGAAACCCTGCATCATCCCACAGAGAGCAAATTCGGAGCAACTATCCTCGATCCCAACAATCAAGAAATGGAATTTTCGACCAACTTCCAAATCAGTGATGATGGCACCTCAACGATTGGTTCGATTGAAGAGGACAAGGGAAGTAGTACTGAAAGTGTTACTGGAAGTGTTACTGGAAGCGTTACCGGTAGTGTTACTGGAAGCGTTGCTGAAAGTATTACTGAAAGTAAAGTCTCGACTGTTCCTACTTTAATGAACAGTGACGACTCCATGGAATCGACAACCAAACCTTACGAACCACTACCAACGGAATTGGCCGATTCCCTATCGAGCATGATTTCACAGATATCCGAAGCTGTACCATCATTGGTGTCGCAAAATTCCCTCCTTACTGAAGAACCACTTTTGGACGATTCGAACACAATTGGTGATTTGAACACAGAATCATCCAGAGTCACTCAGGATTTACTTGGCTTTGAGACAACATTCTATAAACACGCCAATGTCGATATTAGTGCAGCAACAGTACGCATGGAAGATAGTACCGAAAAATTAGACAATTCTGCTTCGACCTCGAGTCCAGATTTGGATAATTCTTCGACGGAGAATTCTTTTGTGACTTTGGTTCCTTCTTTAAATTCTGGAGGTTCCTCTGCCTCATCTTCATCTTCTACTGCGTCTCCTTTGTCATTATCTTCTTCGAAAATTACATCTTCATCAAGTTCGTCAGGCTCATCAACTTCCCAAACTTCTCCGGTAGCCTCTTCGTCAACATCTCCAACGACTTCATTACCATCCTCTTCGTCAATTTCAACAGTTTCAGCACCATCATCAGTTCCAGATAAAACAGAAAATACAACACCAACAATAATTTCTGCCTCTACGGTTTCAGAGACAACATCCGTAACATCCCCGAAAGATTCGTCGACGGAAAACGTGAAATTATCACTACTGTCATCATCGTCATCATCAATGACGGAAAAATTAACCAAAGAGAGTAATAAACCAGCTGAAGAAAATGATCAAATTTCTCAAGGAGATGAATCCCATAAGACATCATCTTTTGATACGACAGAAAGGCCAATAATTCGAGTGGACGTTACGGAAGCTGGAAGCAATAAACCTAACGATGTTGACATGAATGGAAGTACCGAATCGTCTGTCATTAGGATACAGATGGCGGACGCAGTTTCGATGATCAACAATCTTCTGGAAACGGCGCCAACTCAAACAACAGCCTCCTACATTTCTCTCACTCTCCCAGATTTCGAAAACAGTCCATCGAATCTCATTGGAAGTGGTCTTGTTGCTGGATTCCATTCGAAAAACGAGACCACCTTCGTTCCCGTCAAACTTCAAAGCGAACCAATTCGATCAACGCCAATTCCCTCAATTGCCAATCAAGGGACAAGAAATAAAATTACTCAAGCGAGCAAAATTAAAGACTCAGATAAAACGGATTCTAAGACTAAAACTAAAGACAAAGAAACTGGAACAAAAAATACAGACGAAAAAATTAAAAACTGGGAAGAAAAGAAGGATGAAAAATTAACACAAATAAAACTGGAAAATAGAGACAAGACTAAAAATTCGGAAGGAAAGATCAAAATTCCCGTGGAGAAAATCAAAGTCGAAGAGAGAATAGAAGAGCGTGAGGACAACGAGCAAATTGTCGAGGAGATGAAAAAAGTGGTGGTAGTAGCAACCAAAAATACAGAGTCAATCAAGAATGAAGAGAAGATCCAAAGCAGTGTAGATAAAAAGGAGCCTGCTAAAAATACCGAACAAATTAAAGAGAAAATAAAGGGCACCGAAGAAATCAAGAAGGAGGAAAAGATCAAAAATACCCAGGAAGAGAAAAAGGGAGATAAAGTTAAGATTACCGAAGAAATTAAGAAGGGCGATAAAATCAAGATTACCGAAGAAATTAAAAAGGTCGACAAAATCAAGAATACCGAAACGAAAAAAGAGGATAAAGTCGAAAATGGCGAAGAAATGAAGAATGGAGATAAAGTCAAGAGTACTGACGAAGCAAAGAAAGAAGATAAAATCAAGACAAACGAAGAAACGAAGGAGGACAATAAAGTTAAAACAACCGACGAAACGAAGAAGGAAAATAAAGTCAAACCCACCGAAGAAGCTAACAAGGAAAATAAAGTCAAAAACACCGAAGAAGCTAAAAAGGAAGAAATCAAGAGTACCGAAGAACCAAAGAAAGAAAATGTAAAAAATACCGAAGACACAAACAAGGAAGATGTCAAAAGTGCCGAAGAAGCGAAAAAAGAAGATAACATCAAAAATACCGAAGTAGCAAACAAGGACGATAAAAATCAAAATACCGAAGAAGCAAACAAGGAAAATAAAGTTCAGAATACAGAAGAAGATAAAGTCAAAAACACCGAAGAAGCAAAGAAAGAAGAGAAGATCAAAAATTCCCAAGAGGTGAAGAAAGAAGATGAAGTCAAAAACTCCGAAGAGGTGAAGAAGGAAGAAAATAAAACACAAGAGGAAATAAAGATTAAAGAAGTGGAGAAGGAGCAACAGATCGATAAGGAAAGTACGGAAAAAGATCAAATTCCCTCGGCTAATAGTAAAATTCCGACTTTATCAGTGACAGCAGAAAAAATAATTGATTCGAATCTAGAAAAGACGACAGTCACTTCTGAAACAAAGAAACCAACCGAGAAACCACAACACACACCTGAAGTTAATTTCAAAACGACTCCTGATAAAGTTGACGTTACCACTAAAAAGAGTGGAGCTGAAGAGAATGTTACTCCGACCTCTGTATCTCTTGTGCAAACTACAACAACGTCAACGATAAAAAAACCAAGTTTGGAACAAACGCCAACTAAGAATACAAATACAGAAAAAGAGAGTTTGGTTAAATTGGAGAATGTTGATGTTGTTACTAGTACACCTAAATCGAGTATTAAAATACCAACAACTATGGCAACAAAACTGCCAACGAAAGTAGTGGTAACGACGACTAAATCAAATGCTGAAAATACTACTTCCAAACCCAGTATTGAACCATCGAAAGTGGCCACCCAGACTGTGAATAAAACCAGAAAACCAGAAGTTCCTGTAGTACGAATTGATCTAAGTCCAGAAACGAATCAATTACCATCGACATTTTCCGATCCAACTATCGCCAATCAACCAAAACCGATCACAAATGTACAACACCAAGAGTCCGAGACTGACAAAAAAGCAACCACACTCAGCAATAGTCATCAAATCGTCAACGATGAAAAATTAAAAAGAGTCGACACCACAACACCCGTCAGTGTTGATCCAACCAAGAAAACCCCAACCGAAAGTCAGGAATTACGAATACAAGTGAATGACACGGCAGTCAAAGTATCAAAAATACCATCAACGATGATCCTTTTAAATGACACGAAACTCAGTGACAGCAAACAGACAATTAAAATCGACACATCGTCGAAAATTGCCGAAACATCGAAGAACACCACACTGACTCAAACATCGTCAGACGATAAGAAAATGGTCATTGTCAACACCACCCAAACCGATAAAGTACTCGAGGACATGATTCCAATCGGATTCACCGCAAAACCAATCGATCAGACCATGGAAAATGCCTACAATAAACTTGGCGAATTTGTCAATACAAAACCGTTGACATCATCAAAGAAGAATGTCACTAATTTTACCACCAAACCGTCGAATAACGGTAATAAAGTCACCAAACCAGGAAGACCCTCGGAAGGACCATTCAAACCGGTTGGTGAATTGAAACCTCCTTTGGAGTCTAATTCGAGACCGTCGAATCATGCAGGAGGGGGATTAAGACCACCGTCTGGTTCTTTTGCTGTAAGACCGGGACAATCGGGACCAGGACAAATGGGACCAGGACAATCGGGACTTTTACAGTCAGGACCTAATGGACTAAGACCATCGTCAGGCTCTTCTTCAAGACCAGTACAATTAGGACCCATGCAATCAGGAACAATTCCGTCAAGACCAGAACTAGGTGGATCAAAAATAGGCTCCGCTCCAAAACCATCCCAATCGGCACCTAGTGGAAAGCCACAAACCATTTCTTCTTCAAGACCATCCGGAGGTTCTTCTTCGAGACCGTCTGATGGATCATCACAATTTGGGTCTAGTGGATTAAGACCCTCCTCTTCTTCCAGACCATCAGAAACATTAGCATCCCATCCACTAGACACACCACATCTAGTAGATCAGTACTCAGGACCTGGTGCTTTCAGACCACAATCAGGCTCAGTCCACTCGAGACCATCAACCACTGCAGCACCACAATTCTCATCGTCAAGTGCCTTCAGACCATCGACAAATTTGAACAACAAACCAGTTCCAACAAAAGCAAGCTTTCCATCGAAAGGTCGACCTACTGCTCATGAACCGTTGACCCACAAGCCAACCGAACCAACAAGAGTAAAAAAACCCGACGAGAACCAAACAGACGAAAAGTGGGCTCTCATCCCACAGCCAAACACATCGGGAACGAAAGTTCCAAAACCAGTACCAACAAAACAGTCGGCAACAACAACCAACAATAACAAAAATCAGCATACACATGTATCTTTGGACAGTTCACAAGGCGCACTAGGTCTCGATGCAAGTATCAGAAATCTAGAACCAGACGTCATTTATTTCTCCAATTTATGCAACGAACTAGCCTTCAGTTTTTGGAGTGCTGCCAACAAGGGCCTAAGTACAACCCGATCTTTGGTGCTCTCACCATTCGGCATGACAAGTCTGTTAGCTATGGTCTTTTTAGGAGCCCGAGGACCAACTTCGAATGAAATGAACGACGTCCTAAAACTCGACGACGTAGCCACATTCAATCCCCATTTGGTATTCCAAAACGTCACCGACACCGTCAGTCTATCCCGAAAACAGGGAATCGCAAACGCCGCCTTTGTTCGCGAACTATTCGCCGATAAATCCAAAGTCGGTAAACTGATGCCCTTCTACAAGAAGCAGGCACAACAGTTCTACGAGGGTTTCGTTGAGGAGGTGAATTTCCACGCCATCAACGACATCGTTAAACGACGAACAAATCTTCTCATTAGAAAACAAACCGACAGTCGAATCAAGGACTTTGTCAGGACAAATACCGTTGGCCTACGACCACCACTAGCCGCACTCTCGGCAAACGTTTTCCAAACCGAGTGCGGTGGCGCCAGTTCCGAGGGACGCGATGGCGAATTGTATTTCTCAGTGTCGCCTGCCATCAGACAGCGGCAATTGGTACGCGTACCGGCGACACTCTGGAAATCGGGTGTCTTGGCCGGCTATGAGCCGAGTTTAGACGCCACGGCAATTGCTCTGGGTGGAATTGAAAAATTGGTGTCGACAATATTCGTCATTCCTGGTCAGCAAGGCCACATGGCACAGGGCGACAATTTGGATAATCTCGAGCAAAGACTGATGCGAGGCGTTCAAAATGATGGAGCCTGGGAGAAATTGCTTAAGGTTTTGATACCACGTGCTTCACTGGAACTTCAAGTACCGAAATTCAGTCATCGTTCTATTGTCAATGCAACTGCGGCACTGAAACGAATGGGACTCGGCGAACTTTTTTCTAAGCATGCCGATCTCAAGGGAATCAATGGAATTGGTCACGATTTGCATTTAGCTGATGTTCTCCAGGTAACTATTCTTCAGCTGTCCGAAAGAAAAGGCTTTGGATTGCAGACTTTTTTCAGTAATCTGCAATTTTTCTTTTTCTATTCACAAAAAGGGTTTGTCCACATCTGCTCTCCAAAAAAAAGGTCAAAAGTAGTTTGTATCCTTCTGCTATCCAAAGTATAAAGCCTCGGATAGTAGACTTTTCTGTCAAATCCTTAATTTTTCTTCTTCCATTCACAAAAGGACTTTACCTACTTCAGGTACTAAATAAAAAAACTCGGATAGCAGACTTTTGGATTTAATTTGTAATTTTTCTTTTCATATTAACAAAAATACTTTGTCTACTCCTGCTATCTAAGGAAAAAAAGTTCAGACAGCAGACTTTTGTATCTAAATCGTAATTTTTCTTTTCCTAGTCACAAAAATACTTTGTGTACTTTTGCAATCCAAAGTATAAAGCCTTGGATAGCAGACTTTCTCTGTCCAATCCTTAATTTTTCTTCTTTAAATCACAAAAAGACTTTGCCTACTTCAGCTATCCAAGGAATAAAGCTCGGATAGCAGCTTTTTTTATCTAATCCGTGATTTTTCTTTTCTTATTTACAAAAATATTTTGTATTCTCCTGATATTCGAAGTAAACCCTTAAAAATACATTCTGTACTTCTGCTATCCAAGGTATAAAGCCTAGGATAGTAGATTTTTGTATCTGATTCGTAATTTTTATTTTCCTATTCAGAAAAATACTTTGTGCACTTCTGCTATCCAAAGTATAAAGCCTCGGATAGTAGACATTTCTGTCTAATCCGTAATTTTTTTTCCATTCATAAAAAACTTTTCCTTCTTCGGTTCTCAAAAGTAAAATCACTAAAATACTTTTCGTACTTCTTCCATTCCAAGGAAAACATCTAGGATAGCAGACTTTTGTATCTAATTCGTATTTTTTCTTTTCCTATTTAAAAAACTACTTTATATACTTCTGCTATCCAAAAGAAAAAATCTCGGATATCAGGCTCTTCTACTAAATGTATAATTTTTCTTCTACAATGTTCCTTTAAATTCTTCTGCTCTCCAAAGTAATAACTCTAGGATAGCATACTTTTCTCCCTAATTTTGTAATTTTTCCAAGAATTACAATTTGTAATTGTAATTTTCGCGAAACTTTCACAATATTAATTGAAAAAATTTCCATTTAGATGAACCTGTTCAGCACATGTGGCGATGAGAATATATCAATTGGTCGTCATCACATGGAAACATATCCGGAACCACCGATGAAGAATTATCGAAAAATGTCCGACACTGAAGATAAAAATTCCGAGGAGTCGAGAGACGATAATATTCTCTTCGAGGAATCGCTTCTGAAACCATTGGACGACAACGAATGGAGAACGGGAAGGAAAAATGAAGTCTCCGAGAAACCGAAACTCAAATTAGACAGGCCTTTCCTCTATTTTGTACGACACAATCCAACTGGTCTTATTTTACACATGGGAAGATTTAATCCTAGAATTACGGAAAAAACGTAATTTCGAAAAAAAATTTCTTTAATATATATAATCAAAAAAAAAAAAAACGCGAATGGTTCAAAGTATTTTTGAACTCTTAGTTGAAAGTGAATGACTTCTAGTTCGTCCTCTAAGACGATATATTGAATTAAAAATCGTCTCTTATTCTTAAAATCGTCTTTTATTGTTTAATTTCGAAAGTTTGAGAAAAGAATTTATAAAAATAGGAAAATAGTTCCTTTTGCGATAATTAAATGTGTAAATTTTCTCAGAAAGTAATTTTTGAAAATCACTTCAATTATTTCTTTTTGGAGTCGCTTTTTATTTTAGGAATTTTTTATTTATTCTCTCGACACGTGATTGGAACGTACATTGCACTTTTTTTTCTTCATGCAATCTTTCTAATTACGTGACGATTTTAATCCCCCGCCCCAAAAAAAGTGAGATTAGAGGAATGTCGAAACAAAATATTTTGATGTCTCGTTTTTCAGTTTTTTTATATCTTGTGGGAAAAGTAACACTGCTTTTTAAATACCAAATTTCAAATTCAAATATTAAAAATAAAATTAGACCCTCATAGTATTTTAATTTCAAAAAAATTTGAATTTCGCGCCACTATAATTCTGTAAAGTTCCGTCCAGATGTCATGAAAGTTCTCTCACAAACGTGATGAATTAAACGGTATATGAATACTACTGACTATTGTAAATTTTATTCTTGGTAAAATATTTATTTTTTAATTATTTCTTTAAAAGTATTTTTTTGTAATGATTTGTCTATAAACATTTTTCCATATTTTGAAATTTAATTTAAATTTACTTTTTTGTTTTTATAGAATTTTTTTCAATTATAGTTCTTCATATAATATTATTTTCTGATTAAAATCTTTGACTTTGAAAATTAATTTAATATTTAAATTCTATTTACCTTTTCCCGTTTAAAATTATTTTCAACAACTTTTTAATGCAATTAGCTTTGTCATTTTTCCCACTAGAATTTTTTATTTGATATAAAATTGTCATTGTCTGTATAAATGCTATAAATATATATAAAATTAATTTTAAATGTCCAAGCACATTGAAAATACTTGAGTCTAATATTTAAAAATTTAATTTACCGAAACATTGTGAAAAATAATGATGAAAATATTTTGTTAAAAAAAATTCCTTCGTTTCGCAAAAAAAAAAAATTTCATCTTGTAAATATCTATAAATAAAATTGTATTAACGAATTCTGATTTAAAGAATCGCTTCAAACTTGAACTCTTAAAGTAGAGAGAAATTTTTTTATCTACTATAGACGGTTCTTTACTTAGAAGATAATTTTTACCCATTAACCATAAAGTATTAACAGTATCATTACTATATAAATATATTTACTATATATACGTTTATATGTGAGTATATGTGAGAGAAATGGGTTAAATCTGTGTACATAAAGTGAATGATAATTATTATGTATTATTATTATTTGTATTTTTTTATTTTTATTATTTTTTTTTTAATTTTATTATTTTTATTTCTACTTTTAGTAATTTTATTATTACTATTACTTTCATTATTAGTAATTTTTATCATTATTATTATTATAATTATTTTTTTATTATTATCTTTAGTATTATTAATAATATTAATATTATTATGATTATAAAGTGAATAATAAAAAATAATAATTATTATTTTCATAACTATTATATATTATAAATATATATTTTGCATATATTATTAAGACAAATTTCGTCAATTGAATGGAAAGAAATTTTCTCGAGAATCGTATGAATATGAAAATTGTATGTATAAATTGAATCACTCTCTTTTAAAGAATGTAAATGTAAAACTCGAATGTGAAATAATTAATGTTTATAAATTATTTTATTAACAATCAAAATTATCAACATGATTTAATAATTATTTTGTTAATTAATTTTCACATTGTCAATATTTTAAAAAATAATAATAATAATATTATTATTATTTCTATCAATCGTTGTCAATTTTAAAATTAAACAACAATTCAATTATTATAATATTTAAACTAAATATTTAATTAAGTGAACAGAAGAAATCGAATAATTAATTATTTTAATTAGTTTTTGAATTTCTACTTTTATGAGTCAAATCGCTAATTTGTAACAAAAAATGTAAATCGATTCGATACTCAAGTTGATAAAAATTATTACAATTTTTAGTCTATTGGTAAAAAAATATTCTTAATTAGAAAATAAAAAATCAATGTTGACGCTAAAAGAACATTTTTTTAAGAGTGACAGAATTTTTTTGCTACTGTCCTTCTTTTCTATAAAATTTATCATGGAAATAAATAAATAAATTATTAATTACTTATTAATAAATTAATAATTATTATACATTGTTCTAAGTTTTAAACGCCGTCCAGTAAATAGATATATTATATGTACTTAATTCTATTAAAAAAAAAATTGTGCAATATTGTGGCGTAGCTTTTTTTTGCGAAAAAAAGAAATATTTATATATTTGAGACTTAGGGGAAAAATGAGAATTTAACTATTATGTAATGTATTGTAATTATTGTAGTGAGAAATTTTTTTTTTATTTATAATTATAACGAAAACAAAAATACATTGTCAGAAAATTTTCATTATGTGCAATTTTAATGAAAATATTTTTTATTCCTTCTACGTCACTTTTTGCAAATTGATGTGTACGTCTGTATACGAATGTACGAAGTGATTCTGAAAATAAAGAATTTCAAATATAGTTGAAAATAATTATTGTTTAATTATAATATTTTAATAATAGTGTTTTGAAAATCATATTTTAACATGATTTTAATAATATATTTTAATACATAATAATATTAAAATAATAATATTTTTTCAAAACCTTCATATATTTGCATTTTTTTTCCTTTTTCATAAAAGGAAAACATAATTTCTATTTATACTTTTATTTATTCTTGATAAATTATTTCTGTAATGAAAATAATAATTTGATTAAAAAAATTAAATAATTAAAAGAATTTTTTCTTTCACTCGTTTTCTCTGGTATTTTTATTACAAATATTATTATTTCCTTCAAAAAATTTTATATTCTACAAATCATACATTCTTTGCATAAATAAAAAAATATAATTAATTCGCCCTAAAATTAATTTTCTTTTTCATAATTTGTTTTTATTTCATCAACTATTATTATTTTCCACTGAAATTTTCGTATTCAATTTTGCTTGTTTATTGACATTAAACATTAAAGTTAGGTGAATTTAACATTGAGAATTAAAAATAGGTGATTCGAATTTAGAAATGAAACAATTGTAAATTATAAAAAGCACGTGAAATAATTTTTTACAATGTTACTTAATCTTAAGATTCTCGAATCATATAAACTTATATATGACGAATGCAAGTTTACAATCGCTTTTTACGGATATCATTATCAGAACAAATAAAAAAAAAATTGCATACAATTTTCAAAATCAGATAAAAATTTTTTTTTTTGTTATTTCGATAATTTTTAGAAAAAAATTTTTTTTTAACATTTATTTTATTAACATTTGTAAATAATTATTATGATTTTAATTGCAATGAAAATAATGAATTAATACGAGGGAAAAATAAAAAAGTTTATATTTATTTATAATGAAAATAATGAATTGAAAAATTAATGTAGAAGAATTTCTTTTTTATAGAAACTTTTCCTTTTATGTTTCTTTTAATTGTTTCCTTGTTTCTATATTTATTTCTGAAAAGTGTGTCTAAATTGGAAAATTCTTTTTTTATAAATATATTAATGAATCGTCACACACAACACGTATAATAATGTGTAAATATCAGATAATAAAGTGCACGGGTACTTACGTCTATACAATAGGAAGGGGGATATCTTTATCATTTTGTTAACTTGGACTGATCGGGTGCTTCAAGTTTTGACGACCTCGAATGACTTAGTATTACTCCTTTTGATAGATTGCTTTGTTTGTTGGTTTTATTTTAAATCTTTCCTCGTTTGCGAGAAAATCATTGTTACAGAAGTCGTGCAATTCTCCTGAGTGTGTCAAATGCATTTTTAGAAGAAGAAAGAAGAAAAAAGAAGAAAAAAGTAAAAAAAAGTAAAAAAAGGAAAAACAGGAGAAAAAAGAAGAAATATGTGTAAAAAGTGCAATATTACGAGAAAAGTTTCCTAAATATGTAGAAAAAGAAATAATCGACTAATTCTCCTTATTTACCAACTGGAAATTATTATATTTAGCAAAAAAAATAAAGTGCGCGTGTAATTAAAATTTTATTAACAACTTAAAGATGCGAGTGTCATCGTATACCTATCAACAGGTGAGTTTATTCAAAAAATTTATATTTAAAGAAAAGGAAAAGAATTTTTTTTTAGTTACGCGGAAAAAAATTTGCAATCGGTGAAGAAAATGTATTTTTTTAAATATTTTTTTCGAAATTAAAGAAAAAAATTAGAAAACGAATAAAAAACAGATAAGAATAGATGATAGAAGACAAAAATAGTAGAGAAGGGAAAAAATAAATAGAAACGACAAAAGAAAAGAAAGCAAAAGACACAAAAAGAAGAGAAAACAAAAATGGAATAGAAAAGAAAAAATCAAGACGGAAAAGAAAAGGGAAAACAAAAAAGAAAAGGAAAAATAAAAAGGAAACAAAAAAGAAAAGGGAAAATAAAACAGAAAAGGGAACAAAAAAGAAAATAATAAAAGAAAACAGAAAAGGAAACAAAAAAGAAAACAGAAAAGGGAACAATAAATAAAATAACAAAAACTAATTTTAAAAAAAATAAAGAAGAAAAATAAGCAGAAAAAAAGAATAAAGATACGAAAAAAAGAGAAAAAAACCAAAAGCAAAGAAAAGTTTATAAAAAAGGATTTAAAAGACAAACAAAAAAAGAGGAAAGAAAAAATAGAGATATAAATCAAAGTCAAGTATTTTTTTTGCGAAGAAATATACGTGACAAAAAAGGAAAGAACAACAAAAACCAATTTTGGTTCTTTAAAAAAAAAAACATGTAAAGCAATGTGTAAAAGTTTAAACAAATTTTCCTCGTATTTTTTTCTCCTCGTTTTTTTAAGGCAGATAACAAGAAAAGTCAATATTTGTATATAAAATGGTATTTGGAAAGTGTTTGCCTGTGCTTTTTTAGATCAAAAGATGACAAAAGTCAATTTATAGAATTATAGATCATTGATTTTGTTGATTTATCTTCAATAATTTAACCCCAATTCAAAAGATGAATTTTTTATCTGTAATTTAAATTTTTTGCATAAATTAGAATTTAAAAAAAAGCAATTAAAATTAAAAACAATAAGTATTTTAAAAAATAATTCAAAAATATAATTAAACAATTAATGACTGTAAATTTTTTATTAATATTTTTTCTATTTGATATATTCTTTCATATATTTCAACTAAAACAATACTGAAAATTGAAACAAATTTAGATATGAATTTTAAATAAAAATTTAAATTTAAAAGAATAAGAATATTTAACGATAACAATTGACTGTGAATTATACGAAATAGAAGAAGAAAGACAAATGTAAAAATTGAACAATAGAAAAATAAAAGGGAATAGTATCGTAAAATTAAAATCAATTTAAAAATTAAATAAAAGAAAAATTTATTTTTAATAGTTTTCTTCTTCGAATAAGTGTAAAATTGTGAGAAAAATGGTAACAAGCACATTTCTGTTATCTTCTTGGTTAAAATTGTATTACGTCGAAGATAACACAAACCTTATTTTATATATACTGTAATTGCCTGAAATTAACAGAATTTACAAACAATTTTAATTTTTATGAAATAGATATTAATAATAATAATAATAATAATAATAATAATAATAATAATAATAGAAGTAAAAATAGAATACAAGTATAAAGGGAAGAGTATAATTAAAACAATTATAACAAAAGAAAAATATTAAAAGTTAATATCTGAAAAAGTGTCGCAATTTTACACGTGTTCTAGAAAAAGAAGCTTTATTTTAAATAGAGAAGGAGAGAAAGCGGAATTTTTTATTTATAAATACGTAAACAATTGTATTAATAATTATGGAACAAATAGGGAGAAATTTGTTTTTCCTTTTTTTGTTCGTTTTGTAAATTTTGAAAATATGTATATTAAAAAGAAAGGTAAATTTTTTTCAAATAAATAATAATAGATTAAATAGTAACATATAATTCTTAATAATCATTGAATTATTTTTTAGGCTTTTATTTAATTTTAGAAATTTTTACTTTTATTTAATTTTAGAAATAATTATCAAATAATGACCGAGAAAACTTATCAAAAAATAACTAAATACTAATAAATACTAAATAACCGCAGAGTAAACAAATCATGACCAAATAATAACCAAAAAATAAAAAAAAACCAAAACAACCAAATGACAACAAAATTTTTATCAAATAATTACCAAATAAGAACTAAATTTTAACCAAATAATGAACAAATAAAAACTAAAAAATAAACAAATAACAATCGAGTAATAATCTAATAAATACTAAATAAGTAACCAAAAATTAACAGAATAAAACCAAATAACCAAAAACAAAAACCAAATAAATAATAGTAACAAAATCGTCACCAAGTAATATATCCAAATGAGAACCAAATAGTTGCCAAATAATGACCAAATAACAACTGAAAAATAACCAAATAATAATCTACTAATAACCAAATAATTATCTAGTAATAACCAAAAATTAACTAAATAAAACTAAACAACCAAAAACCAAACAAAAATTAGTAATAAATAAATAAGAAATTTATTTATATTTAAAAAGAAATTTGTTTATTTAATAAGAAATTAGAAATTATAACAAAGTTAATAATAAAAATATAATATTAATTATAATAACTATTGTAATGGTAATAATAATAATAATAATAATAATAATGATAACAATTACAATAGTAGCAATAATAGTAATAATAGTGAAATAATGATAAGAAACAAATGCCAGTTTTGCAATAACAAAACAATAAAAATTGTAGTAACAATAATAAAAAAATTTTTTAAATAAAATTATAAATTGAAAATTACTGTAAAAAAATCAATTCCTCGATAGAAATTTAAAAAAAAAAATAATTGTATAGTATAAATTAATTTTTAAATTAAGATCATTAAACTTGTCTGTCTTTGATTAACCTGATTAGCGCAGAATTATTGAATTTTATGAGTGCGTGAAAAAAATGTATCGTGTCGCCCTTTTTTATTAACTTTTTTTCTTCTTCTTTATTTTGTGAGACAAATATAATTCGTATGTTTTTCTTTCTCACTCTTTTTTAATAAGACGCATAAATACAAAATGTATGACTTTTATTGTCTTTGAATTCCCTCTCTCTCTCTTTGATTGTGGTTAAAAAAAGATAAGTCTTCATTATTAATGATAAGATAGTTGGATGTCAAGATAAACGTAATATTGTACGCGATTATTCCTTATTTTGCGCGCGCGTTCGCGCATTCAAAAAGAAGAATATATTTTCAATGCAATTTTTCTCGTGTGCGACATTGTAATAGTAGAAAAACTTGTTTTTTTAAAATAACAAAATTTTTTCAGTCTCTCGCTATTGTAGCATAAGTTTAGTTGTCAATTCTTTATTCTCTCTTGAATATTTTTCTTATTTATTTTATTTATTTTATTTATTTATTTTTTTTTGGTAAAGAAAAATAATTAACGAATGCGTTTCACGACGAATTTCATTTCAATGGAATGGTTGAACAGTCACATTGCACTATCGGAAAGAGATCTTCAAAATATAAAAACAGTAGGTTTTTAAAAACAAAAAATTATTCTGAAAAAATAGTTTTTAGGAAATATTAATTTTTTTTTCTTTTTAATTTTATGAATTCGGGACATTTTAATTCGAGAAGTGACAAAAGTTTTAGCTCTACTTTGCAAAATTTAATTTTTAGTGGTTTAAAGAAAAAATATTTAGTTCATTAAATTGATTTAAATTGTTAATTAAATAAATTAATTAATTATAAAATATATTAATTAATAATGATATAAATTATTTAAATCAAAATAAATTAATTATATAAAAATTAACTAAAAATGATTGATTTCGTTTTTGACTATACTCTAAAAGAAAGAAAATTATAAATTTTTTTTTGCCCTCTTACATTTCTGATGAAAGATATACCTGTCAAAAAAATAGAACAAAATCAAATGGAAAAATAGTGTTTTAATAAAAGTAAAGAAAATGAAAAGTAAAAATTAAAAATAAAATCAATTCAAAATGAAGTGTACAAAAAAATTGTAAGTGAAGAAAAAACGAAAAGACTAGAGGAATAAAAAATAAAGGGTATAAAAAAAATTGAAAATACTAAAATTCAAAAGTAATAAAAATCAATAAAAATAAATAAAAATAATTGAAAAATATTAGAAACAAAAATAGTGAAATCGAAATTTTTCTATGGAAAAAATGTTTTTTAATAATTATATTAGGAAGAAATGATAATATTAATAAAATTAGTGAAGTGGAAAAAAGGTGAACCGTATGAACATTCAACGATTCGTTTCTTTTTCAGAAACGTTGAATTATGCGGGGATCCATTATCGGTATTGCAACTTTCTTGCGACGCGATGGATGATACACTCAACACTTTCCCGGACAGAGTACGTTTAAGATCATTTTTTGCCTTTCAGTAATTTATTTTTGGTAATTTTTTCTTTCTAGTAATTTTTTAAAGTAATTTTTTCTTTCAAGCCATTTTTTCTTTGTTAATTTTTTCTTTCCAGTAATTATTTTTATCAAAGTACTAAAAACATTTTCATTTCTCTTGATTTTTTAGTAAAAGTAGTAAAAGTATTTTTTAGTCAGACTAACCAGATTTACAATTCTTCGCTATTTTCATTCTAATTATAGTGTTTCCATGATTTTTTTTGTTTTTTTTCCTTATTTTTAGTTGTAACACAGTAGTAAAATAATTTCCTAGTAATTTTTGCCCGAAAATTAGTGAATATTTTTGGGAATCAGTAGTAAACTGTTCGCTTAGTCAGACTGAAAGTTTTAGCGATTTTTTTAGTAGTTAAAGCCGAGTTCATTCAGACAGCGTTAAAAAATAAATAAACTTTCTCTCATTATATTACTTATTAATATTAAAATTAAATAAATTTTTTTTAATATTCTTCAATGAAAATTATTTTTAAAAAAGTGTTGTTAAACTTATTATTATAGAAAAACGCACTGTAAAAATTATTATTAGAAAAACACTGTAAAAATTATCACTAGAAAAACAATGTAAAAATTATTTTTAGAAAAACAATGTTAAAATTATTATTATAGAAAAATAGTGTATAAATTATTATTCGAAAAACAATGTAAAAGTTATTTATTACACTAAAAAAAAATTTATTTGATTGAAATAACCGATTATTTTACTATTATCAAATAAATATTTACTTGAATCAAGTAATTTTTATTTGTATCAATTAAATAATATGTGCTTAAAATACTGAAATATTTGATTTAAATACAATTTATTTTCTTAAAGTACAGAAATATTTGATTAAATTAAAAATTAATTGACTTAAGTAAAGAATTATTTAATAATAGTCAATTAATCGGTTATTTGATTTAAATACAATTTATTTGCTTAAAATACTGAAATATTTTATTCAAATTCAATTTATTTGATTCAAATATAATTTTTTGATTCAAATTCAATTTTTTTTAATAAAAAAACAATGTATTTAATCCAAATAAAAATTATTTGATTCAAAAAACAATTTGATCCAAATAAAAATTATTTGGTTCAATTTATTTGCTTAAAATACTCAGATTTTTTTTTAAAATTCAATTTATTTGATTCAAATTCAATTTATTTGATTTAAATATAATTTTTTTATTAAAAAAACAATGTATTTAATCCAAATAAAAATTATTTGATTCAAATATAATTTTTTATTCAAATTCAATTTTTTGATTTAAAAAACAATTTGATCCAAATAAAAATTATTTGATTCAATTTATTTGCTTAAAATACTCAGATGTTTTTTTCAAATTCAATTTATTTCATTCAAATTCAATTCATTTGAATCAAATTCAATTCATTTCATTCAAATTCAATTTTTTGATTCAAATTCAATTTTTTTTTTATTTAAAAAACAATGTGTGTGATCCAAATAAAAATTATTTGATTTAAAAAACAATGTATTTGATTCAAATTCAATGTATTTGATCCAAATTCAATTTATTTGATTAAAATTCAATTTATTTAATACAAATTCAATTCATTTGATTCAAATTCAATTTATTTGATTCAAATTTAATTCATTTGATTCAAATTCAATTTTTTGATTCAAAAAACAATTTATTTGATTCAAACTCAATTCACTTTATTCAAATTCAATTTTTAGATTAAAAAAACAATTTATTTGATTCAAATATAATTTTTTGATTCAAAAAACAATGTATGTGATCCAAATAAAAATTATTTGATTCAAGTAAATATTTATATGTTAATAGTCAAACAATTAGTTGTATTTGAATCAAATAAATTTTTTTTCCACTGTATTATGAGAAGAACACTGTTAAAATTTATTACAAAAAAAATATATAAAAATTAACATTAAAAAGCATATGAAAGTTGAAAAAAATGATAAAAATATTATTATTACTATATAATTGTATAAAAATTAATTATTATATTTTTTATTTATTTTTTTATTTTCTGTATTTTTATATTAATTTTGTTTTTTTTTAATTAAAGGACACGGACTGCACGAGTCGATCTCTGGCCACACTTTTAGTAGCATGGGTGGGAGCAGCGATGGTAGCATCAGTATTACTGCGATGGAAATATATGTGGATTGCCCTGGCAATATTAACCTTATTATTTCTCATCGCTTGTGGATATGCGGCGTGCAATGCTCGCAGCGCACATCAGAGGATAGCCTGCAGGACTGATAGACCAATTGTCAGGAGGCGCTCCATAGAAAATGTTCAAACAGTTTCCAGAATAGTCGATGGAAATTATGTGCGTTCACTTTATTTTCAATTTCTCTATTTTCAATAATATTCTATTTTTTCTTTAAATCAATAAAGAATATTATAGAGTAGAAAAAATATTTCACTCTGTCAGACAATTTGTTTTTAAATTAACCACATGGATTTTTTTATTCACTGGAAAAAGTTTTTCTGGTCAAACGAATTTGTTCCTTTAGTAAAAACGAAAATTTAATAGACAGACAATTTTTTATTTTTACAATAGAAAAAGAATTATTAGTCAGACTAATTTTATTTCATTCAGTAGAAAATTAATTGCTGGCGAGACTAATTTTTTTCATTCAGTAGAAAATGAATTGCTGGTCAGACTAAATTTTTTTCATTCAGTAGAAAATGAATTGATGCGGTCAGACTAATTTTTTTCATTTATAGTAGAAAATGAATTGCCGTTCAAATAAATTTTTTCATTTAATAAAAAAAGGACTTTATTGTAAATTATTTAGTAAAAAAAAATTATTTTTTTTAACACTATTTAATGTAGTGAACAAAAACTTTAATAGTTTGAAATTTTCTGTTCATGAACTTTTGATATTTTTTTGTATACAGTTGGAAAAATTTTTAAAAGGACACATCTTTTTTTTTGTCATCAATTACTCATAATTACGGTAAATTACTGTCATTAAGTAGCGTTGATTTTTACCTCAATTATCGCAGTCTCATGTCCTTTTATATTCAATACTCTCAAAGAATTACATCAACTTTAATTGTATTAATCACCGACATTTTATTAAGGCCATTATTTTCCGTGGCCCGTTACTTATCTCATTTCAACGATGATAATTATTTCGTCCATTTCTATTTTACATTTTCTATTTCCTTGCGAAAAAATTTTATTAATTTCGTTATTGCTATTTTTTGCAATTTTTTAGTATTATTATTATTATTATTATTATTATTATTACTATTATTTTTAGTAATAGAAGTTTTGTTGTTCTTTTTGTTTCTATTTTTACTTTATTGTATTTAATTTTTTCTCTACTTTTATTTTTACTTTTCTTTTACTCTTATTGCTTTATTTTCATACTTTTTTTATTTATAATTAATTTAATTTATTCTATTTAATAAATATTTTACTTTATTTTATTTTTTCTCTACTTTTAGTTTTACTTTTCTTTTATTCTTATTGCTTTATTTTCTTACTTTTACTTTTATAATTAATTTAATTTATTCCATTTAATAAATATTTTACTTTACTGTATTTAATTTTTTCTCTACTTTTATTTTTACTTTTCTTTTATTCTTATTGTTTTATTTTCTTAGTTTAACTTTTATAATTAATTTATTTTATTCTGTTTAATAAATATTTAATTTCGTCGAAAGAATTTGTAATTATTATTTTTCAAAAAACTGTAATAAAATTCATCACAACTCTCTAAATTTAAATTACTAAAAATCTTCACTAATTTGTATTAGTGACGAACTTTTTGCTTTTGAATTAGTAAATTTTACTAATAAATAGTTATTTCTACACATTTTTTTTAGTAAAATTTACAAATTCAGAATTTTAGTGTATTTAATTTTTTCTTTTCTTTTATTTTTATTACTTTTGCTTTCTTACTTTTACTTTTAAAATTAATTTAATTTATTGAATTGAAAAAACATCAAAATTTCTCGAAAGAGGATTTAATTATTATTTTATTTGGAAAAGTTTTTGAATAAAAAGAAAAGAGAGTGAATAAGAAAGGAAAGAGTTTAGAATTAAAAATGACAATTTATTTTTCTCATAAGAAATTATAATTAAATTTGTTTTTTTCTTCAATTCGCAGGTCGTCGATCCGCCGGCCTATCAAACATTTTGGATAACGGATTTACCGCCGTCGTATTCGGCAGTAATTAGAGCGCAGCCACCGAATTATCATTTGACTTCGGTCGATGAATTCGCTATTGGTCCAAGATTATCGAATCCTCCTCCCTACACAATGGTAATTCAATCTGATGTCCTGAATACGTCAAATGGTCAACCAACAAATCGTACACAGGAGGCACATCTGTCGAGTTTCCCAGCGGGCATAAATCAACAATCTCGCGGTGAACCCTGGCCACTCGACACATTTCCTCATAATAATAATAATAATAATATTAATAATAATAATAATGATATCAACAGTAATAATAATAATAATAGTAATATAATTGTAAGAAGACAATCATTTTCGGAAATTTCACAAATAAATGAGGACAAGGAACCAAAGGAGAGACGACGCTCGCGCTCAATTGGAACGCATTATTTCAGCAATATTATTATTAATTGTACATTTTCAAGAAACGAGAGAAGGACAAATGACGAGAATATTAATCATACTCCAACAATAGAACAAAGGGTTGATTCCAATCAGAATCATTCTTCGAGCACTAATGATAATAGTGAATCAAAGGTGATTGGATTGATTTTTTTTTGTGGAAAAAATTAACACACTTTTTGGAAAAAAGAATTTATTTTTGGAATAGTAATCAAAAAAATCAAATTCGCATTGTTTTCTACAATATTTCGATTTTTTTTAATTTCATTACGTTTCTGTTTTTTTTTTCTTTAAAATCATTTTAATTATTTTAATTATTATTTATTATAATTTTTTTAATATTTTTTATTGTTTTAATTTTTTTTTGTTTTTAATTTCATTAACTTAACTACTTTTATCAATTGACATTTAATTACAAATATTTTATGAAATTATAACATTATAGTTGACAGTAAAATTAAAAATTTCCAAAAAATAAGAATAAATAAAAATTATTTTTTTCACCATTTTTGAATAAGATTGAAAAATAGTAATAAAAAAATTTTCTTTTTGCAGATTTGAACCTTCCGATGAACGATAAGAACATTATCGTTATATTTGGATGATTAGCAGAAAAATTGTCATCATAAAAATATCTATTTTATAAATAAGATATAAGTTGTAAATATAATTGATTATAATTTTGCGAACGGATTAAAAAGAAGAGGAAAAAATTTTGTTTTCGAAAATATAAAAAATACAATAATTGTTTATAATATATTTTTTTGTTATTTTTATTATTATTACATCCATTATTATTAAAATTACTCATATTTTTTTTCTATTGTGAAAATTATTCTTCTTTTATTTTAAAAAAATTGTTTTTTTATTTTCATTAAAATTTAATTGTTCTATAGATAAAATTAAAAAAACGAATTAGGCAATTATTTCCTATTTTATTTTTCGCACAAATTAATAAACAAAAATTTCCATTTAGAAAAAATATTTTTCACTAAAATTTAATTATTTTATAGATAAAGTGAAATTGCGAATTAGACAATTATTTCCTATTTCATTTTTCGCACAATTCAGAAACAAAAAATTCAAATTAAAAGAAAAACATTTTTCTCGTATGTGAATACTCTTTATTTTATTATTGTCTTAATTATATATAGTTTAATATAGACGTTGTTTAAAAATTATGTAGAAGTTGTAAAAATTCCATGTACATTAATAATTAAAAATTAAAATCCAATTGAAACGATTCGAATAATAAAGTAATTGAGTTTTTTTTTAACTATTATCAATTGTTTAAAACTTTACCCCTCCATTTTTTATATTATTCTACCTTGTGTTTTATTTCTTGACGGACATATTTGTAAATTTTTTAATAATTTAAAAGTAATCATTTTTTTTTATAATTGAAAATTAGTAAATTTTTTTGTTATTTAAAATTAATACATTTTTTATAACAGGTAATGAATTTTTGTTATAATTGAAAATTAGAAAATTCTTTTTAAAATTGAAAATTAATAAATACTTTTTAAAATTGAAAATTAATAAATACTTTTAAAAATTGAAAATTAATGAATAAAAAGTAATGACACAAATTAATTATAATCAAACAATAAAACTACAATTCCAGTGTGCCAATTAAAGAATGAAATAAAAAAAAGAATATAATATATAATATATATTACATTACATTATTATAAATCCAATAATCGTTGTTACATAAATTATGTAATTCTCAAATTGGTTCAAGTTTGGGCCGCAGGCAAGAATACCGATAGATCAATTTATCTTATTTGAGATTTTCAACTCTTGACTTTCACCATATGTGCGCCCGGAAATTGTATAATAATATGTATAACGTTGCTTTAAAATTCTGGCACATTTGATCCACAATAATGATTTATGCAAAAATATATATTGTTCTCATGAATATTTATTATCAATCTTCATATATCTATATAGGTATAGAAAAAAAATTTGCATACATTTATTTTACATGAAGAAAAAAAAACATCATACATAGTGTGCCAAATAATTTTTTCTACTGCTTACTTTCGTTTGTCAATTTTTGCCAACAGAACAAAAATATTTCTCTATTTTTGCCTATAAAATAAAAAATTCTTCTATTTTTGACAACAAAGCAAATTTTTTTTTCTACTTTCGACAACAAAAGAAAAAAATTTCTATGTTTGCGAATAAAACAAAAAAAAATTTCTACTTTTGCCAACAAAAGAAAAAAATTCTTCTATTCTTGACAACAAAAGAAAAATATTTCTATTTTTGCCAAACAAAAAATAAAATTCTTTTATTTTTGACAACAAAGGAAAAAAATGTTTCTATTTTTGCCAACAAAACAAAAATTTTTTTCTATTCTTGACAACAAAAGAAAAGAATTTCTATTTTTGCCAACGAAACAAAAAAATTCCTCTATTTTTGACAACAAAGGAAAAAAATGTTTCTATTTTCACCATATTTTCTATTTTTGACAACAAATGAAAAAAATTTCTATTTTTGCCAACAAAACAGAAAATTTTTTCTACTTTTGCCAACAAAGGGAAAAAACGTTTTAAAGTAAAAAATGACGTAACAGTCAGACAATATTTAATTTCTACTAACTCTACTGCGAAATTTTAAGTTTAAAGTTTAAACTCCTGTTTTTTTTGGTACATAAAGAAAAAAAACATATTTAGTTGAAAATTCAGTTATTTTTGAAACATTTTTTTATTTTTAAGTAGATACATAATTTACAGTCAGACAATATTAATTTTAATGTCAGACCAATTGCTTTAGAAATATTTTCTTCCTTTAAAGTAGAAAAAAAAAATTTCTAAATTAAAAAAATGTCTGACTACACTTACATTTTTCTACTTTACAGTAAAGTAACTTCACTTTTTAATTTACAGTGTAACAATCAGCAATTTTTTTTCCCCATTGATTTAAAAACGGAGACAGTACATTATTTTTCATAATTCATCGAATCGACAATAATAAATAGAATTTTCATTCATCTCTATTATGAGACTTTAGTCATAAAAATAATGTGAAAAAAAATTCATATTATACGTTTATTGTGCCTGAAAAAGGTACCGACGACAGTGATGGAAAAAAAAATTCCAATCGCGCCCATATCGGAACTTCTGAAGTATATTTATTTTCAAAACAACAAGGCTATTCGTCACTTAATGTCAATCTGTCTTTATTTCCTCGTAAAGTTTATTTCGTTCTTGTACACTCAATTTCAATCCTATATAACGATAACTTAATGATTCTTGCATCTGGGGAAAAAAATTTTTTTCTTTCAATTAAAAGAAAAAGAGAAATATTTTCATTTTTGTCGACTAATTATTACATATTAGAAGAAAATGATTTTTTTCACTTCTTGTTCTTATACTATTTAATAGTAGTGCCTATAGACAATCGATAAAAAGAGGAAGAATTATTTTTTTTATTAAGAAGAATTATTGAAATATTTACTATGGAAAATTTCAATTTGAAATAAAATTTCTATTATGTGATAAGACGTAATTATTAATTAAATAAGTAATAAAAATATTAATCGGTATTATTAGGTAATATAAATTTTTATTAAGTTATAATAACTTAGTGCAAATTTATCATTAATTTATTATTTTTATAAATTTTTATTAATTTTATAACTAAAAATTTTTATTTGCAGTTTTTTTCAGTGAAAAATGATTTGACTCGTTTAATAGGATTTGTGTAACAATCTAAATATATATAAAAGACAAGAGGACAATTTCTTCAGCGCTCTTGGTTTTATAAATTGTGAAATGAGACCCTGGGGCTTATAAACATTATTCTTCTCAGTTTTCTTGCAATAGGGCAAAAATAACGTTCTTGGCAGCCCTGTCATGTGTAATAACGGTTGATTTCACTCAAAGCTGCAATTACAATGGGAGAATTCTTGTTCTTTTCGTATCAACAAGATGGGATTAATCCGAAATATCATTCAGTAGTCACTATATTTCCAAAAAAAAAATTGTTTATTTTTTTAAACAAAGAATCAAATAAAAAAAAATTTTTTCGACATTCTGCCAATGACAGAATTTTCCGAAAAACATTTTATTTAATTTCTATCCTGTTGTAGATATAAAAAATAAGAAATAAGAAACTTAAGGGAATAATTTATTTCTCTACTGTAAACAAAAAAATTGTCTGACAATAAAAAAATAAATAAATTCTTTCTGGACTGAAACGAAGAAAATCGCTGTGACAATAAATTGTTTTTCCACTATAAATGCAAAAATTGTGGAGAAAATAAATTTTCTTTCTACTGCATAGACGAAACTTGTATTCGACGCGAAAATTGTAGAACAAAAAAAATTCACTGAATTATTTTACTAGTAAAAATAAAAAATTGTCTGTCTCTTTAAATTTACAACTTAAATTTGCAAAAAAATAGTAAAAAAAAAACGAAAAATTAAATACGATTCTTTTTCGACTGTTACGTATTTTTCTACTAATAAAAAAAATTCTAATCACAGTATTTTCTACTCGAAAAAAAATTACTTTTCGACTACATTTTATTTTTCCACGTAATGAGCCAGAAAAAAAATTCAGCCTCACTATAAAAATTCTTTTCTACTGCGAAAAATTAAATACTTTTCTATATCTAGTCTAATTTCTTTCAACTACTTCCAAGGTGTGTAATTACTAATTTTTCCCCCATTCGTGTGAACAAATCTGGAGAATAAAAAAATAAAAATTGAAAGCAAATTTCTTCTCCTCCCTTTTCATATACGAATTGTAAATAAAATAAATTTAATTTAGCAGCAAAAAAAAGGGAATTTGAAAATGAATTGAATAAAATTATAGTCTCTAGAACAATTACAAAGGTGACAGTTCTAATATAGTATGAAAACCACGCCCATCTAATACACAGTTCATCTAAAGTGCAACAAAATCCACTCTATTCCCGAGGATTGAATATTGCATTGCAATTTCTGGTATAAATACTCTGAGATACGCTTTAACGGAGTAACAATTCTAACGACTACCCCCTTATATACACTCACAACACTGCTTCTATAATAAAAAAAAATGTTCAAGGTAAATTTTTTCCCAATAACAATTTTAAAAAAAAAATTTTCAATTTTCTTCCATTTTTGATGACGATATCACTCTCCTTGCCTATTTCTGGAAATAAATATATATTTTAAATCCATTTTCAAAAGGCGATAATTAAACTACTACCTTGTTTATTGATTTTTTAATATTTAGAATTTTTTAATTTATAATTTACAATTTATAAATTCCAATGAAAACTTATTAGATATTTTTTTAATGCAAATTTTTGCAAGTTTTTAAATGAAAATTTGTTGGATATTTTTTTGCAATGAAAATTTAAAATATAATTTTTAAATAAAAATTTATTATAGATTTTTTTGCAATAAAAGTTTAATATATAGTTTTTAAATTAAAATTTGGTGAATATTTTTTTAATGAAAATTTAATGTATATTTTTTAAATTAAAATTTGGTGGATATTTTTTAAATGAAAAATTTAACATACAGTTCTTCAATGAAAATTTATAATATATTTTTCAATGAAATATTTTTTATATAGTTTTTTAATGAAAATTTATAACACATTTTTCAATAAAATATTTTTCACACATTTTTGTAAAACGAAACAATGTTTTAACTGAAATAGCTATAGAAATTTTCTTATATATATATTTGCGAAATTTATAGTTGTATCAACTACAACTTTTGCTATTTCAAGAAAAATATATCTATATTATATTTACGTTAATTTACAAATATTTATTTATTTCTATAATTGGTAAAAATTGATTAAAAAAAAGTAAAAAGTTATTTTGGATAAAAAAGAAGGTGTAAAAAAGTGCAAGTGTAATCAGTGCGTATGCCAGTGTTTTGTGAAATTATTCAACTAAAAAAGTGCTATCCTAAATGAATTGTTTACGATTTTCAAATTTTTTTTCTCCAATTTAAACGTGAATTTTTTTTTCCTCAAATTTATAAAGAAACAAAACAAATGGAATATGTTTCAAATTTTCAACAGACAGAAAAATCTTTTTCTTCTTCTTCTTCTTTTTCTTTCAAAAACAAAAATTAATAGAATTTTATTTTTCAAATGAACATCTATTTTTATTTATAAATTATACAATAAACTTAATTTTTTATTTATAAATTATGTTATAAAAATAATTTTTATGAAAAACTATTGAAAATATTTTTTTTCTTTAAATTCTTAAATTTTATTTATAAATATAATGAAAATAATTTTTATAAAGAACTATTTCTATATATTTTTTCTATTTTTCTATAATTATTTAACTTCGAGATAATTTTCAAACGAAAAAAGAAAATTAAATCTTTCATTAAATAAACTTTCGATACATAAAATTTTGCGATGAATTTTGTTTCGCGTTTTGTTTAAAACACTTTTTTTAGTATAGTGTAAAATTATTATTTATTTATTCGATAAATAAAAAACCTCGAAAATTTTCTCTCTTTTCTCGAGAATTGACTGTAAATAAATAAAAAAAAATTTTTATAAGTAAATTTATATTATTTATTACATAAATATATTTGGTAATATATCGAATTATTTTTCTGCCCTTTTACTAATATGTAATTACAAAAATAGATTTATTTTATAACTTATAATTATACTGTTCTGTAATCAATATCGAAAACCATTAATTAATCAGGCATATTTCAATATATATTGTAATTAAAAATGAAATAATAAGGACTTTTTCCGTTTTTTTATTTTAAATATAACTGTATTAGCATATCAACCGTTTTTAATTAAAAAGTCAATTGTCGGACGAAAATATAATTTTCTATTTAATATTTATATTGTATGAGCCATGATTTCTGACAATAGAAGAATTCTCTTCTGCAGAATTTTATCCATTTTCTGTTTTTCTTTAAAGAAAATCCCGATTGTAAATAGATTTTATTTTTAATATTAATTTTATTATTTTAATATTTTTTTACTATTAATTTTTTTAAATATTTGAATTTATTATTATTTATTATTAATTTATTATTTTTTTTTTAATATTAATTATCTGACTATTTTTACCGCTTTTTCTAATTTTTATTAACAAAAAAATGTTTGTTAACTAAAACTATTCTCAACTAAAAAAAAGAATAGTGATTTTTCCTTTTTTTTAAATTCTTATATTTTCTATTAATATTTTTTTAAAAGAATTTTTATCACGTACGTATCATTGTTTTTTTTCATTAAAAAGTTCTATTGAAATTATTCTGCAATGAATATTAACTTTGTCTAACTGTAAAATATTTATTTTTTTTTTAAATAAATATTAATCAATAATAAGTAAATAAATAATAAAATACATTTTTTAAAAGTCTGACAGTGAAAGAATTTTCTACTAAATATGTATGATTTGATTTTCATTTTCATACACTGTGAGAAAAGGATAATAATTATATTTTCGAAAATAACAAAATATTTTTCTACCGTAAAATCAGAAAATATTTGCTAACAAGAGAATTTTTACCACGTAAAAAATTTTTTCTTTCTTTTTTTTATTATTTTTTTCTCTATCTCTCTAGTAAGACAAAAATGCTTTTTTACCAAAAAAAAAAAATATTCAATACTCTCTGACTATTATTAAAGAATTATGTAAATTAAAAAAGGGGAAAAAAATTATGACAAAGAAAGAAATTTTCTATATTCAAAATGGAGAATTTAATTTTTTCCCCTTTCTTTCACACTGTAATAAAAGGTTATAATAATTATTTATGTATTATTTAATTAAAGGTCAATTTTAGAGAGCAATTATAGCAAAATAAATTTTCCAAAATCGAATATTTATTTTCTCTCCATAGTATAGAGAAAAAAAACTAAAATTCAATATTTTTTCTATTTCGAACAAAAATATTTTAATTTATTTCTTCTTTTGCCTTTCTCTGACAGATATTTGTCGTCGCTTGTCTAATTGCACTCACGAATGCCCACTTAAATCATGGACCGACAATAATAAATCCTCCAAATTACGGACTCTACGCAGGAGGCTATCAAGTTCGCGAAAATGGCTTAGGAATTCATGGCGACGCAAATTATTTGAATTCCCATAATCCCGGACTAATTGCAGCGCATGGACGACCAATTCTTGGGGCAATTCAACCATTGGGCCACACTGGCTACGCTTACGCGCCGGCTGCCAAAAATCTCGCACTAAATCACGCACAACTCGTCCAACGTGTCAATCCCCACGCCTATGCTCTTCAAACTGGTCAAATTGGCCATTTAGGTCATTTAGGTCAAGTTGGACATTTGGGACATTTAGGACATTCAGGTCAAATTGGTCATTTAGGTCATTTAGGTCAAGTTGGTCATTTAGGTCAAATTGGACATTTTGGTCATGTTGGACATTTAAATCAAGTTGGACATTTGAGTCACGTTGGGAATTTAGGTCACGTTGGTCATTTAGGCCAATTAGGACACTTGGGTCACGGTGGTCACGCCGGAGGAAGCTACGTTGTCCCACCGAGTGTCACATTTTCGCAAAATGCCCCCCAAAAAATTGCCCCCATTGCGCCCGTTTCGAATTCCGTCCGAATTCCTTATTCATATCCGGTAATTAATGCCCCACATCCGGTTTCCCACGGCGTTGCCCAGCAAATTGCCTCCCCCGCTCATGGCTGGTAAATAGCGAAAAAACTTTTTCGAAAACTCATTTTTTTTCTCCCTTCTCCATTTTTTATTCGAATTTCCGTCATTCTCCTCCATTTAAAAATTTATTTTCCAAAAAAAATTTACTTTTTGGAATTTTTATTTCAGGCAGTTTTCCATTTATTTTACGCCGCAGTGGAAAATTTTCTTTTACCGACAAAAACGATTTTCCATTTTTGGGATTTTAATGTAAAGAAAAAAATTATCAAAAAAATTGAATTTATTCGAAAATAATTTTTTTCTCTCTTCCAATTATTTTGTTTTAATCCAATCCAAATTTATTGATTTTGTTCGCATTAAATTCTTGTTATTTATTTCACTCATCGATGTTTATCGTTTGATTTTGTCAATAAATAAAATTTTGCGCCAGTAGAAAATTTACTTTCTAAAAACAAAAAATTTCACGTCTTTAAGTTTCTTTTTTTTAAAGAACGAAATTATTTGTAACGAATTATTTTTAATTCGCATTTTAAATTTGTAACGAATTATTATTATATTTTTAATTCGCATTCTAAATTTGTATCGAATTATATTTTTAATTCGCATTCTAAATATAGAATTTTTACTATTCATCTCTAGGAGATTTTTTTTCGTTACGTGTAAAAAAAAAATTTCTGCATGTCACGATTTCATCAAATCGTTTGTAAATTCTATAATTAGATTTTTGATACTGTGTATGTATTTTGTAATTATAAATTGTAATAAGGAACTATTAATTAATTACATGTACTGTAATTACATCAGTGAGAAAATAAAAAAATTTTCCTCTCTAAAAATTATTTCTCATAACCTAATTTTGTGTTTAATGAATTTTTATTCTTAAATAAGTAATTAATTAACAAAACGATGGAAAATAATAATTATAAATAGTATTTAATATAAATTTAAGTAATATTTAAATAATATCTAAATTAAATTTAAGTAATATTTCTATATTACATTTTAAATATTAATATTGCACCGCTCATCTCCTCTTTACAAAAATATTCATGTTTCGAAAAAAAATTATAATTTTTTAATAACGAATAAATAAGTATATAAATTTTATAATTTTGGAATTTTAATTAAATTACTAATTGAATTGTTAATTAGAAAAAAAGTAAATTGGAAATAAATTATTTATTTCTGTATTCGATCAGTGGTTGTATTTTATTTTTTATATTTAACAAAAAATTGGCAATTAAATTAAATTATTATCTGCAAGTTAAATTAAACACGAAAAAATAGTTTTACTTGGAGCAGCGATAAGTTTTTGTAGAATAGAAAAAAAATGTATAGCAACTGGAAAATTTCGCTAAATAGTGAAATTTACTTCCAGATAAATTTTTTTTCGTGACGAATAAAATATTTTCCAGAAAAGTGTATTTTATTTTCTCTATTTTTAGTGAGAGAAAATTCAAGAAATGAAAAAAATACAATAATAAAAAAATAAATACAAGAAAGGAAAGAAGAACAAAAAAAACGAAGAAAAGTGCAAGAAAAGCAAAAAATACAAGAGAAAAAAAATACAAAAAAGAAACAAAAACAAAAAAAGAAGAAAAATACAAAAAATGAAAAAAATACAAGAAAAAAATATAAAACAGAAGAAAATTACAAAAAACAGAAAAAATACAAGAAAAAAAATCCAAAAAAGAAGAGGAATACAAAAAAGAAGAAAAATACAAGAAAAAAAATACGAAAAAGAAGAGAAATATAAAAAAGAAGAGAAATACAAAAAAGAAGCAAAATACAAATAAGAAGAGAAATATAAAAAAAGAAGAGAAATACAAAAAAAGAAGAAAAAATACAAAAAAAGAGAAAAAGAAAAAAATACAGGAAAAATGTGAATAAAACTGGAAAAACGAACTTTCATAATGGAGAGATGGAGAGTCAATTATGACTTAAATCATTCTTGCGTCATCAAAAAGTCTCGTAAACGTCGCGGCATTGTATCACTATAGGGCTTCGGCCCCGCAGGCACCTTCCGATATTGCAGGCGTGGTCCAGCAGTCAAGTGTTCCAGTTTCCAAGATGAAAGTGACGATTAAAAACGAAAAAAAAAAAATTAATTAATCCCCAGTATTGTTCTTACGTATGACACATGTCACTCTCTATTGGCGTAAATACTTCAGACAAAAATTTTCCATTATTTCAAACTTTTCCTTTCAATTCATTTTTCTCGAAAAAAAATTTTTTTTTTCCCTACTCAAGAAACCATAACGAACTAATTAAATTACCAACTTTGTGATAATTTCTCACAAAAAGAATTTCTATTTTTTTTTCCTTCGCTTTATTAACACGCAGTAATTTTTGTAAATTATTCGAAAGAGTATAAGAAAAATATTTCCTTTTAGAAATATTTTTTTTCCTATGAAGAAATTTCTATATTCTTGCGGAGTCAATATTTATTATTAAAACAAGAGGACATTTTTTTATTTTCTTTCTATTTTTAGTTATAGTGTTTTTTTAGAATAAATATTCGTTTTAAATAAATTCAAAAGAGAGAAATTTTTCAAACTAAAAAATATAAAGTAAAAGGAGAGAGAATAAAATACTTTACAATATTTTTTTTTTTGTAATTAAAGTTCTTTTTATTTTCTTTTTTTAAATGGGAATATTTTCAAGAGGACATGTAATAAGAAACTGTGCAAACTATTTTTAACGACCTTCGACAGGGAAAAGGGACACACACGATTTACCTTCTTTTGCCAGAAATTGCGAAATTTACAGCAGAAAAAAAAATTCTCCACTGAAAGATCAGAATCGGCGAATTTTGATCTTTTCAGAGGCGCAATTTCCATTTAAATATATCATTTGAAATTCATGAAATAAAAAACGAAAATAGCGAGAAAGTAAAAGCTTTGAATAATAAACCAAAAAGGACAGTTTTTTTTTTATTTGAAAAATAAATTTTTTTTTCTTTGAAAATTTTTATTATAATTAGAAAAAAAACTGAGAACATTATTGATAATATCACGCAGAATAAAGTTGAAGTAACTGAATATAATTGAAAAAATAATAAATAAAATGAGAAATAACAACAAAATGAATAAGTAAAATAAATAAGAAAATAAAGAAGAAAATAAATAAAATAAATAAGTAAAATAAATAAAAAAAGTAATAAGTGAAATAAATAATAAATAAGAAAATAAGTAATAAATAAAATAAATAAGTAAAGCAAAGAAGAAAATATTTTTTGATGAATATAAAGTAATTAACATATTTTTTTCCAATTTTCGAGAAAACAACTCAATTTTTACTATGTGTGTGTAATTTGCTGAAAATTTTAATAAACCCTCGATTCTTTCGCACGAAAGTAATAAATAACATCGAAAATATAAAGTCTCAATGAAATAATGATGATAATTATTACTTTATGTAACGTGAATGACCTTTCTCGTATATCGTGCGAGAACATTCAACTTCTGAACTTTTGAATATATTGTAAAAAAAAAATTCAAAAATTATTTAATTTTAGCCTCTTAATACCAATTTACTCGAAAATTAAAATTATATTTCTTCATTTTTCTTCTCTTTTTTCTTAATAACACATTTTATTTCTACTTTTTCTTCCTCCTTTTCAATTTCATTCTCTATTGTTATTCTCCAATTTTTTTTTTAACACTTTTTAACATCGATTCTAATATATAATTCCAATAATTCTTCTATAATAGATTTAAGTCTATAAAAATTTTTTTTTCCCCAATTTTTCACAGTGTGTTTGTATTATATATATAGGAAGAAAAAAAATTCTTTTCTCACTAATTTTAAAATTTCGTTTACTTTATAAGACTCTTTTTACTTTTGTTTTTCTCTCGTGAATTTCGTCACAATTAAACAAAAATAGATGTCGAATTAGTTCCGTAAGAAAGTAAAAAGTTTCAGAAGAAAGTAAAGTACTGCCTAGGAATATATATATAAAGGGCTTTCATTCTCTTGAAAGAAAGTAGTTCAATTTCTTCTCTTATCTGGGAATATTTGTTCAGTGTCATGGAATTTAAGGTAAAACCACTAGAAATAGGAAAATAATTTTTTTTAACAAATTATAAATGGTGAAAAATTAAATTTTTAATCATTGATTTTTATTACTTGTCGAATAATAATTTATTTAAAAATTAATTTAACTACAGTATTGAGATATAATAATTAGTAAATCAAAGATTCAGTAAAATTAATTGTAATTAATAGATGGAATTTTACTTTTAATTTAAAATTAAAAATTAAAAATTCTTGTCGATGGTGATAAAAAATATTTAACTGTTATTTTATTATATTTTGACTGTAATTTAAATTCAAATTGAACTTCATTTTATTTCTCTGTGAATTTATAATTTGTAATTTCAATTATTTTTTGTCTATTAATGAAAAATATTTACAATCAGAATTTTTACAATTAATATTTTTAATTATTAATAATAATTCTATTTTTGTAAAAATAAATTAATAATTATATGTTTATGTCAATTTACAATTGATAATTATTGTGACTAAAAGTGAAGAAAAGTTTAATTCAAATTTTATTTCAAAAAAGTTAATTAATTTCGAGTGATAATTAATAAACATTCATTTTCAATTTACAATTTACAATTTAATAATTATTTAATAAATATTTATTTAATTTTAGTATTTAATTTTTAATAAATATTTATTTAATTTTATTATTTAATATTTGATAAATATTTATTTAATTTTTTTATTTAATATAATAAATAGTTAATTTTAATTTACGATTAACAGTTATTATGATTAATAATAAAAAAATACTTATTAATTATAAACATAATTAGCAATATAAGAGTTCGAAATAATAAATTCAGAACAAATAAAATTTAATATTAATAAAAAATTACAAAAAGTACATAAAATTAATTAAAAACAATACTAATAAAAAAAAATTGAAAATATTTTTGTTTTACAGTTTAAAAAAATTTTGTGATTTATTTTTCAGTTGATCGTCCTATTTACAGTCTTTCTAGTGGCTAGTGGCACAACTCCAAATCCAAATGACAAAACAAATAATCGATCAACAAAATCGAGTAGAATTTCTCCACAACATGTCAATAGAGGCAATAATCGATTAAGAAATAGATCAAATTTTCAAATAGTTATACCGGAAACGATAACAACTCATCGACCGAGACAAATTTTAAATACAACTCCAATTCCCTCAACGACAACAACAACAACAACAACAACAACAGCAAAAACTCAATTTGGTGATAGTTATCAATTAAAAAATTATCTTCCATTAAATTATCAAACCGAACAATATCGAGCGCCAACAACGCAAAATCAAAATTACGAGCAAAAATATTTTACACCCAACTACAGAACTTCAGAAACAACAAATAATTATCAAAATTTGAAACCAAAAAATTATCAAAACGAAAATTTTGCAACGACAAAAAATTATCAAACAACCAGTTCAGAGGTGAAAATTTATCCAAAGCAAAATTCTGATACGAAAAAATATTATCCAACTGAAAATTCTGGTTTGAGTAATTATCAAAATGAAAATTCCGGTTTGAAAAATTATCAAACACGAAATTCTGATTTGAAAAATTATCAAAGTGAAAATTCTGGTTTGAAAAATTATCAAACACAAAATTCTGATTTGACAAATTATCAAAGTGAAAATTCTGGTTTGAAAAATTATCAAACACCAAATTCTGATTTGAAAAATTATCAAACTGAACATTCGAATTTGAAAAATTATCAAACTGACAATTCTAATTTGAAAAATTATCCAACACAAAATTTCGATTTGAAAAATTATCAGAATCAAAATTTTGCCACAACAAAATATCCAACTTATTCGAGTTATCAAAATCCAAATTATGATTTAAAAACCCATCAAACACAAAATTTGCAAACAAAAAATTATCGCCCACCACAAAATTTGAAGAACTATCAAAATCCCTCAACTGAAAAATATCAAACACCAATTTCAGAATTAAAAAATTATCACCAAAATTTTGAACCAATTAATTATCATCAAAACCAAAATACAAATTTCGATTGGAAGGCTTATCAGAATTCGGATAAGGTAAATTCCCCAAATAAACAAAATAATGTAAATTTGAAAAATTATCAAAATTATCAGCAATATCAAAATTATCAAAAGCCCGACAGTTATCAATTACAAAATGCAAATTACCAATTGGGAAATATTTACAAAAAACCACAATTGGATAGTAATTATCAAGGGACAAATTATCAGGGAACAAATTATCAAGGCCCAAATTATCAGGGGACAAATTATCATTCGAAAAATTATCAAAATCCAAATGCATATTATTATGAAAAATCAACGTCAGCGCCAATTAATTATGTAACTGAAGCAACAACGATCGTGAAAAATGTCAATTCAAAGAAAAATGTTGATTTAATTTCAATTTCTCCAGTTGCTTCACAATCATCATACAAAATAATTCCAATAACGCAAAAGCCAATTTTGAAAATTGTCAAAAAAATCGCCTACTCGCCGGCAAATGAAGTTTCCCACGTGACATTTACAAGTTCGAATGGAAAAATTCTCTACAAATGGAGATAAAAGAAAAATTGTTTTTCACTGTGAAAATTAATTTCGTCACAAGTGATCGATGTTATAGTTTTAGACTGATATAGTTTTGTAATCTTTATGAATTAGCTCAGTGGTTAGAAGCATTGTTTGTAGATAAAGAAACTAGGGTTCGAATCCCGTCTCGGGTGTGGAAATTTTGAAAATTATAATTATAATAATTATATAATTCTAGTAATTATATAATCGGATTAATTATGCAATTAGTATTATTATATAATTAAAAAAATATATAATTAGTGTAATTATATAATTATTATACAATTATTTTCAAAATTCTTTGAGACAAGACGGGATTCGAAGCCTGATTTCTTTATCCTTTAACAATACTATTAATTATATAATTAGAAAAATATATAATTATAATAATTATATAATATTAATTATGTAACAATAATTATATAATAATAATTATATAACAATAATTATATAATAAGTTGAATTATATAATTAGAAAAATATATAATTATTGTAATTATATAATTAGAAAAAAACATAATTAAAATAATTATTATATAATTAGGGTAATATATAAAAAAAATTATTTATAAAAATAATTTTTCAAAAAAAAAATTTAATTTAATTGCAATTAATTTCTTAAACATCATTTTCGTCCATTAGATAAGCTCTAATTACTTTGTTTTTGTATTAAAATTTTATACTCTTTTTGTATTTTCGAAAAACCTCGAAAAAAACTTAATTACGAATTAATTTTTTTTTGTATATTTAATTATATATGCCTCAACGTTGAAAATGTATTTTTTATTTTTTGTACTTCTGTAAATAAAATGTTTTTTGTTAACAATTGTATTAATTTACAATTTATTTATTGTCCATATAAGTCAGAAATTTTATTTTTTGCAATTAAAAAATTTTTTCCTTTTTCATTTTCAAGGAAAAAGCGAAATTTTTTAATAAAATTAAAAATATAAGGTGAATTTTGTCAGTTTGTAATTGCCCTTGATTCGGGTCAAGATTAAAATCTCAAGAGGCAAGTGTTTTGAAATCTCATTATACTTTTAGTGATTTTATAATTTTTTGTAGTTATATAACGTTGTATAGTATATTTGCCATTAAGACATTCATTGATATTTTTTTATGGGAAAAAAATGTTTTAATTACATTTAATGAGGTCTTTATTTAATTAATAGTAATTAGTATTATTATTATCATTATTATTAATTTTTTTTTAATAATTTTTTAATGGAACAAATATTAATTAATTAATTAATTATACTTTTATTATTATTTATTTTTTCAGTATTTTATTTTTAGTTTTTTTTATTTTATTTCTAACAATGACAAATATTATAATATTATTAAATGTAAATAAAATTTTCAATTTCGAATGAAATTTTGTTTCTTTTAAATAATGTGTTTTTTGATTCAAATAACATTTTATTTGGTTCAAGTAAAATTCTTTTTGTTTCAATTTAAATTATTTTTGGTTGAATTAAAATTTTGTTTATTTCAAACAAAATGTTTCTTGATTCAAATAAAATTTTCTTTGGTTCGAATAAAATTCTTTTTAATTCAAATAAAATTTCGTTTTTTTGAAATAAATGTTTTTTTGATTGAAATAAAATTTTGTTTGACTTTTTTCGGATGATATAAAATTTTTTTTGGTTTAAAAAAATTCTCTTTGATTCAAATAAAATTCGCTTTCTTTCAAATAAATTTTTTTTTGATTGAAATAAAATTTTGTTTGGCTCAATTAAAATTCTTTTTAATTCAAATAAAATGTTTGTTTCTTTTTGGTTCGAAAAAAATTCTTTTTGGTTCAAATAAAATTCGGTTTGTTTCAAATAAATTTTTTTTTGATTGAAATAAAATTCTTTTTTATTCAAATAAAATTCTTTTTTCTTTTTGATTCAAATAAAATTCTTTTCTAATCGCCATTTATCGATATAAAATATTAACATTATAAATTTTGGGCGTGGATATTATAATTTTTCGCTATATACACACACAAACGCTTTATAATGTTTTATATATTATACACCATTCTCTGGATTCTCCCACAGATTCAATATCTGGTTCAAGGTTGGTTCAAATTATCCGATTCTTGGTCGGGAAGGAACTTACAATCGGTTCTTATTTTCGAGTCATATGCGAGTATATACTACAGTCCTTTTTTTTCTTCATTTTGTCTCAATCTTTTTATTTTTATTTTTTTTTTATCAGCGAAAGTTTCACGATATTGGGTGTACCCGCCCCGGGCTTTTTAGCGGCCCCACCCTTTTGGTTCCAACTTTTGGCGTGGCCAGGGTATATAAAAGAATTCGAATTTAACAAGATCAACATAGTCAGTCAGGAACTACCAAGTCCAAGCTAAAAACACAATATTCAACCATGTTCTCCAAGGTGGGTTCTTTTGCCAAAAAATTTGCATTCAGCAAAGGAAAATTTTTTTTAATTTTGGAAAAACGTATTTTTTCCCCTTTTTCGCAGTTTCTCTGTTGTTTATATTTTATTTTGGTTTTTTTTTCATTTTATTTTTTTAATTCTTTATTAAAATTTATTAAAGTTTTTTTTATTTATTCATATTTTGTTTATTATTTGTTCTATTGTTTGCTTTGATTGTATATTTTTATTTTTACTATTTTACTTCCGTTTACTAAATTTTTTTTTATTATTATATTTGTATTAAATTTGAATTTTTTATTATTCTAATTTTTTTTACAGTTTAGTAGCTATTTATTATTTTATTATTTTTACTTCCGTTTACTAAATTTTTTTTTATTATTATATTTGTATTAAATTTAAATTTTTTATTATTCTAATTTTTTACAGTTTAGTAGCTATTTATTATTTTATTATTTTTACTTCTTTTAGTAAATTTTTTCTTATTATTATATTTGTATTAAATATGAATTTTTTATTATTCTAATTTTTTTACAGTTCAGTGGCTATTAATTATTTTTTCTTCTATTATTATTTTTTTGTTTATTATTATTATTATTTTTTTTTTTTAAATATCCTTTTATTCAATTTTCCTTTTTATTACTATTTTTTTTTATTTAAAAATTTTTTTTTTATTTCTCGCTTTTCTACCGTAACAATTTTTCTAGATTTCAATTTTTATTTCATTGTTTCTTTTTATTCACTGAAATTTTAGTCAATTTTTTTATTGTATTTTTATTTTGCAAACTTTTATTTTTTACTTTTGATTTTTATTTTATTCCCACACGCTTTCTAAATATTTTTCACATTTATTTATTCTACATAAAAATAATAACTCTAATTTAAGTATTTTATGAAAGAAAATCTGTTTTCGAATTTCGTTGTTGTATTCCTTTTTTTAATTACTCCTGCCTTTTATAATTATAGTAAAAAGAAAAAAAGAAAAAATCAAAAGGTATTAAATAATAAAGTTAAATTACCGAATGTAAAAAAAATAATTGAAAAATATTTCTTTGTCAATTATTAAATTATATGAATAAATAATTAAATAAATAAATAATTAAGTAAATGAAGAATTAAATAAATGAAGAATTAAATTAATAAAGAATAAATAAATAAAGAAGTAAATTAATAAAGAATAGATAAATAGAGAAGTAAATTAATAAATAATTAAATATATGAAGAATTAAATTAATAAAGAATAAATAAATAAAGAATTAAATAAATGAAGAATTAAATAAATAAAGAATTAAATATATAAAGAATGTAATAAATAAGTATTTAATTAAGCAATTATTTAATTAAGTAATTAAAAAAAATTTTATTTTTCTCCACAGATTACAATTGTCGCCTGCCTTTTGGCCGCCGCTAACGCTGGATTCGTCCAATACCAACCAGCAGCGTTGACATCAACTCAGGACAATATTCTACGAAGCCCAGGAAATTTAGCTCAAATTTCCACTCAAAGTAAAACAATTCAAACGCCATTCTCGAGCAGCAGCAAATCTGATATTCGCGTGAGCAATCCTGCCTACGTTGCCCACACTTATGCCGCCGCCCCAATTGCCCAGACTTACGCCGCTGCCCCAATTGCCCAGACTTATGCCGCTGCTCCAGTTGCCCACACCTATGCCGCTGCCCCAGTTGCCCACGCTGCGCCCGCTAGTCTCCTCGGCGTTGCCTACAGTCCAGCCGTTGCCGTCTCACACATGTCCTACAGCAGTCCAATTGGCGTCTACAGTTGGTAATTTCCCCCCAAAACAATCACAATTTCACAATATCATTCAACAAAAAACGAAAACATAAAAAATATCATTAAAAAAAATTACACCACAGCATTTATTGTAAATAATGAAATATTGATAAAATTAAATCCGTTTATTTGAGAATATATATGTAAATAGTTGGTTTTATTTCTCTACGAACCTCTAATCCAGTTTATTTATTTTTATTGCAATTTTTTTACAGCTAAGGAAACTCTAAATTAGTCGACGTAAATTAAAAAGGTTTTTAATTAATAATTATAGTAGTAAAATATGATAAATTTAATTCATTTAGCAATAATTGTGGTAATAACTAATAAATCATTTCAATAAATAAATACATAAAGAAAAATATAAAGAACTAAAAGTATTTGTAAAGCACGCGTGTTAAACTGAAAATCATCACAAAGGCGTTTGCGCCTGTTAAACATCTACCAGTCATACTCGTCAAAAAGTCCAATACATTCGGAATTCCAATTTTATTCCAATTCCCCACCCCCCGGATTTTATCATTCCCAAACCAATAGACACCCAACACTGTCAAAATTCTCTCCTATCTCTTCCTTTTTTTTATATATATAAACAAAAAATTAAAATTTTCCGAAAAAATCAACCACAACGAATTTGAATTTCCCGCGAATATTTAAATAGCACTCAGAACAATCGCACATTGCGCATGCGCCCCCATGTAAATCTGCGCAAACGCAGAACATTAACTGACGCAGACAGATGTCAGCTGTTTTGTTACACGCATCGTGAGCTGAGTTGATCATTTCCATGAAACAGTCTGCAGCTTTGATTCCTCTTTGATTGTACTGTTTCTTTGTTTATTTCATAGAGTGTTCAAAAAAATTGTGTCAACATTATTGGAAGTGTGGAAAACTCTATACAATTCGAGGTGATTCAACATTGGGCAGTTATTTGAGGTTAGAGAGAATAAAAAATAACGCTAAACCATCGAGAGAGAGAACATACATATACATACAACCCAAAGGAGAAAGAGGGTAAAAAAGGAAAAGGTTGGTGTGAACAAAAACATCGCGTCAAAAAAAAAAGTGTCGACAAAAAAAGCCTTTTTCTTCCTTCCACGCAAGGGTGAATAAAAAAAGAGGTGTATGTGTGTTTATTTGTGTCCGTGCTCCTGAATTTTTAGTGTGCAAAAAAACTTATTTCCCAAAAAAAAAATAAATAAATAAAAGAAAGTGTATTTTTTCATTTTATACAAGAATACTGTATAGATTTTATTAAAAATCCAGTTTGCGCACTGGATAAAATACATCCGAGTGGCGTATTCCAGACAGTGAAACAAAAATAATGGCGCAGCCGAGTTCTAGCGCCGTCAGGGCTCTTGCCCTCGAATACAAAAGTCTCCAGGAGGAACCCGTCGAAGGCTTCCGCGTCAAACTTGTTAACGAGGACAACATGTTCGAGTGGGAAGTTGCAATTTTCGGACCACCAGACACTCTCTACCAAGGAGGCTATTTTAAGGTTAGTTAATTTCACACTTTGTATTCACTTCCTTGGGATATGTTGTCAAGTGACGCGCCAGAGTAGCCATCCGTTTGTTTTGAATATGCTTCTGCTTTGTTTTGAACGAATTCTATTCTTTTTCCTATATATACACGAATTCTATTATATCCTATTGACATTTACAGTTGTTATCAACTACTATCAGTTTACCAACTTCTGCCAAACTGTCAAAAAGTCCTTTTTGTTTCTAAACCAATATACTTTCTTTACCCATCTTTTTAATAGCAAATAAAAAAATAATTCAAATCTTTCTATTTTAACATAAATTCTCTTCTTCCTTCGTGTTTTTGAATGATAAATAAATAGTCATAAATTTTGAAGAAAGGAGAGAAATTTTCTTTCTCAAATTGCGGCTAATATTCGATTACGTATTTCTAGTGTTGTGAATGATCGACCCGCGAGAACAATCAGATATACACAATTGTCAGTGGGGGGGTGGTGAAATAAGAGGGGGGGGGTCACACACGTGCAGCTTAAGTGTTGGCAATGCTGACAACGATGACAGCGATGCGCATGAATAAAATTCTCTACCCTAATAACTAATAGGGGGTGGGGGGGTTGAAAAACAAGAGTAGAGTGACGTAAAAATACAAAAGGGTTTTCAGTGTGCAAAAAAAAATGGATTTTCTTCTTTTTTTCCCAGTCGAATTACTTACTTTATTACACTTTTAATGTCCAAAGAGAAATCAATGCGAATTTTCTTTATTGTTCTTCGTGGTCAAGGCAATGTCAACATTTTGTATATAGTATATAAATGTCATAGTTAGGGACAATTGTTTTTTGAGATAAGAATCAGTGAAGGTCATTTATTATCTTGTCAAGCATTTACAGGTTAGATTGTCAATAATTATAAACAATGTGTATATTGTTATTATCCGAAATTATGATCTATTTCACAGTATTTTTAAGTTAATAATTTGTCACAGTAATTTTTTTTTTTTTGCAACTATTAAATACTATTTCTTCTTTTTGGAAAAACAAAAAAATATTTCTTCTTTTTGGGGAAAACAAAAAGATAATTATTTTTTTGTTTAAAAAAATAAATAAATTTAATTTTTTTTTTAATTTTCAATCAAAATATTTAATATTTGATTGAAAAATAAATTTTTAACTTAATGGTGGAAATTTATACATAATTTAAAAAATAATTCACGAGGGCAATTTATAGAAATGTAAAAATGGTTAAAAATTTTAGATTGTTGAGGACAATAAAAGGAGAAAAAAATGATATAATTTTTTGTATTTTCTTATCAATGTTCCTTATTATTGATACCATTGGGATTTAATAATTATAAATTTTATAGCTTCAAGATACTTGTTAGCCAATTATTGTAATAAGGTGTAGATTTGTTTTCGCCTTCAAGGCAATAATAGTCGTTTGCAGTTGTTTTCGATTTCATTTTCCTGAGCAGAAATATAATTCTCATTCGAACATTTTTTATTCGGATCAGACAACAAATTGCTATTTTCAAAAATAAATTGGAATTATTTCAAATTTTCGTTTTATTCAGTTATATTTACAATTTATTATATTTAGTGATTTGTACATTATTCTTTAGTTATTAATTATTAATTGATATTCAGTTACTTATCATTTTTTATTTTGCTATTTACTGTTAATCAGTTATTTATTCTTTAGTTATTAATTATTAATTAATATTCAGTTACTTATCATTTTTTATTTTGTTATTTACTGTTAATCAGTTATTTATTGTTTACTATTTAGTTAGCAATTACTATTCAAATGCTTAAAATTTTTAATTAATTGTTTTTAATTAATAATTTATAATTAATAATTTATAATTAATTATTTACAATTAAAAATTATTGAACTATTTACATAAATTGTTATCTGTTTGTAATTTCTATTTATTTATAATTTATTTCTATTTAATTAATATTGTAATTTTTTTAAATTACGATTATTATTATTTACGTATAATTTATTATTCTTTCTACAATAATTATTCCCCGCGAAATATTTATTTGAAATCGCAAATGTCGCAGAAAAATGTATTTACTACGAAAATAGTAAAACATTTCACTCTGAAAAATGCGAATTTTCATTCATAGAAATAATTTCGTAACAAAAAGAACAAAACTGATGTTTGACTAATAAATTACAAAATCGTCTAAAATTTGCTTTTAATAATATAAAATTTGATTTTAATTAATTAACATGATGGATATAGCATTCGTTTAAAGTTTTCTCTCTCTCTCTCTCTCTCTCTCTCTCTCTTTTTCTTTGCGAAAACGTCTGGCCTCACCTGGTGAAAGGATAAGTTCGACACAAATATACATACAAATTATACAAACACAAAAGTTACATATATATAAATGTCTGTGCGAAAAATCAGGAGGTGAATATTAAACCTCGTTTAATTTTCTTGTTTTGTGAGAGAAAAAAACATTTTTTTTCTTAAAAAAAAAAAATAATAATGAATAATCCCAGAGAAACACTCACAGGAAAAAAAACACATTCGCGAGAGAGAATAGTGAGATGGGAGAGAAAGAGAGACAGTGAGAGGAAAGTTAATTACGTTTCATTTAGTTTTCCCCTGCTGATAAGCTTCTTGTAAATTTAATTGTCCTATTTGAAACATTATTAATTCCCATATTATAATTTCGAAATCGAAATTTCCAATAATTTATTATGCAACAAAACGTTAATTAAAATTAATTTAATTGAGATTAAAGTGAATAGAGTCGCAGAGTTTATTGAAAAGGTGAAATATTCGCTTTATGGTTCTTTAAAAAAAAAATGTTTCCTACGAATTATTATATAAATGTAATCTCCAAATTTGAATTAATAAAATTATTTATTAATTTTTAATCATTTAATAAAATTTTTAATTAATTTTAAATCAATTAATAAAATTTTGATTAATTTTTAATGAATTAATAAAATTTTTATTAACTTTCTATTAATTACTACGACTTTTTGCTTTTGAATTATGTTGAACAAAATAAATTAGTAAAATTACTATTCATTATAATAGTAAAATTTACATAATTAATTATATTTGATTTTTTTGACGATTTTCTAGTAAATATTTTAATTTTTTTTTCAATTTTTTACATGGTTATTACAGTTATTATTTTTTTTGACTTCGTTATTATTTTTTGTTACCGTTATTATTTTTTTTCTTACCGTTATTATTATTAGTAAAGAAAATTATACATTTTAGGAGAGAAAATAATGGCATTTTAAAAGTTCTCTAATAAGAGAAGAAAACAAAAGAAAGTGGGGAAGATTGAGCCTCTGTGAAAATCTCTGCAGGAATAATAATATTAAGAGATAAAAATCTTTTCTCCCAAAGAGATTCTGCTTTAGAAAGGATTTCAAGAAAAAATACTTTTATTATTTATTTAATTATTTTTTTACTATATTTTGTATTTATTTATTTTTGACTATATTTTTATTTATTTATTTTTGACTATATTTTTGTTTATTTATATTTATTTTGTATATTTTTAACGACTTTAAAATATTAATTTTCTTTTAAATATATAAATACAAATTTTAATTCTAAAAACAATTTTTGAATTTTTCGTTTTCGAAATTTTTTTCCGAATCTCTCGAGTTGCTTAGAAGCTAAAGGAAATTTTTTTAAAAATTTTTATTTAATATAAAATATAATTGACAAACTAAAATTAATAATTTTCGGAAAAATAAAACATAAAGTAAATAAAAAGATTAAATAAAATTTTGTTTTCGTCGGAAAATAATATTGTTTGCTTCTTGAGATATTGTTAGTGGTTTTTTTTCACTAGTTGCTACATTATTAGAAGATGATTTTCATTTTTTTTCCCGCGATGTTCTATTGTGAAAAAAGAGTCTTTTTTTGCGTTACTTAATCGCGAAAACTTTTCACAACTATATATATATATTATACTCAGGAATATAAATGATTACGCCATATATTATGTTAAAAGCGCGACCTTCTTCGATTTGACGGATTATGATTCGTTGTCAATGCAAGGTCTAACTGCGCCTGTTAAATCGTCAACAAATCATTACGAATTATTTAATCCTATACACTATTATACACGGGGAGAAAAAAAATGGCAAAAGGAATAGAAAAAAAAATGATAAGAATTTTAAATACTCTTTTTTTGTTGTAATAAATTTAAAGAACGGAAAACTCGAGGTTTTTGTGGTGGAAAATACAAATTTATCCATAGACGATAAATTCTAATATTTCTATTTATTTCTTTCAGTATTATTTAATTTAAATAAATTTTAGTTTAGTTTAAATAAAATTTTTCTGGTTTAAGTAAAATTTTATTTTTTTGGTGTAAATAAAATTGTTGTGGTTGAAATAAAATTTCATTTGGTTTGAATCAAATTTTTTTGCTTTAAGAAGTAAAATTTCATTTGGTTTAAATAAAAATTTTATTATTGGTTTAGATAACATATGTTCTTGTTTGAATAAAATTTAATTTAGTTCGAATAGAATTTTATTTGGGTTTGAATAAAATTTTTCTTTGATGTAAATAAAATTGTTATGGTTTAAATAAAATTTCATTACAATTCAAATAAAAAATTTTCTTTCTGTCGACTAATAATTGTCAGTCAAAATAAATAAAATAAATTCAGCGCAAGACAAAATATTTACATTTACTCCAAATTTGGTTTTAAAAATAAAATTTTTTTTTCCCTCCGCGTTTATTTTGCACTTTCATCGTTTGTAACATATTTTATAAAGTAAAACTGCGCGATGGTCTTGTTATGCGTTGAATGTGGAGAGAGAATCAGAGTTTTCACTTTCTTAGGAGTCGAGTTGTTGGCCATTTAAGACACAACTTGAACGAGAGTGAGTTCCTTGACCTTTTCTAAATTCAACGAGAGTTTGTAATTATAGATTTTGTCAGAGACATAATGCGTGTCTGTATTCATAAATTTAATATAAATCGTGTGTATTAACTAGAGGAAAATAATAAATTTAATTTTGTAATTTCAAAGTATATAGAGATTTCAAATAAATTCTTTTTTTTTAAATTCTTTTATATTTTTTGCGTGGTTTGTTTAAAATTTTTTTTCGTCGTACTCGTGACTAGAGAATTTTTATCTTTATTATAATATCAGTTCGACTTTTTATTGTTCTTTTGCAAAGCACATATAATTATAATAATAGAATTTTTATTGTATTCTCTCATTTTCCATAATATGAAATAATATCGAGAATGGGAAAATAAATTAAATTCTGCCTTTTTTTTATTAAATAAATTGTTTCAAATCGAGTGGAAAGTAAATTTAGGTCTGTTATTATTTTATTTGTGAGTTATTATTATTATTATTTCTTATTGTCAATATTCCTTTTGTTTTTCTTATTTTTATTCTTTTTATTCTCATTATATATTTTATTATTATATTATCATTATTTTAATTATTATTTCTTATTACTATTTTTATTTTTCTTATTTATTATGATTATTATTATTCTTTTTCTTATTTTTATTCTTCTTGTTCTTTTTATGAATATTATTTCATGATTATTGTTTTATTGTATTTATATTACCATTTTTTTAAATTATCATTGTTTTTATTTGCGTACGGATTATTTTTCGCGTGAAAAATTGAATTTTTTTCGTCCGGATGCATAGGCAAAATTTTCAGATAAGAAAACAGTTGAAATATAACGACTCCTGTGTTACCTAATTTAAAATTGGTCATTGCTTTTTATGTCGTAAATTGAATACTTCTACCTAGCGAATAAAAGCTTTTTACCCGCGTTTCTATATGCAATCCGCTTTCTAAACCACTCTCCATATTCACCTCCCTGAACTATATATAAGCTAAAAGAAGTACTGTCCATATTTTTGACGAGAAATTAAATAATCCTGAAAATAATTATATCCACCAGTATAATAATTTAATAATAATAATAATAGACCCTTAAATAATAATAATAATAATATTAAAATAATAAAACCGTTGTAAATATAAAGCTGCATTTTTTTTTTATTTTTCGGTAGAACATAAAACTTCCATGAGGAAGTAAAAGAAAAAATATTTAAAAATAGAAAATTTATTTTGAATAGTAGAGAAAATATTTAAAAAATAGAAAACTAATTTTTATAATAGAAAAAGTTTTTTCTAAATAGAAACAATGTATTTATAGTTTTAAAACAGGAATTTCTTATTGCTTTTTGCTTCGATTGTGCCATCCTACGTAAAACTTGATTACGACAGTCGGATCTTAGAAATAAAAAAAACAATTAGGCGCATTGCACAATAAATCGAATAACGCAGAAGAAAATATACAGTTAGGAATAATTTGGATGATTGAAATTTTCTTTTTGAAAACCAAACTACAGTATCTTATTGCTTATCTCTAAGTAATAATAAAATAAAATTATTCTCTCTTTATTACAATTTTTATTTATTTTCCAAAATCATTTTGCTAATGTTCACAAAATTAATGAACAATAAAAGATTCTAAAGAAAACAATTCGAACAAAGCGAATTTTACAATTATTTATTATTTTTAATTATTAATTACTATTTCTAGTTAAACAAAGAATTTTATTCTTATTATTTATTACGTTTAATTAATAATTACTATTTCTAGTTAACATTCCTTACAGTTAATTTAATTTCAAATATTTTTTTCAATAAAATTAATATCCATACAATTAACAATGTATAATAGAATAATTATGGCGTGAATTGAGGAATTATTTTCTCGTGCGCGAAAAATTAAAATATTTTTTTTTCTCAGTCTTCCATTAATGTTCTTACATGATGGAAGTCGTAGAAATTGAGGAAGGGATTACGGCATTAGGGTTTTCCCGAAATGAAACTTGCGACATTTATGAAAATTATTATTATAATAGTTTGATGCGTGCGTACATGCAATTATAGATATCGTAAATTTGAAAATTGTTTTTGTTTTAAATACAAAAAAAAAGGTTTTATTTTTAGTTGAAAGTGAGTGAGTGAAAAAATGTAGCATTATTGTGTTTAAATAAAAAAGAAGGGAAAAAAAAATATTTGGTCCTCCTGTTTTTCAAATAATTCCGTTCATGACAACTGGGTCGTGAAAATGTCTCGGTCGCTCTTACTCTAGAGCGAATTGAATAATGTTGAATGAGGTCATCGTCTTTTTGAAAATGAGGTCAAAATTTTGAATGGAGAGACTTTATTCGGAAAACTCTCGCAGGAGTTTTTGATCTAAAGAAACTTTTTTACAATTTTTTTTATAATGAAAAATAAATAATTTTTTTACATATAATGATGTATAGAATATTTACAATTGCTTCTTTCCGGTGAAGCTTTTTTAAATATATAGCAAAAAATGTACAAAAAATAATAAAATATAAAATAAATTAAATAAATAAAAAATTAAAATAGTATTTTATTCAGTTATCATTATTATTATTACTATTATTATTATTATTAATATTATTAGGTATTATTATTACTATTATTATTATTAAAGATACACGAAAAAAAATCTTTACCCTGAACAACTATATAAAATTCACTATATTAGAGAAATTTTTAGTTATTGCAACAAATACTTTCGCTAATTCAAAGAATATTTTCGCTATTTCAGCGAAACTAACCGCTGTTTCTACTTAAATTTGTTTTTCTTTATAGTAATTAAAGATATTGTTTATAAAAATTAATTTTTAATATTAAATAAACAAATTTTGAAACTATTTAATATTATAACTAGGAATATTAATTAAAAATTCAATCGAATAACTGAGGAAAAAATATATCAATTATAAAAATTCAATTGAACGTTAAGTATAAAATTTTTTAATTAAAAATTGGATAAAATTACGAGAAAAAATAAAAATTTGTAATTAACGTATATGTAGGATAAATCTAATATAACGATAAACAGGTATATAATGAGAAATGTTATTTATGTTAAAAAGAAGAAAAAAAATGTTTAATCACATCTGAAGACCTGGAAGTCTGCACTTCATTGAATTGCATAATTTTCCTCGCAGAGACATAGATTATTCAGCTTTTTTTTTTTAATATATATAAAAAAACTCTTTTTTTCCACTATATCAGAAACTGTAAATTACTTTATATATTTATTTATATCACACAAAATTATTTATGGGTTTAAAAATAGAATGTTTTTTTTTATATACGATTTTTTGTTTTATTGATTAGGAAGTCATGTTTTCGACAAAAATGTTGACGGAGAATTTTCTCGTTATGTATAAATATATAGTAATTTAATTATATTACACGAAAAAAAAATCTTTGCCTGGAACAACTACAAAATTTACTCTATAAGTCAAATTTTTAATTATTGCAGCGAATACTTTCGCTATTTTAGCGAAAGTTATCGCTGTTCCAGTGAAAGGTTTTTTCCGTGTAATAATTATAATAATTTTAATTTAATTTAATTAAATTATGCAATTATAATAATTATATTTTTTTATAATATTATAATATTATAATTTAATTATATTAATAATATTATGTTAAATTTACTAATTAATTGTGTATATTATTATTTTGTATATTTTTCTGACATTTTAAACCTTGAAATAAAAAAAATTTTTTGTGCAATTTTTTTTAAATGTTTAAACAAACAAAAATTGGTTTTATTTGAACTTTGAAAATTTATAGTGAAATTTATACAGAATATATAACTGTAAAACTGCCAACACGTAAGACAGAGTGTCACTGATCGGTTTGGTAATTAGTTCCTGGAGATTTAATAGTCCAATAGAATTGCAAAGTGTAATTCGAAGTCATATCAACACAATCACAATTGTACATGTGCTTCTGGCAATTTCAATTAGGAGAAAAAAAATTATTTTTTTAGTTTATTTATCATATATTTTCAATTATATTTTAATTATTTAATTAATTTAATTGTTTAATTATTGAATTATATTAAATTATATTTTTAATTAGTTTATTAATTTAATTATATTTTTAATTATTTGAAATAAAAATTTCTTAAATTATAAAACTAAATAAAGAAAGTATGAAATTTTTATTTTAAATTCAGCTATAGAAAAAAAGTTCGTCTTGAGGAGCATCTACTACGTTTATTTTAAAGTTGCATTCGAAGAAAAAATCCAATTTTCAGATTTACAGAGTAAAATTTTATTCAAATACTGCTTTTAATTGTTTGAAATGTTTGAAAATGACATTCCTTACCCTTTTCAAGAATAATTAAAAATTTCATTTTCCTGTATTAAAATACAAAAAAAAATTACTACTCTTTTGTTATTTTGACTGTCCACGATTCAGACTTTTTTTGTTTCTTAATTTCGTTTGATAAATTATATAGAAAACAAAAAAATTTGCCCCTTTTTTTGGAATAGACACACGGAGATAAAAGCACATGTAAACTATAAAGATTGGGTGAGGGGGAGAGGGAAAAGGGTTGAATTTGAGTAGAAGTAGTATTTGAACAACTGGAAATGAAAGTAGGTTAACTCTAGGGGGGATCCCAGAGGATGGGAGGATATTTGGGCCATGACCAGGTCGCGATCAATATAGCGTCCCGTTGGCGAAGCTTCACCCAAGAGCTACACACATTAGAAAACGAAATTCACTTCTAGCGGGCAATTTGCCCAAATCGAAAAGCTCTTATAGAATATCGCAATGAGAGAATAAACGAGAGAAATCAAACCGGAAAGAAAATATACATTTTGTATCGAAAGATTAATATATGTTGGAAATTTATTTTTACCCCACTCTTCAATTTTTTAACCTTCAAATTTATTTTTCGAATTTTTAATAAATGTAATTTTCTAATTTTGTGTTTGTTTAAATATTTTGATAATAATTAATGATTTTTGCCAGTAACAAACTATTAATAGTGGTAATTACAAGTCCTTTGGAACCAAAGACCATATAAGAGGGAAAAATATTATTTATCCCATCAGGGTCCTTTAAAATAAATTTAAATTAATCCCAGTAATTTTAATTTGTTATTAATTTTTACATATTTTTCTTTTTTTTTACTAATAATTATTCTTATTTTTTACAGGCACACATGAAATTCCCGCCAGATTATCCATACAGTCCACCAAGTATTCGTTTCAAGACAAAAGTTTGGCATCCCAATGTTTATGAGGTGAGTACAAACTTTGAGGAACTGTTTGTTGTTTTAATTTAAAAATTTTTTTCACTATTAGTACAATTTGAAACAATTCTGAATTAAAATTAACAACATTTAAATAATAGAAATTTGACGATAATTTATTTCGATGAAAGTCGATCAATAGTTTGAAATACTTGTTTTGTAAATCAGATGATGAGTTTGAATCATCGCAAAAGTAGTTATGTTTGGTATACAAATACAAATATCTGCGAATGTAACGTTTGATATTTAGATTCGAATAAAGTAAATTATCGAAAATCATAGGAACCAACTATTCAAGCAAATATTTTGTTTGAATTCGGTATTTTAGAATCAGATTTATATTCTAAAATCATTTAGATTGGTACGTGCGAAAAATATTGTCGAAAATTTGGTGCAGTAATTTCGCACATTTCGAAAAGATAAATGGGTTGATTCGTTTATTTTACATCATGTAAAGTACTTGAGATTTGTGAAGGGCAAGAAATAAGGGATGTGGAAATGATGAATGCTTTGTTTTGATTCAAAATTAAACACAGATTTGGAAGGTAGGGAAAATATTTGGGTTTAACGGGAAAAGAAAGGGTTTTTTGAAAAGATGAATTCGTGTCTTTTTTTTTGCTTCTAGTAATGATTCTTGATTTCTATTGTGTAGGCATTATATATACATGTATGAAATATAATAATATGGTTTCTTGTATTCCTCCCTCGTAAACGACCCTACCGAGTTGTGGATAGAGAAGAGCTCGATGTCAACGACCTGTGAGCTTTAGACACACGTAGCATGTGTTATTTCATGTTCATTGTACGAATATCCCGGCAATCACTATATTGCATAAACATGATTCTCCGTTAAAGCTTCATTTTGCATTGGCCCACCATGTGCCGAACATTTATGGTTATCCTCGATTTTACGAATATGTGTTCAAAATGTGCAGCTGTATGCTCAATATGGTTCATCCCGTATTTTTTTGTTAGGAATTAAAATGAATGTAATGTAACTTTTACTATTCATATAGAAGAAAAGGAGAACCTAAACTTTCTCGGAATTGTTCTGGTATAGTTGCTTAGAGGCAGACAAACGATTACTATTAACAATTGTTCCGAAACAAACAAAAGAATCCGTCAAATAATTTTTCATGATCAGGATATATTGATTGGAATTGTTCTAGTAACTTAGAGACCAACAAACAAAATTATTATCAACAATCGTTATGAAACAAACAATAAAATTCCCACAAAAAATATTATTTTTCATCTTCTGCTGATTGGCGGCTGTGGTTACATGTTATCAAAAACCGAATTAAATAATTTTTCATGATCCGGATATTACTTGGAATTGTTCTAGCACTAATAAGCATAACAAACTTTTTGTACCATTCTTGATGGTACTAACATACAGTACTAATTGCGCATCTTATTTTCTTCGTACCATCAATTTCTCTGAGTGAATTAATTTTAGTTGTGCACTGAGAGCACAGTAATCTTCGATTTAAACTGCAGTGGATGTTAACCATTATTTAATTACAGATACTAATTTAATTGAAGCTTCTGATAAAATTAAAGCTACTAATATAATTTAAGCTCCTTGTAAAATTAAGCTACTAACATAGGAATTACCAGTTCATGTAAAATTAAACATTAAATAAAATTAAACATTAAATTAAATCTATAAATAGAATTAGCGTTTCCAAATTTTTTCTAATAACTAATTTCTATCGCAGAAGTAATTACACAGGAAAGGCAGATTTTCTACAACTATTTTGCAGCGTGAAAAGCTCAACATTATTATTGAAAAGTAGCCTAAATAAAATCCAAATAAAGTGAATTTTAAGATTTAATATTATTCTTTGTTGAAAGGTTATTCAGTCGAAAATTGTTCGCGGTCAAAGTAAATATAGTTTTTAGTCAAAAAGTAAAAACCAAAAACTCAGTTAAAAGGAGGTGTAAAAATTAAAAGTTGAAAGAAGTGATAAAAATTTAAACCGTTCAAAACTTAGAAACTGGAGGTTTGGAACATCATTTAAAGAAGTAAAAAGTTCCAAGGGTTCCAAGGGTTACAAACTGATGAACTATAATCTAAACTTCGAAATGAAAAATTTACTTCTTTTATTGTTTTTCCTTGTTTCTATGCTATTTTTCGATCTCTCGGAACGTCGAACTCGAAACAAAAGAAAATTTAAAAATAGAGAATTCTGTTAATTTTCTTCAGAATTGCTTGTACGACATTTTCTTCTTTAACTTTTTTTCTTGTCAACTCTTTTTGTTGTCCTGCTCTATAAACATATAAAATACGTAAATGGCGCACTAAATTCTGGCAACAAAACTTTGGCAAAAGATTGCTTTAAAAAAAGTACATAACAATTAATTAGTAGTTTAAAAAAAGTAACAGAATAGGGTTCATCCTTTAGTTGTTTTCTTTGTTTTCACTCCAGAGAATATGAATTTTTAAATTTTTTGACTATTGTAAATCAAGATCAACACGATCATTTATATCGAAAACATATTGAATAACAATTCTTCTTTTCTATGTTCTTTTTTATATATGAGAGCAGATACCTTTTTTTCAAACGATGATATATATTTAAATATATTTTAGTGTGTGTGTGCGTGTATAAAAGCGCATGACTAAAACACGCGCCAACTGGTGATTATTTCTACATCACGTTCCTCTTTCCAAATCAATGAGCTATTTCTAAATAACGATTTTTTTATCGTTCCCAATGTTGAATAATAATTCTCCCCCTCTCGGCAGAAAGTAAAGGGGGAAATTTTATTTTAACCAAATTATTGCTTTTTTGTGGGGAAAAGTAAATTAAATTGGGTTTTTCTACTCTTTTTTTGTTGTTGTTGTTATTGTCTAGTACGTTATTTGAAGTTAATGACCCAATAGAGGATTATGCAAGGCAAATTGTTATATTTTTATACTTTTTTTTGTCGAATTAGGAAAAACGAAGTGAAAGGGAATTTGTGTGCTGCTTCTTCGGAATATCTTGTAGATTTAAATTGTCCTGATATTGCTGTTTCTTTGGGGGTTTGTTTTTCGTTTTATTTCTTCTTCTTCTTTTTTTTGAAGGTCGCAAAGAACACGATCGTGATGTTTTAAAAGGAACGTGAAAACTGGTTTGCAACTTTGTGGTTTGTGCTTGATTTTTTCTTTTGTTAACTTTTCTTTATTTTGGAACTGTTTCCATTTCTGTTGGTGTAAGTGAATGGTTGGGATTATTTTATACATTTTATACATTTTATACACTTTATACACTTTATAAATTTGATACATTTTATACACTATACATTTTATACATTTTTAATATTGAAATTGTACCTAATTCACAAGTTTTGAACATAGACGAACAATTTTGTTAATTAAAATATATTATCGAAAATTACCGATTGTAATAAACATACAATGCGGTTAAAAATTACGAAATTTTTCCCAATTATGCGAAACAATTGTTTGGAATAAAAGTTAAATTAAAAAAAACTTGTTAGTAAAAAATTCCACTTTTGAAAACTCGAATACTATTGTAAAGGTAGAGAACTTTCACGATCTAGATATCTGAATGGGTTAAATAAATAATTAAGACTTAGTTTTTGAGAGTAGAGGGACAAATTCTTTTCTAATACAGAAAAGCTTGAAGCAAACAGAATCAAAATAATTATAGGTTTTCTTTTTGTATTTCTTCTTGAAATACAAATCTGTTTTATTTATTTTTCTTTCAATTTGAATCATCACTTGAAAATTTTTCATACAAACAGGAAGCACACCTGGCTTCAAGATCCTTCAGGTTCAACATTAACGGGACTTTGCTTTTGTGATGTTTGCCCCCTTGTGCGTGGGAAAGAGAAACCAGTCAAATGTCATTCATTTATTAAAAAAAGATTTTTAAAAAAACGAAGGCAGGAGATTTTTAAAATTGATTTCATTTTGCATAAGTAAATTTCTTCTGCTAGAGTAGCAGAGCTCTGGAATTACTGTTAACTTTTCGTAACTCAATGAAATGAGAGAGAGAGAGAATTCCTTCTTGGAGCAAAGTATTTGAACTTTGTGCCTATAATCTTTAGGCTTCAAGCTTTTCTATTTTTCCAGTCTAATTATTTTTACCTGTAGCGTATAAGAAACTAAATACACGTTTTCTTTGTGGAGTAGAAAATATTTTTAATGTTTTGAGTGGATTTTCAACATTTGCTATGTTCAGAGTAAATTTTTGTGGCAAATCTTCTTTTGTATTTCGTTTTGTTTTTCCTTTTACGTTTTTTTGTACCGGGTTACCACGTAATCTGGAAATGGAAAAAAAATAATAATTGAATTTCTGAGAAGAATTTTCCCTTTTCTAAAAATAATTGAATTTATCTTGAAAACCTGGAAATGTCGAGGGAATTTTATAAAAATTGAAAAAACCTGGAAAAGTCAGGGAATTTTGATCGAAATCCCGGGGAAATTTATTATTGAAAACTAATTTTACTTCAATATTTCAAAATTAATTCAAATTTAAAAGAGTTGCAATTACAATTTTTATAAGTAGATGAACTTGAAAATATTTTCATTTAAAATTTTGTAAAACTTAAATTTTAAATAAATTTCATTAAAAAATTTAAAAATCTAGATTTTTAAAAAAACTTAATAATAAAAATTCTTCTAAAATTATTTAAAAACATTTTATATATATTTAATTGTTTATTTAAAAATAACGGGTTTATAGATAAATTTTAGTTAAAATAATCTTTAAATTGTCTTTATAAATAATAACATTTTTTCTCCAAAATTCAATTATTTTCTCAAATATCAATAATATTCTTGGCAGAATTTCAATTATTTGAAATATACCAAATTTTCATCGAATTTCTCGAAAAATGAAATTACTGTTAATTTTTTTTTTCAATTCGTCTCTTGACAATAAATAATAATAATAAACATAATATTATATTAATAATAATATGTTAATAATATTATATTAATATATTTATTAATTTATTTGAAAATTCTACGAGAATTTATTTATTTCACTCTACAAAAAAAAACATTTTATTAAAATAGTTGAACTTTTTTTTTAAATTCAATTTTCGTGAAGAATCAACAAATATTTAAATAATAATTGAATTCTTCTGAAACATATTAATAAAAATTTCTCAAGTGATTGCATTTTTCGAGAAATTGGATTTTGAAACATAATTGGATTTTTGTGAAGAATTGTGTTAATTTTGGAAATAATCGAATTCTTGAGGTTTCCAATAATTTTTCTTATTTATTAATAAACGTTGTTTTTAAAAAAATCTGGGGAAATTCTGTTTTTTAACCTGGAAAACCTTGAAAAGTCAGAAAATTTGAAAAAAGGGTAGAAAAATAATAAAGAAAATACGAAGAAAAGGCACAGAAAAATTAATAATTATTATTAATAATAATAATAATAATAAAAAATAATCAGGGCGTGGTAGCCCTGATTTGTTGTTTTCTTGTTTTTTCTTCGTATTTTTTTTTGTATTTCGTTTTGTTTTCCTTTTGCGTTTTTTTTGTTTTTTTCGTATTTTTTGCATTTTTTTGGATTTTCTTTGTCTTTTCTTCGGTTTTGTCTTTCGTATTTTCTTTTTTATTTTCTTTGTCCTTTCTTCGTATTTTCTGTTATTTCTTTCTTCCTAAATTCTTTTCGTACAAATTTTCTTTGTACACCCCTTTTTTTCCAACGTATTTTTTCTCGCCTCTCCAAAAAAGGGAAAAGCAAGAAAAAAGATAGAGAGAGAGAGAGAGAGAAAGAGAAAAATATACACTCAAGTTATTACTGATAATTTCAGTTTTTAACATGTCTCGGGAGTTTGAAGTTTTAAGCGAAGAAGCAAAAATGTTTTATGATTATACCAAGTGGCTTATTCGACCCTGAATATAACATAGTAGTGTTCGATCATGTATATATAGATGTACTCATGGCTAAATGCACTTTCAAATGTATATAGGTACGTCACGTTGTGTTTCTACAGCACACGCAGCTTACCAATGGTGTCACACGTTGAAAGGTATTTCACCACTTTGAACAATCACCAAGTTTCAACCCTCGATTATAATTTCATTCTGCACTATATTTAATAATATATACTGCGAATAACGAGTGTGATATACTCGGGGAATTTTAGATTTTAATTAATTCCTTTATATATCTCGCACTAAAATTCCTCCTCTTCTTTTCTCTTAAATACATGAATAATTATACATTTATGAAAATTTATAATTTAATACCTTAAAAAAAAAAAAATTGAAAACTGTGGATGAATATTAAATTTAATGTCTAATACGTCGTTAAAATTTTTTTCTGAATGTCATTCTACACACGTGAAACGTTGAGAAAATTTTCTCGTTTTGATGCGAATTTTTCTCAAGGTTTCTGCAGATGAATTTTTCATTTTTAATATTTTATTTTTCAGGGTTAGAGACTTTTTTGTAAATGCGAACAAAAATGCAATTCCTTTGTTTCGAATTTTAATTAAAATAGCTAAATTCGATTATTTTTTTTTGTAAAACTTAATGAGATGGTAATTTTAAATTATTACATCAAATAAAAATTTTTTAAGTACAACGTCAGAAATTCCGGAGAGTTTATAGATTTTTCTTGTTTGTGTGAAAATAGTAAAAGTTATAATTTATTCGCTTTTTCCCTGCGCGCCTATTTGCTCTCTAAATCTGAATTATATAGCGAAATTCTCTAATTTATTTATGTTTATGGTCATTGATTGTTTTATTCGAACATGAAATGCTTGAACATGGGAAAATATTTTTATTACTAAAATTTGCTAATAGAAAATTTAGTTGATTCAACTAAATATTTATTTGCTACTCTCTAAATTTGAATTAGTAAAAATGTTTACTAATTTGGATTAGTGACTGATTTCTTGCTTTTCAATTAGCAAAATTTACTAATAAATTAGTAAAAAATTACTATTTTGCAGTAAAATTTACTAATTCGAAATTTCCTCCAAGTAAATACTTATTTGTTAATAGAAAATTTATTTTATTGAAGTAAATATTTTTTTGCTAATGGGAAATTTATTTAATTCAAGTAAATATTTTTTTGCTAATAGAAAATTTATTTTATTCAAGTAAATATTTTTTTGCTAATGGAAAAATTATTTACTTCAAGTAAATATTTATTTCATAATAGAAAATTAATTTGATTCGACGAAATACTTATTTGCAAATAGAAAATTTAGTCGATTCAACTAAATACTTACTTGTTAATAGAAAATAAATTAATAGAAAATCACCCTTAAATGTCTGAAAATTATTTATTTATTTATTTATTTTGATGAACAATTTCGTAGAAATATATAAATAAATTATATTTGTAAAGTCCATTTTACCGATGATGAGAGTTTCGTCATTCCAACTGACCTTTTTCTTCGCGTATATACTCCTTAGCCTTCTTCTTCTTCTTCTCACTTTGTCGAACTGTGGGTTTTTTTTCTTTATTTTTCAAGATCGTATATATACATATATACTTCCTTCTTGCATACTGATATCTCCTGATACCTTATTTGCAATTCGTTTCAAATAATTTACTATTAAGTATACACACACCAAACATTACATCAAGTTCTCACAGAGAGAAAAAAAATGGTTAAAATCAGGTTCTTTATCTCCTCGCGTTAATTTTCCTTTATCAATGCATTGGAGGCGTTTCTTTTTATTTTTTTCTATAAATTTTCATTTTTCCTGATTTTTTTACATTTATTAAATAATCATAATTATTGAAACTATTTTATTTATTTTACTTTTTACTTATTTTTTTCAATTAGATATTTTTTTGTTTTATCTTTAGGTATTTAATTCGAAAATTTTTTTCTCTTTTCTGGCATTTAGCTTTTTTTCGATTATTTATCTACAAAAATAATTTACTCAATTTTCCATCTCCAGGTTTTGGTAACACAGTTTTTTTTTGGAAAGTAAACGATCCCAAGTTTTTGAACGTTCAAATGAACGAAATATTTTTTATTGTAGATATTTTAATAAATTACTAATCATAAGAAAAATGTAAAAACTAAAATCTTACGTTTACAAAGTCAGTAATTAATTTTGGTTTTCATAGTGAAGCAAAGTAATTGCAATAAAAAGTTAATTTTTAGAAGAAATAAATCAATTTCGTTCATTGGAACGTTTTGTTAATTTTTTATTCGATTCACATTTTTGGTATTATTAATTCGTTGCCATTTGGTACTTTTAAGCAGACTTTTGAGTTAGCAGTGAAAAAAGTTACTTTTATTGGCGAAAAATGTATCATTCGGAAAATTTGATATTTCTTCTTCTTTGTGGAATTTAGCTCCCTAATTATTTTTGAGCGCTTCGAAAATAATTTTAACAATTTTTTCTATCTCCACGTTTTGAATTACCGAAATGAAAAGTGATAGATTTGAATCTATGATTTTTCATTTCGGTAAAAAAAAATATTTAAAAAATTCAATTATTACTGAAAATTGTAGTGAATTTAAAAATAATTTTCGCAAACTATTGAAACTGAGAAGTATGAATTATAGAGTGAATTCTGAATGCGCTTGCATTTTGAAACAATAACTATTGTTTTGTAGAGTTATATATTTATGTATTTATAAAATTTGTGAATAATCATAGTGCTCTACTAATGTTGGAATACCGTTTGAAGGCGGATTTTCAAGTACATTCTCTTTTTCTCCTCAAGTCTAAACAGTAATAATTGATCACAATGAGCTTAGAGATGTATTCTCTCTTGACTCGCCCAAGAGTTTGCCTTATTCGCAAAAGACGGCAGCAAAACGGCCATGAAGTCTGTTTCTCTCTCTCTCTCTCTGTCTCTCTATCTCGACTTATTTACCACAGGGACCTCAGGTTACTCATGCGCTTAAACTTTTCTTTTCTTTTTTTCTTTTCTTTGTCTCGTGTGTGTGTGTGCGTGAATCACACATTTTACAAGGTGTCAAATGACATTAGTGTTTAGTAGATGCAGATTAGCAATTATCAACTTCATTTAGCATATTAGTTTCACTTCATTTTGTTCCTTTTTACTCGAGTGTCAAACTTATGATATTGTAAACGTACCATAATGTCCACGTGTGTGAGATGTTTGTTTGAAATTCTAATCATTCTTTCCCAAACTCTTTTTTTCTCTCAATAAATGTAATAATAATAATAATTTAAACAATAACAATTAATAATCCATAATTTAATATTTTACGTTGTTTGTGAATTGGGATTTTATATTTTATTCCGCTGATGTAAATTTCACAGTTGAAAATAAATCTACTTTTCAGTCTCTTGACGAGGACCCCATTAGAACACAATGATATATTTTTGACTGTATTTTAGATTTTTAGCCTAAAAAAAAATGCGATTCTAAAAAGTTATGTTCCTAAGAATTTTGAACGTTCAAATAAATTTATTTATTTCTCCCTCAAAATAAATTTTTACTACGATAATGTTATCTAACAATAGAGTATAATAAAAATAATTTGAATTGGAAATTTATTTGGCTCAAGTCAAATTTATTTTGGTGCAAAAAAATTTATTTTGGCTCTTCTTTTTAATTTTTGAAATTCGAACCTAATTAATGTGATAAAAATAAATTAAAATTCTTGCGATTTTATTCGGCTAAAATAAATTTTATAATGGTGGGAAAAAATTGTTTTCAATATAATTAGATTTCTTGTGGAAAAATTGTATTATTTACTAGAAATAATTTAATTCTCACACTAAGAATTTTCCTATTTTGAAAAATAATTGAATTATTCCCAAGAATTTAGGAACTTTTTCGAAAAATTTCATTAAAAATTAGAAAAAAAATTTTTTTTTACCGAATCCTTCGCAGTGATGAATTATTTTATTAAAAAGTAGACATAAAAAAATGTTTATAAACAAATTGTGTAATTTTCTGATTTTTAATGGAGAATTAAATAAATAATAGAAATTAAAAATAAATTTTTATTTGATTTAAATAGAACAGAAGGGAACAGAAGTTTGCCGAACGAAATGATTTTCATTTTCAATTTCAGAAATTAGAATCAAAGTTAAATTAGAATAAATTTTGAAGAAGTCTGATTTTGAAAGAATCAATATTGTAGATGACAATTATTATTTTCCTGGCGCAATTTTCGAATCAAGACGAAATGCAGAGAATTTAATTTTACTCTTCATCTAAATTGAAAATGAGTAGTGTTTCTCAGATCTCTCAAACATAGCCGGGAAATAGAATTAAATTCTCTTCTTCAATTCAGTTTCGAAATAGAATCGAAATTTATTCTCAATATAGGAAAATTTAAAGATCCAGTGACCCATAAGTTCTGATGAAAGTTCAACGAAATGAATATTTTCGAAAAAAAATAGTTGCTGATGTGACTAAATTTTCAAAAGATCAATGAATGAAATATTTTTTTCCTGTAAATAATAATATAATAATATAATAATAATAATAATAATAATAATAATAATAATAATAATAATAATAAGAAAATAATATAATAATAATAATAATAATAATAATAATAATAATATAATAATAATAAATTCTTAATTATTTTGAATAAAATTTGTAAATCCACAAATATTATTTATTCACACCCAGAGAAATGGTATTTTTGGTTCAGAACCAACCAGAGTTTTTATTTACATAAAAAAAATTTTATTCGCTTTAAATATACAAAATATTATTTTAATCAAACTTATATTTTGTTTATGTCTTAGAAAAATTCTATTTAAAACAAATAAAAAGTAGAAAAATATACGTTTATTTAACCCAAATAAATTATATTTGCTTCAAATAATATTTTTCTCCGACTACATTCATATCAGAAAGATTTTGCAAAACATTTTGAAAAACAAGTACAAATGAAAGGAAAACTAATTTAAATATTATAAATTTCAGATAAGAAAAAATTTAGTTAGAAAACTATAAAATAGCGAAGTAAATAAAACATTTTGGAACTTTGGGTGCGAATTATTTGATTTTCCAGCATGTGCGCGAGCGCAGTGTAATTTTATGGTGAAGTAAAAAAGTACATAGAGGGGAAAAAAAAAATCTCGGGTTGAAAATGGTTGTGACAAAATTGATTTTTCCTCTTAGTTATTTAGTCGATGAGACGAAAGCTTTGTTGTGCGTGTATATATTGGGGATGTGTAAAAGGGGAACTTGTGCTCTCAACTCCCGTTGATCGTCCTCGTCGAGGTTAACCTGCCGAGGTCGTCGGCTCTGAAGCAGACGAAGCGTACAAACTCTAGTGTCACGTTTTTATTCAATCCACCAACTTTCCTATTGAGAATAACATCAATTTTCAAATTCGAGAAATAAATCATTTCTGAAAATGTTGTTGTCATGTTTTTTCGTTTTTATTATTTGAATTCATTGTTGATCGATTTTTTTCTATTTGTTATTAATTTATTACTATTTCCTTTTGTCGTCTGTTGAAAAAAATCTTTTAAAAGTAGAAAAAAGTATATTTAACTCAGAGACTATTAAAGTTTTTATTTGGTTTGAGTAAATTTTATTTGGTGGCAAAAAAATTTTATTCGGATCAAGTAAATTTTGTATTTAATCAAAAAAATTTTATTCGGCTCCAGTAAATTTAATATTCAATCAAAAAAAAAAATTATTCGGCTCAAATTGATTGTATATTGGTGAAAAAAATGTTATTCGGCTAAAAATAAATTTTATAATGATGGAAAAAAATTTTATTCGGCTCAAATAAATTTTATATTTAATCAAAAAAATTTTATTCGGCTCAAGTAATTTTATATTCAATCAAAAAAATGTTATTCGGCTAAAATAAATTTTATAATGATGGAAAAAAATTGTATTCGGCTCAAATAAATTTTATATTCAATCAAAAAAATTTTATTCGGCTCAAGTAAATTTTATATTCAATCAAAAAAATTTTATTCGGCTCAAATAAATTTTATAACGATGGAAAAAAATTTTATTCGGCTCAAATAAATTTTATATTCAATCAAAAAAATGTTATTCGGCTCAAATAAATTTTATAATGATGGAAAAAAATGTTATTCGGCTCAAAAAAGTTTTATATTGGTGCAAAAATATTTATTTGGCTCAAATCAAATTTATTTTAGTGCAAAAAAAATTTATTTAGCTCAAATCCATTGTTCTTTTTATTTTTTTGTTTTCAAATTCATACCTAATTAATGTGTCATAAAAATCATTAAAATTCTTTCGAAGAATTTGACAATTTATAAAAATTATTAAATTGTTTTAAAGAACAATAATTGAATGTTTTGAAGGAAGATTTAAAAAATTTTTTTTAATAATTTAATTCTTGCGCTAAGTAAATAATTGAATTATTTACAAGAATTTATTATAAATTTGGAAAATAAATGAATTTTTTCGAAAAATTTCTTTAAAAATTGTAAAAAAAATTTACCGAATCCTTGAGTGATGAATTTTATTAAAAATTAAACAAATTGTGTGATTTTTGATTTTTTAAAGAACATAATTAAATATTTTACAATAATTTTCTTACAAAATTTGGAAAATAATTAAATTTTAAAAATAAATTTTAGAGTCAATCTTTTCATAGTATAGAATTAAAATTAAATTAAATAAAAATTAAAATTCCATTAAAAATTGGAAAAAAATTTTACCGAATCCTTCAGTGATGAATTTTATTAAAAAGTTGACATAAAAAAATGTTTATAAACAAATTCTGTCATTTTTGAATTTTTAAAGAAAATAATTTAATTTGTTTACAATAATTTTTCTACAAAAGTGGGAAAATAATTGAATTTTTTTAATAAATTTTATAGTCAATTTTTTCATAGTATAAAATTTTTTTTGCAACTTTGTTGAAAGTATTTTTAGTTTTCCATGTCCATCGTGAAAAAATGTACAAAGTTTCTTTATAAATATATATATATGTATTCATGATGAATATTGTCAGAAGATTTGAATAAATGTTTTTTTTTAAACTTGTTCTGTTTGGAGAGTAGTCTGTATATCAGGTTTATAGAGAACAAAAAGAAGAAAAAAAAGAAAAAAAAGCAGATTAAAAAAGTAATCGAAAAGTCTATTTAACGGAACTCTACTAGAGAGAGAGAGAGAGAGAGAGAGAGATCATTCAACCTTTTAATCAAAATGGACGCAGTGTTCGTTTAGAATCACCTTTGCGGGCGAAAAGAAAATTCTATTTTGATTTTTGAGGGAAGAAAATTTATTTATGAAATATTTTTTCTTAATTAAATTACTAGATATTTAATTTAAAAATAACGTTGTTTTTTTGTTATACTTCCTTGATTTATGTCACTTTTTCATTCTCTACTTTTTTCTCTTGAATTTTTATGAATTATTTCCTATCTATTGATTTTTCACATTTTTTACTTTCTGAATTTAACAATTATTATTATAATTAAATTAATTATTAGTATAATTTAATTAATTAATTTTTATTTATTATTGTAGTTAATTTTTTAGTTTTACAGGAAATAGTTGATAAATTTGAAAATTTATTTTGGCTTGCGGGGAAAAATAAATTCGACTTCCGGCGTGTCTCGCGGAGAGTTAATAATATTGATGTTGGGAATTTTTTTTTTTTTAAACTCCCGGAATTTAATGAGAATTATTTATTTTTGTCTTGAAGATGAGAGATGATTGAGTGGTCCTCAAGCATAGAAGATTTAATTTTTAATCGATGTCGATCGTTTTCATGAAGGATCGAATTGAGGGACGGTCTATTTTGAGATTGACCTCCGAACACGACAAGGTTCCTCGAAGTCGTAGAGATATACACACCACTGTCATTGCGCCCTGCCAGAATACTAATTTTAATTTTTCCCCTTTTTTTGAAATAATCATGAAAAAAAAAATTCATTTTCACTAGGCAAAAATTAATTTCCCCAAAAACAAAGTTGATATTTAATAAAGAAAAGAAAATATAAACCCAAATGTTTATAAAATTCAACTGAATAAAAATGTTAATGTATTAAAAAACTAATCTGTTAACAAAATTATTTCTAATCATCAAAATTTTATGTTACAATTTTAAGAAGTAAAAATAAATATATTACTGAATATTTTTTTTAAGTAAAATGTTTTTTTTTCTTTTGAAGTAAAATAAAACTTTTCAATTATTGTTATTATTTTCTTTTTTTTTTCTTGAAGAATTTTTCGACTTGATCGAAATCTTTGGGAGGTAATATAATTTGCCCTCGGTAAGAGATTAGATCCGGTGAGAAAATTTCATTTTAATGTTGCACGAGAATCGATTTAATCATAATCATCAGACTGCGGCTGCTGAAGATACTAATTAAATAATTAATGACACGCTGAACAACGTGTCTTGTAACAAATATAATTCTGCTAAGGTCGTGTCGTGGCGCTTAAAATTAATTACTTACAATAAGAAATTAATAATTAATTAATTACTATTGTCGATACAAAATAATATTGCAAACATTTTATTCTACCCAAAAAAATCTTCCCCTTTTGCATCACTGAAAAAAAAAATTTATTTGATTCAAATAATCGATTATTTGACTATTTTATCAAATAAATATTTACTTTCTGAGTGAAATAATTTTTATTTGAATCAAATAAATTGTGTTTGAATCAAATAGTTCAGTATTTAAAGCAAATATTATTTGATTCAAATAAAAATTATTTTATTCAAACACAATTTAGTTGATTCAAATAAAAAAATTATTTCATTCAAGTAAATATTTATTTGATAATAGTATAAAGTAATCGGTTATTTGAGTCAAATAAATTTTTTTTCCAGTGCAAAAAAAATTGCTTTGTAACATTTATTTTTTCTAAATTATTAAACAAAAAAAAATAAACAATTTTCAACAAATTTACAAAGTACGTGAAAAATTTAACGAATACAATGAGATATAAAAAATGGAATCAAATCGCCTTGGTCTGCATTAAAAGGAAACTAGGAAGTAATTTTGTCATAAAGAAAAAAGTGCTTCATTCGTTTTTCTAATGCTTTGTTATTTTGACTTTGAAGGAATTTTTTCTTTATTCTAATAAACGAATTTTTCAAATTATTTTATAAATGAAATTTTTAAGTTGCATTTTGAGTAAAAAAAATTTTTATGTAAATGAAAATAAAAATTTAGATGAAAATGTGAATTAAAATGTATAAATAAAAATATAAATGAAAATGTGAATTAAAATGTAAATAAAAATATAAATCAAAATTTGAATTAAAATGTAAATAAAAATATAAATCAAAATTTGAGTGAAGAAAATATAAATGAAAATTTGAATAAATTTGTAAATGAAAATTTAAATGAAAATATAAATGAAAATTCGAAATGAAATTATAAATGAAAATTGCAAATAAAAATATATTTTATTGCAGTTATTTAATTAACTTAAGTAGGTAAATTAAATTTTTTTCTTTTGTAATTTTAAAAGAGGGAAAAAAATTATTTTTTAAAAATTAAAAAAAATCTATAGCAGAGTTTATATACTCATCTTATTTTTGTTCATTATATTATTATTTGTAACAAAATGAAATGAAAGTGTTTCTTTTTAAAAAGTTGAAAGTTGTGTGAAATAAAAATAAGAGAAAGAAGAGGAAGAAAAAAAAAATTTTTTTTCAGTGCAAGCCTATTTAGAGTGAGTGTGTCAAGCAGTAGCGTTTATTTTTGAGGATGTTGCCTTCGGTGATGCTTATTAGAAGATTTGAGTCTTGCAGAGGCCTCGAGTCTTCTTTTGCCCTAGTTGCCGTATGAATTCAAGCTTAAGTTGTACATAAAAGCCATGTCCTCGTCTCAAATTACAATTCTAACTTAGAAACAATTCCTGAAATGAACGATAAACACTTTTTATAGTTTAAAAGAAGTTTTACCGTATTTTTCCTTCCGTATAAATGAGAAAAATTCAAGGAACTCCATTTTCAGGATAGATTTGCAGCGAAAAAATTCAATTCACTTCAATGTAAAATAATTAATAAGAATAAATATAATAATAAAATATTTAATTTTTAATTTAGTATTTTATTTTCCTTTATTATATAAAAACGCTGTAAAATTTGAGTTACAATTATTTATTATTTTATTTTTTATTTCTTATTTCCTTTTTTTATTTTTTCTCTAAATTTTTATTCTTTTTTTATTTTAGTGTCAAAATTTTATTACAATTCTTTCCATAATTATAATAATGACAAACAATGTTTTTTCTTTGCAAGAACAAAATTTTATTTACATATTTTATTTATTTTTGTTTAATATTTGTTTAATTTATTTAATTTATTTTTATTTTATTTATTTTATTATTGTATTCGGGTTTCAATTTTATGAAATAAATTTTAACTTTTTTAATAATAATTTGTTTGTGAATAATTCAAAAAAAAATTAAAATATATTAGAAATAAAAATAATAAACAAAATGACAATAAAATATGTAAACTAGTAAAAATTGTCATTTCAACTCGAACAAATAAACGAAAATTAATATTTTTTTTTGTGAAATATGGAGTGAATTTAAAAAAATGTCTATATATGTAACATTCGAGTGAGTAGAAATAATCCCAGTTTTTAGGGGAGAGGAAAAATTTGCCTATATAGCGCTCTATGTAAATTTTTATCTTCTGCTCTGCTGCAACATATACACATATATAAAATCTCTGACAAAAGATTATTTAAACCGTGAAAAATTCTTTTATTCGCCACTGATTCTTTTTTTCCAAACAATTATTTAGTTATAGTTTTAGAAATAAGAAAATTTATTTTAATTAAACACTCCAAAAATTAAATTTTATTATTTAATTTTTTGATTCAATATTTATTTCAATAATTCAGTAATTTATTTTTTCCCTCCAAACTTTAATAAATTCTGAACGAATTTTTTTGCCAATAAAAGTATTTTCGAAAATTAAAAAACAAAACAAAGAATTAGAAAAGTAAAATTAAATTAATTTGTTTTTTTAAACGTATAAAAAAAAATTAGGAGTCAAATTTTTGCAAAAAGATCAATATTTTATTCTGTATTTAACACAAGTGAAAATTTCTAAACGCAATTAAAATTTAAAAATGTGTGAAATAAATGCAAAAAAATTTTACAAATAAAATAAATTAACAAAAATTCCACTGTACTTCTTTTGTCAATAAATTATATTGACGAAAAATTTATTTTCGTCATAAAATATATTTTTATATTGAGGGAAAATATAGATAAAGTCTGATTCAATATATTATTCTATTAAATTTTTGTTCTCGATATAAAAACTTATGGATATTTCATTCAATATTTAATGTCTTTTCTGTCTTTTTTTTTTTGCCTGTGTTAAAAAATTTCTTTTTCGCTTTCAGAATGGAGACTTGTGCATATCGATTTTACATCCACCAGTAGATGATCCACAAAGCGGTGAGCTTCCATGTGAAAGGTGGAACCCAACTCAAAACGTCAGGTATTAAAAAATAAAATGGAGATTATTTTACTCTTTGAAGGAAGAAATACTTCTCTTCCCTCTATTTTCTGCCTTTAACGATTGAAATATTTTTACTGATACAAAAATATATAAAAATATAACTTTGTTTCGTATATGGCTTTAAAGTATACATGCCAATAAAAAATTCCGCAGCAAATTTTTTTTTTTTCATCAAGGAAATTAATTTTTACGATTTTTTTCGTCGTGGATGTATTGTCTTTTTTTCGAAAAAAAAAATTGTAAAGGAAAGTAGAAATATTTCTAGAACAGGGGAAATAATTTTTTTATTTTAACATTTTGAAAAGATAGATGAATAAATAAAAAAAAATTTTCGAAGAAAAATGACAGATTATTAATTACTTTTTGAATTGGAATTTTTTTTATTTTTGTTTTTTTAATCTAGTAATAAAGATTTTTCCAACTAACTTATTAAGAAGGAATTTTTGAAAAATAATCTATTTAGCTATTTAGTTTCCTTTCAAAATATTGGAAAAAAAAATTCATAAATAAATTAAGTTCCTAGTAAAAAATAAGGAACAATAAAAATTGTTCTATAAATTTTCGAACTGAATTTAAAACCAATTTTATGGAGTAAAAAAATTTTTGCTACACACAGAAGTTAATTAATTAATTAATATACACGGAAATAATAATAATTTAATATTTATATTAATTAATTTCGTCATTGTTTTTTTTTCTTCATTATATTTGTTATCGGAAAAATTTTTCTTTTTTGTAAAAATTAATTTTTTTCTCACTCGATTTTGTGAAAATAAATATAAAATTGATTGATTTTTATTATATTGTTATCATTTTTTGTTTTTTTTAAAGGACAATCCTGTTGAGTGTGATCTCGCTCTTGAATGAGCCCAACACATACAGCCCTGCCAATGTCGATGCCTCAGTGATGTACAGACGTTGGCGCGACTCCAAAGGACGGGACAAAGAATATGAAAATATCATCAGGTAAGAGTTTCCATTGTCCAGAAGTAATTGTCGGATTTTTCAATCTTTTGTTTCGAAAATTGCTTCATTGTCAATCGTTGAAAACAAAACGCTTTGTTCAATTTTCTTTTTTTTTTTGCAGAAAATCCAATTAATTTGAGAAAAAATTGTTCAGAAAACCTGAAAATTATTTTATTGGGTCATTTTTCATGAAATTAGTTGAGCATTTTTAGTTTGATTTAAAAAAATATAATTTTTCGTTTTTTATTCAATTTTTTCTTTTCTATTTTAATTCTTTTTGAATTGGTAATTGATCTTTTTTTGTTTATTCATTTTTGCTATTACTTTTTTTTTATATAATTTTTCTTTTTACTTTTTAATCTTAATTTTCGTTTTTATACTTTTTCTTTTAATATTTAAATTTTTTATTTATTTGTTTATTTTTTTGTTCAATTTTTTGTTTATTTTTTATTTATTTTTTATTCATTTTTTATTTTAATTATTTATTAATTATTTTAATTATTTTTTATTTATTTTTTTAATTATTTTTTACTTTAATTATGTTTTATTTTAATTATTCTTTATTAAAATTATTTACTTATTTAAATTCAATTTTTTTGTGAATAATTTTTCTCTTCCAATTTATAATTTTTTTTCCTAATTAATTGATTGATATAAAATACAAATACGTGATTTTTCTGAATTTCTTTTTAAGGAAACAAGCGCAGGCTGCAAAAATGGAAGCGGAGAAAGAGGGAATCGTCGTTCCATTAACATTAGAAGATTATTGCATAAAAACACGAGAAAGGCCTGTTGAGCATCAACTTGATATGACAGATTTTTACGATGACGAGTATGAGCTCGATGATGATGAGGACGAGCAATTGAGTGCTAGTGATTACGAGGATGGCGACGACAGCGGTAACGGAGAGTCGTGATCCATTTCATAAAAATAAACAAAAAAAAAAGAAAAGAAAAGAAAAGAAAAGAAAGAAAAACCCAGAAAAAGAAGAAAAAAGTTTGCGACAAAAAAAAATGAACTTTTTCAATCCAGTTCTGTATAGAGTATTAAATTAACGAGCTTCTGAACTGGACGCTGCGTGAACATTACAAAAAAAAAAATTCACACGAACAATCGTAACAGATTTTCGGGGGAAAAAAATTGTCTTTTTAAATTCTCGAGCTTTTGCTTCGGAGAAAAGAGAAAAAAAAACATGTATTAGATTATTGAAAACAAAGAATATTAAAATCCCTAGTGGTACTTATACAATTTACATTGTTTAGAGCGTGGAAAAAATTTGATAAATGCGCAATGTTTTCTTTTTTTTTATTGCAGCGTTTCGTTTGTAGTATTCTGCCCACTTGCCCCTTTCGATTTTAAATTTATCTTTTTTTTCTTGTCTATAATTTAACAATTGCGTTTCTAATTTAAAAAAACCCGTGTTCTGAAAACAAAATTATTTTCTATTGTGATATTTCGAAGAGCTTTTTCTCCCCTTGTTTTTCTTATTTAGTTTCTCATTGGTTTTTTTTAGAAAACTTTCAAAATTTACAATATGTAAATTTTTCTTCATTAAATTGAATTATCATTAATATATACATAAAATAATATATATATATATATATACTCGAAAATAAAGATCGCAAAAAATATTGACATCGAATTTTTTAATATTTATCATCGCAATGAAATTTTAATTCGTAAAAAATGAAAGAAAAATTGCCCTGTTTGGAAGCTCCTTAACTTAAGCTGACGGTATATGAATATAAATACTTGGATAGAAAGCACTGTGCTTGTTGTGTTGTGACTGGCACGTTAATCTTTTCATTCGACCGGCAAATTATTCCATTCATTGATCTACGAATCATTTTTTTTTCTCATTCAAAAAAAAAAACAAAATATATAGTTATATTTTTTTTCGCTTTTTGAATTTTTCTATTTATTTTTCTAATGCCAGATTTATGAATGGAATTGTCGCGAAATCGAAATGTAATAATAATGATGATGATTAATGATTCACGTGTAGAAGAAGAAAAAAAAATTAAGTTTTTTTCTGGTTATATTTATGCCGCGTGAAAAAATCGAAAAAAATATATTAGTAGTAATATCTAAAATAATTGGATTTGTTAGGACAAAAAAAAACAGTTGGAGTCAGGAAAAATCTGTCGATGAGATGATGATGATGATGATGATGATGAGAAGATTTTCGTATTCTTCGCTTTAGGTTTAAATGCCGATATAATAAGGCGTAAATTATCTAATCTAGATATTCCCTGTCTCTACTATTTAACAAATTTTTAGACAAAATTTCTATTGTTATTTTTGCCTCGGTTTTTTCTTAGATAGAAATTTAAAAAAAAAAGTAATAGTGTCTCTTTTTTTCGAAGGGGAAAATTTTTTCAATTAATACATGAAACGGAACTTTTCAAGTAGCAATTTTACGGTACAATCAATTTTTCCAGTGTCTTTTTTTCAAGTCAAGGTAATTTTGAAATTTTGTTCTATTTTTTTTTTTTGAATTAGCAAATAATAGAAAAATTAAACCGAGTGATTATCAAGCATTATAATTTTTTTTTGTTTTAATGTTTGAAATAAGAATTTTAAATTAGAAATTTTTTATTATAATTTCACTTTCTTTTTTTGAAAGTGGGGAAAAAAGAATTTTGTTGAATGACATTGACGTTTGGGATTTGAATTTATTCCCGAACGCAGGTCTTCCGTTGAGAAAATCAGTTATACACTTTTGTTAAAAGAGACTTTTTTTTATAAGTTTTTCTGCCCTATTTTTGTTAAATATTTTTCTTTTTCTTAAGACAGTACTATTTTACAATATATATTAAAATTATCAGAACAATGGAAATATATATTGCGCCTATACGTCATTAAGAGTTTGGCTTTACGATTTATTCGATCCAAGATATCCGGATGCGATTCACAAGTGAAACAATGCACCATTTTTGCTAATTTTTGACAGCAACAAAAAAAAAAGAAAAAGAAAAATGTGTATTGATTTGTACGAATGTAAATAGAGCGTCAATTTTTCGAAATGTAAAAGAATTATTTTTTCTTTAAATTCACTCTCTTTCGTTTTTTATCGGTGAATTTTTGCTAATCGACCAAAATTCACGTGTCAAAAACTTCAATATGTTAGAACGACGAAATAAACAAAACAAAAAAAAAATTAGAAAAAGAGAATATTTCATCGCCTCAATATTCGTTTAGGCTCTCTCTCTCTCTCTCTCTCTCTCTCTCTCTTGATTCGTATCCTAGTTCCCTTGTCTGAATTCACAACTTTAATTTATCCCTCTCTAAACTAATTGTGGTAACAATTTTTAAAAGTAATTATTTTAACCCAGAGACATTTTTTGTGAGAAATTAATTTAATATTAGTAATTAACTGTCGATAACTATTATTTTTTTTCCATTTTCTTCAAATTAGAAAAAGGTGGGAATAAATTATTTTTAATAATTGTTATCCTCGAGTAATTATGGGAAAAATAACAGAATTGAATGTCGATTGTCGTTCAGCGAGTATTTGTCTGCATTTAAAGAAAGAAAAAAAATTTAAAGGTGCACGCGATAACGAACTTTGTACTTTTTATACTTAGAGCAATGCTGCAAATCGGCTGTTCCAATTGAAGATCATTTTAATTAAAGTAATTCACCTGTTTCCGCCTCTGTAAAACTATTGAACCATGAAATTGACAAATTTTCACTAAAATCTATTCTTTCTCTTTCCTCTTTTTTTTAACACAGGAAAAATTTACTTCTTTATGAAACAAATTTTCTATTCTTTTTCTTCCGAAATTTTATTAAAATAGAACAAAATACAAAAGTTGAAAACATTTTCAATTAAATTAACTCAAAATGTCAAATAATTAAATAATATTTTTATATTGTCGAGAAATTAATTTATTTTGTTTCATAAAAAAGTGAATAGAAAGAGAAAAATTACTATTTTTATATAACAATTTGTTGGATTATTTTTTTGCCAGTAAAAAAAAAAAATTTTTTGGTGATGGGTGAAATACGTTAATATTGAGAAACATTAAAATCGCTTTTCATTGAGAAAAGAAACATCATTAGAACACCAAGGGCTTTTATCAAGTCGCTATATTACATTTCCGGTTACATAATTGCAACCGAGTGTACAGAGTTTTTTGTATGACAATATATTTTGCGAACCCGGTTTTCTCAGTTCGCTATTAAAATAATATTTGTAACTACAATCTCCCCCTTTTCTTGTTTCATGGAAAACCACCACTTAACAAATTACTAATGTGCAAGTATATTACAAAGACAGAACTGATTAGTTTATAATAGTATTTTATGACTTATTATTATTAATATTAATTATTATTATCATTATTATTACTATTAGTAGATAAATGTATACAAAATATATATTAAATCTCGTGATTCACCTATAAGTGTGTATTTGTCATGTTTAATATTAAAAAAAAAGAAGAAAAATTTAATTTAAATAAATCTATCGATGTATACACGCTTTACAAAGCATAAATCGATGATTAAAAAAAATTCCCTTTCTCATATCCATACGAAATTCGTTTTCATTCATCAACTGTAGTTTTTCACAAAAAAAAATGTACCTAATAATTTTTCGTTATTATAAATTCGTTTTCATCTTCAAGTTTTCACAGAATAAAAATGTTCAATACAGAAACGAATTTCGATGGATGGAAATTTAGAAAATATTTTACATGCATTTGTAAAATAAAAATGCTTTTCGAGTTTCTTTTTTAATTATCTATGAGGAATTTACTAAATTGCATTCAAAAAAGAAATATAAAAATTTATCTTTCGCGTCATTCATTCACTGAGATCGTCGCGAAATGGAAGAACACAAAATTGTATCTAAACTTAATAACTAAAATTCAATTTTAATATTAATTTAGTTAACAATGAGTTAACAATGTGTTAACAATGTGTTAACAATGAGTTAGCAATGAGCTAACAATGAGCTAACAATTAGTTAATAATTATTAGTTAACAATTAAAATACAATAATTTTAAATGAATTCAAAAATAATTTGAACCAATTCGAATTAAGAAATAAAATTAAATTCAACTAATTTTTATCGAAATTAAAATTGAAGATATTTAAAAAAAGAGAGAGATAAATAAATTGATATCAAAAGAAAATTGAGATAAATTGTTTATAAACGTATCGAACTTGGAATGCCGACTAGTAAATGATTTTTCGGCGTACATGTTTCTGGCACTAATTTCCCTAAATGAACTTTATAACCAAATTGTTCAGCTTGAAGTCGACGATCGGTGTCAATTATTTCCATACACTCGTAACCCTGCTTTGTTTTTGCATTATAAACATCGTGAGTTTGATCTGCCGCATGACCAATTACCATATAACTACGATTATCAATTAGATTTTTGAAAAACTCACTTCTCGGATACGTAATGTGATGACAATCGTGAACCGATCCATAACAACAAGGACAACAAATGAATGCTGCATTTCTCCGGATGCAATGTTGAATCACCAGGTCCGTTGCCACACCACAAGCGTGTAATGACATTCCAATGTTAAAATTACCCTGAAAATGGAAAAATTATTTTTATTCATTCAATTAAAGGCAATTTGATTTCAAAGAAAATGATTGAATAAGAAAATTATTTTTTATTCAATTCTATTTTTTTAATTTAAATATTTTGAAATTAATTTTTAGTTAATGTTTAATATTTAATATCTTCAAATATTAATTACAATTTTTGAATAATTTCATTCATTTAAAATTCGATTATTAACTATTTTACTAAATTCATTATTATTTTCAGAAATTTTATTTAAATTCAATTACTTTCATATTGAAAAAAAATTCTTTACAGAAATTTAATTATTTTCAATTCAGTTTTAATTAAATTCCTCAAAAAAATTCAATTTGATTAATTTTCGAGAAAGAATTTAATTATTTTCAATAAAATGTTAATTCTATCGAAAGAATTCAATAATTTTAATTAAATTCGAAATAATTAAATTATTTTCATATTGAAAAAAAATTCTTTACAGGAATGTAATTATTTTCAATTTACTTTTAATTAAATTCCTCAAAAAAATTTAATTTGATTAATTTTCGACAAAGAATTTAATTATTGTCAATAAAATTTCAAATGAATCGAAAGAATTCAATTTGATTAATTTTCGACAAAGAATTTAATTATTCTCAATAAAATTTCAAATGAATCGAAAAACTTTAACTATTTTAAAATTTAAAAATTCGATTATTAACTATTTTACTAAATTCTTTATAATTTTCAGAAATTTTAATGAAATTCATTAAATAATTGAATTTATTCTTTAAAAACGTTAATTTCCGAAAAAAAGTTCAATTATTTTCAATAAAATTTCAATTGAATCGAAAGAATTTAATTATTTTCAATAATTTGTATTAAATTCGAAATATTTTAATTATTCTTAAATGAAAAAAATTCTTTTCAGGAATTTAATTATTTTCAATTCAGTTTTAATTAAATTCCTCAAGAAAATTTCAATTGAATCGACAGAATAATTTTAATTAAATTCGAAATCATTCAATTATTATTTGTATACTTAAAAAAATTCTTCACAGGAATTGAATTATTTTCAATACAATTTTAATTACATTTCTCAAAAAAATTAAATTATTTAAATAAATTTTCGTAAAATTTTACCAAAAAATTCAATTCAATTTCGTTAAAAAGGCAAAAACTATAATTGTGATAGCGTAATCTCACCTTGAAATAATCTAAATTACATTGAAAGAACTTGACATTGTTCAATTGCAATTTCTTCACCCTTTCTTTGGCTTTATTCAACGACTCCTCTTTATTCTCTAATAAAATCACATTGCACCGTGGCAGTAGGTAGGCAATAATTATTCCCAAATGTCCACTACCAGAGCAAAAATCAACAATAATATCGCTGTCCTTAGCGATACTGATAACAGGCTTACAAAGATTTTCCAATTGCTCAAACTTCCTCTTCAATCGACTAATAGGCAAAGCACCACCCTCTGGAGTTGCGTCAAATGGTATCTCCAACCAATCAAAATTATCATCACCAGCAAAAATAACACCAGTCAATGCTGTCTCAACATCGGCATTTCTTATTATTCCTAGTGAATTATCAATATCCTCCTGCCTCGTAAATATCCTATTTCTCGGCTTATATCTCTTTGGATCGCTTTTATATAGACTTTGATTTTGAACAACGGGAAGAATAAAATTTCTACTATTATCACCATCGATCACCTTCAATTCCTCGATAATTGTCAAACATTCAAAAATTCTCTCCTCTTGAATCATTCTCGTATACCATTTGAAAGTAAGCGGTAGAATTTCAATAAGTTTCTCATTCCACACTCTTGTGATGTTTATGTTGTCAAGAAAAATGTAAACGCAGACAAATATAATGATATCGGCGAGGGAAATTGTCGAACCCTCGGCGTAAATATGTTCTGGAACTTTTGACGTTTTGGCAAATTTCTTTGACATCGTGTACTTGTAGAGATTATGTAAACGCACTGGCTGCGACATGTGACATTCGAACCGTGCCAGTGTCACTGGTAATTCGCTGGAATTTGTGTCGAAAAATTTCAGAGTCGATATAATGTCAACTTCGCAGAATTTCGTCCAAACACTGACTTCGGAGCAGGCGAGGAGACATGAGTCTTTAAAACCCAAGAGACCTTGGCAATGATTTTCGGCATTTAAGGCCAGTGATTGTTTTATTATTTCTCTTAAAGTGGCGCAAAGTCCGGCAATGTAGCTGTGTTCATTGACAATAATATGTGGCAATGCGCACGAATTCACATCCTGGGGATTATGCTCCAAAATCTCGTGGCGAAATGTCGATATATCAATAGCGTAGAGTCTCTCTTGTGGTTTCGTTTTGCCTTTTAGGAATTTAATTTTTATATCCGAGTCACAGTATTTTATCGTGAAGAGTGTGATTATTGTCTCGATCGGAGCGCTATACGACTCTGACAATTGGTACAAGTCCAAAAATACCTTTTCCATAATTTCCGCGCTATCAAAAACAAATGTTACGCACTCGCTCTCAATTGGCGGGCAACTTTTCGAATTATCCGCTGACGGAGAATATTTTCCCTCCAGCAAACGCTGAGATATGACAATATTGCGAAAGCCAACATGAAACTTTCAAATTTCCAAAATGCTCTCTCCTCCAGCCAAGCCACCTTATCGCAACTAGAAACGAAATAGAAGAAAATTTGCAAAAAAAAATCGTAAACAATCGTTAAATGAAAATAACAAATTATTTTACCTTCTCGTGACAGTTTCACCACTTTTGCATTTTAAAACCTCTTTGTAACGGGAATGAATGCAAATTCCAATGCTCTTGCTAGCAATCTCGAGAGTCGTGCAAGGTTGACATTCGGCAATAATTTCGAACGCTTCGCCAGCTAAACAAGATGAATTATTTTCAAAAACCTCAACAAAAGGTTTACTTGTTGAGGAATCTGTCCAGTGACTCTCGACAATAAGGACCAAAATTGTTAAACTAAAAATGGTAATTGAGGGAAAAAAGAAGAAAAAATTGTGTTAGTGAAAAAATCGTATCTATAAAATTAGAACGATTAATTAATGAAAAAGAATTAACTTAATTAACTTTTTACATTATAAATACAAGACAATCGAATACCTACCCTCCTAATAATGTTATGACAAGTAACATACGTTTCTTCGTACAAAATTCAATCATTTCCGATTATCAACTCCTTGATTGTTTTTAATTCATAAAATTTGATATTTAATCCAATTTTAAACTCCCTGGGCGCAAAAATAATATTTTTCACTCTTTTTTAAATAAAAAACGACAAAGAAACAATTTTTAGGTTATGTACACACACATTGACAGTTCCAAAATCACTCGTCAGGTGTTTATCATCGTGTTTATTAACCCGGGCGATTTTGAAACTTTCTGTCAAAAAAAAAAAATAATATCGGAAACAAATTAATTACAATAAATTATTTTTATTGAAAGTAGTAAAAAAAAGTATTTTCATACCATCAGTCAAATAAATTTTCCAAAAATAAATCCGACAGTCCTTCATTATTTAAGTCTTCATTTTTTACAATTGCACACTTGTTTGACGATTCATAAACACAGGGAGTACTTTCATAACTAGAATTCACATTTGGAGTTAGATTAAAATAATCTTCGATGAAATTCAAAACAGAATTTCTATCTTGCAGGACATTGAAGATTTTTCTCTCCGCCTTGGGAACGACTTTTTCCAGCATAAAAACTAAATGGTGATGAAAAGTTAGAAAACTGGTGGGAATTGCAGACGTTATGTCGAGCCAATCTTGAATACAATTTACAGTCGTTAGATTGGAGCCGGAAAATAACGTGGGATTTGTCAAAATTCCACCAGCTGACATGACGCCATTACATCTGGATTCTGCTTTCAGATGTAATGCATCGTCCAGTGTTTTCACGGCTCCATTGGCAATTACTGGAATTCTAACAGAGTCGCGAAGAATTTTCAAACCTTCCAAATCGATTGGCTCGTTTCTCATTTCGGGTGTGCGGGCGTGAATCGTAAGAAACGATGCTCCCGCTTTTTCAATCGTTTGACAGATGTTCACGGCTTCTTTCAAGTTTTTCAAGAGGCGAATTTTCACGGACACTGTGAATGGCTTGGGAATGTGATTTCGCACCTGGTTAATTAGATCTTTAATTACTTGCGGCTCTTTTAATAAATGCGCTCCGTATCCTTCTTTCATGGCCCAACGTTGCGGACAACCGCAATTTAAATCCACTCCATTGGAATATCTACAAGACATCAAACTCTAAATTCTATTTTCAATTCAAATTAGAAACAAATTCTAAATTCTAGAGACAAATATCAAAATTTAACTAACGGTGCAATCATTCCTGCAGCTTGAACAAAATCGTCGGCATTTTTCGCGGCAAACTGAACGATTAATGGTTTATCATCGCGATTAGTGGTGAATTCGTTATCACGAGCCTTCGATGATTGTACGAAAGAATCTGCCAATATCATCGGCGTGAAGCAAATATCGCAATTGTATCGTCTCACCAATGATCGAAATTGCAGCCTAAAAGAAAAATTCCACACTCTTAGTATAAACATTTATTTAAAAAAAAATAAATATCACTCTACTACTATTTTGTACGTACTTGCTGTACCTGACCATGGGAGCGCAAATCCTGGTCATTTTTTCATTTTCCAACAATTCCATAACGTCAGAAATCATTTTTCTAAAGTCGCACAACCAGAACTTTTTTCTCTATAAACAAAAACAACTTTGACGAACTGTCAAAAAGCACGTGCTTTTCCTATATTATTTTATCTATTTATGGAAAATTGCAATATTCGGTAGCAATAACAATTTTCTTACTTTGCAAGGATTCTGGAAAATTTACAATATTTATAAATTAATAGTCATGACTTGAATTCCTTGAATTCGATTAAAATCAAACTCTCAATTATAACCTATAAAAATTAATTATTATTCTCACAATCTGCAGACGCTGCAGAAAAGTCTGAAAATTCTGTCATTTCCGAAAAATTACATTGGCAATTTTGTATTTTGTCCAGTAAAATTAAAATGTTTCGGAAATTTCCCTAAATGTTGATATATTTCACAAATTTCAAAGATACATAACCTAGAAAGTTTTCTTACGTCATGATGTGAAATGCGCACGTGCATACCAAAGAATTGCAAAATAAATGTAAAAATGTACGTAAGAAAATACCGGTGTTTAAATTATTTGAAAATTAAACGCTCAAGAACAATTTGCTAACAAAAATAGAACAAATTTTGAAGAGTGCTTTTCGAATTTAGTTGCGTACTTGGTGTGCTCGTTTTGTTATTGTCCCCTGTCCCTTGCGCATAACGAAAAGGTATGAAATCTATATTTTGTCATTGAATTGACATTTAAAATTAACAACAAATTTATTAACCTTCTACTTTATTTGACAATAAAAAAGGATAAATATATTTTAAAGTCGAATGTTTTGCTTTCGACAGGGTGCAGATAGTAAAAATTTTGGAGGTTATGTTTACAACTTATTTCGAATAGACAATAGAGAGAAAAAATTCTAAAATTAAATTATGGCAAAGTATATAGTACAAATAATTGTCCTTGGCACTCAAGTGGTTGCAAAGGCCTTTGCGAAAGCTCTTCGTCAGGAAATTGCCGCAAGTCAGGAAGCTGCACGTAGAGCTGGCGGTGGAGAAAGAGGAGCACAGCATGCAGCCGCAAATGCAAAATCGGGAATTTCTCTAGAAGAAGCACTGAAAATTCTCAATGTCGAAAAACCAAATGAAGCCGAACAAATAGATAGACATTACAAATATCTTATGGAAGCAAACGATAGATCGAAGGGCGGCTCTTTTTATCTACAATCAAAAGTTGTTAGAGCGAAAGAACGAATAGACGACGAACTCCAAAATGTAAGTTCCCAAAAAGAAAAGAAAACCTACACGAGAAGTGAAAGAACATAATATTTCAATTGTTAACTTTTAATAGCCACGTTGTATATAAATTTACGATTAATTTCGATTTTATTGATAAATAAAAAGTCTAAGTTGATCTTAGAATAGTTTTTTATACTTTATTTCACGTTCCAATTTTTTTTTTTTTAATTGGAAAATTATGTATTTCAACTGCGAATTTTAGAAAACAATTTCAATTCAATCAATTTAAATATGAAGATACTAATAACCAAAATTTCATAGTAAAATATCTATTTATTAGTTTATACAAAAAATTTGCAATTTCACCTCTGAAACATATTCGCTTACATATATCGCGAATTTCCCCTAAAAAAACAAGACAGCATTAAGAATGAATTAAACACAAATTAACATTTCACTCTTAAAATTAAGGATTATAGAAAACTTAAAACAATAAAAAAGGATACAAAAGAACTTAGAAGACTAAAAATAAAATACCTAAAATAATCGTTCCTTTTTTCTTTTAATCTTTTACGTATATCTTCTGAAAAACTTACATTTCAAGGTGAAAGAGCACCTTTTACATACAAAAGAAAATCTCCAAAAGTTTACATTTACATTTTTAAATTCGTTTCTGATTTTCTGATTTTACATTATAGACTATATACGGTTTTTTTTTCAATTTTACACTACATTTCAAAATATACAAAAATTCGACTACATTGTTTCTACAAAAAATTTCCAAAAAGTTCACTACAGTTCAAAGTATAATACACTACTACACGAAAAAAATGTTAAATTATACATTACATATATTTATATATAAAAAAAGACTATGTACTTTGAATAAATATTTTTTGTTCCCCTAATAAGTACAGTGATTTTTGAAATCATTTATACAGTCTTTATAAAAAAGTAAGTACTCGCTCTTTTACGAGTCCTTTCAGGTACGATTTAAAATTACTTTTTTTTAGAAAACAAGATAATAAATAAATAATAAATAACTTAGTGCGCCAATCCCGCGAGTCTTGCATCCTGTGGCTCTATTCGATTTTGCGTTTGACGAATGGCCAGTCTTTCTTGATTGTGGCAGACTGACCACAATTTCGGCAGAAAACGAGGCTTCATCACTGTTAAAAAATGTTCTCGCCAAAGCCTCTCGAGTTCCACCAGACCGCCTTCCGTTTTCTCAAAGTGACGCACTACCTGTAATTTCATTTTCATTCCATTATAATCAAATTTTGTTTATTATTTGGATTAAAAAAAAAGAGTTTGTCTCAGTTCTTTACCTTAAGACCGTGGGGTTCGGTTTTATTTGAAATTTTTGGCTCGGGTTTAGTTTTGAGCCTCTCGTGAAGAACGTCCAATAGCACCGGGGAAAATTCGCGTTGCCCAGTAAATGACAGAATGTAAGACTCGAGATCCTTGCGTCTTTGTGCAGGAATCACGGCCTTACCTCTCAGTGCTTTTACTGCCGAGTGCAATTTTCGCCAACCTCGGGGAATATCGTCCCTCGTGTGAGTCGATGGTCCCGGTAATGGTGCGTCGCACATTTGCGATAAACGTCTTCTTAATTCAACATCGTAGTAATTACTCACTTCGTGACACGATGGACAGAGCAGCAATACATCGTGCGATTGATGCGCTTTCATTACAACTGAAAGAAAATTTAATTTTCAACTAAAATATTTTACAACTCGTTAGAAAAAAAAATTGTGAGAAAAAAAAATTATAGAATTGTAGCTAAAAAATTGTAAAATTGTAGCTAAAAATTCGAAATTGTTATACTAACGTGGAAAATATTTGCGATATTCCCTTGGGACAACATTTTTGCGGACAAATTTCTCATTGGTACCACAAACAACACACTGATTGAGTTTCACTTGAGTGTAGTACTGGCCCACTTCGCCTAGAGCCCGTCCCGAAGGTTCGAATTTCAGTCTCACTGTATAAGGGTCGTCGTTAACGACTTGACCCAATTCTTTCGCAACATACCACTCGGCTTTCTTACGATCGCACGTACACAGAGTATCTCCGTCCGGAGCTTGGAGATAACAATTATGATACAATGGTTTATTCCTTGCTGGAATGCTATTCTTGTTCGATGAAGATCCATCAATACTTCGATTTAATATTTGATTTAATTTGCTATTGTTGTTGTTTGAAGTTGTACTACTGACTGCGCTACCCCGTTGAGCCTTGAACCTACAAAAAAAAATTAACACATCAAAACATAATAAATATTATAAATCAAAACATAGAAAAGAAAAAGAAAATTATTTTACCTCGCGTCGAGAACGCCATTGGGTAAGCCATAGAATTTTTCCTCTTCATCCTTCTCCCATATGTTCTTAAAGAACTGTACCAAATGTTGCCACAGTGATCTCTTTCGTTTCGCTCTTCGCATAATCTAACGCAAGAAAATAAATATTTAGAAACACGAAAATAGAAATTATTATTTTTTTTGTATTGTTTTGAGTCATCACCTGATGGTATATAAACATTGACGCTAACGCATCATAAGCTGCATAGGCAATCTGATCATCCGTGAGTGTGTCATTATTCCAATCACTGCATCGAATTTCGACAACTTTTTCCAATTCAAGCCCGAGATATTCCAGGCTCAATGCTGCCAAACTCTTTGGACTCGGAAGATCAAGACGCTCAGCAAGAGTCCTGAGATCCAGTGTTCCATAAATTTTACACCCATAATCTTTCGTTAATTTCCTTCCATCTTCGAATGGAGCTACGCCCACTTTCAGAAGATGTCTATTTGACAACAGCTCCTATATTAACAGAAATAAATAAATATTCTTCTCTTATAACTTTAATAAACAAATATTTTCACCCCCACACGTAAAAAATACAAACTTTTAATTTTGCTGGAACATAGCCAATTTTGCCAATGCGAAATAAGGCACAAACACCATTATCAGTGGCAAGTTGAAGTAATGAAACCGGACCCTCATTCACCCATTCACAATCAAAGCCCAATATGCCGTTCGACAAGTCTCTAAAAAAATGTAAACACATAATTAAAATCGACAAATATTTCCTTATTTTGAAAATGATAAATCGCCAACAAAAGATGATTTGACGAAATATTACAAAAATAATGAAAATAATGAAAATAATGAATGTAAACAAAAGAAATGTTTACTTTCAAAATCGAGTTATTTGGGAATAAAAGAAAATTCTCTCTATACATGAAAATAACATTTTCATCAGAATAATTAAATTCGAAGGAAAAATTCAACTATAATTGTTAAATAAAATACATATTTTTGGAAATAGGAAAATTTTTCTATTTGTCATTTTAATGAAAATAGAAGTAAATTTACCCGCGAATACGTTGAACAGCGTAATCGCATTGTTCTGGCGAATCAGCCAGAATAACCTTGTCTAATGATAGTTTAACATCTTTTCTATCTTCTTTAATTTCATCCTCGTCATCCTTGCGATTTGTATTGGTGATACTGTGGCAAAATTGTTTGACACTCCGAAATACGTTGTCGCGATACTTGGAGGCCAAAAAGACAATTCCCACAGTTACACAAACCCCAAAGAACATGTTTCTACGTACTTCCAGCATTAATTACGGCATATGTATATAAACAGAATTACACAAATTACAATATAAACAAAATTTTATGACTAGCTTTCTTTTTTTTTATTCAATTTCAAAGACAGTTTTTTTCCACTGGGATTTTAATAAATAGTACACGATTATTTCCTTACTAACAATTCTAACAATTGACAAAATTCTACATTAACTTAAATTAGACGATAATAAGTAAATAAAGTGATGAGAAATTTTCTTTGCGCGTGTTTTTATTGAGGGGGGAAAATTTTACCGGGGTAGCACGATTTTTACGGGGAAAAAAAAGAACAATTTTCTTCTAGGAAGAGAATTATTTTTTCAGTTTCACTTGTAAATTTGTTTTAAATTTAATAAACGGCTTTTCAAACCGTGAGAGGTTCAAGGGACCCTGTAGCATTTAGAAAAAAATAGGAAGAATTTTAAATGATACACATGGCCACGGGTCCCACGCGCAACTAAAAAGGTTAGAATCAAGTCGAAAAGGAAGGAAACTTTCCCACCAACCGACCGGTTTCGACCAACCTAACCTAACCTAACCTAACCTAACCTAACCTATTTAAAATATTTGTTTGCATTGTTTTGGAAGAAGATGTATCAATTAAAATATAACATTATTTTATTTATTTTCGGAAATAAGGAACATTTTAAGAAATTGTATTATACATGAAAATATATTAAGAATACATTAATCAAATGAAGTGAGTAAATTTGAGAATTTTAAAAAAGAATTAAATTATTCTAACATCACTTATGTTTAGGCGAAAAATGTTCACGTTTTAAGGAAGATATTCTAAATATCCGCGTGTAATTAAAGGTCATATTTTCCTTTTTATTGTTTATACGTATAAATAACGCCACTTCGAGTGTATTCCAAGTGCAAGTTCGATACTATTTCCTGTAAATAAAAGTTAATATTTTACTTACAATTAGAAATAAATTGTAAATAAAAAACACAATTTATAAAGTATAACGCAATGAAAATTTTACAAGAAAAGAACTGTATACAGATCTTGTATAAAAATTAAATAATATTCCCAGTAAAAAAAGAATATACCCATCGATTCTGAAGAGTAGGTCTTATTGGACAATGTAAAAGGTTGTTCCACCTGATTAAACATCCTTAAATTACAATCAGTTTGATTAAATTTTATTCCTTCCTTTAAAGAAGTATAAAGTGTTTCAAGAAACAATTTCCATCGGGGTTTAAAGTAGTCTTCAACAACTCCGGACCATTGTTTATTTGCATAGTCAATAATTTCCCCATTCGGTCCCCAAAGTGTTATTTGATTCTTAGCATTGTATTCGTAATTAAGAATTTCTTTTTCATTTGTTCCAAGGGATTTTGCATCTTTCAGCCAAGCACCAAGCAAGAAATTTTCATTTGACGCTAAAATACGCTCCAAGTCGTCGAATAATTCGAGTAACTTCGTGGAGTGAAACCTGTAATGTAATTTCAGAATAATTTTTTTTTAGTTTCACAATTTTAAGTTAATATTAAAAGATATATTCTGTTGTTATTTAATGTTGAATAGTGAAAACTTACTTCAAATCAAATTTATTACTTTCCGTATAAGCCTCTAGAATTTTTAGGTAAATCGTATCAGCTTTTACTTGCAGAACCTGCCTTGTTACGTCAACTAAATCATGTTTATATAGACTGCTACTGCCTCTGTTATGCCTGCCCCTTAAAAGCATATCCCAAGCAGACAAAATCACATTATAATCATACCAAGTCTACAAAAAAAAAAAATTAAAATATTTACAAGACAGTGAAAGATTTGAAGAATTTATTTAATCATTAAGAAAAAGTGCCACTTGCCCACACTTCGATATTGAGACTCGGTTTTCTTGTTACAACATAGTGACCGTGAATTCTTTGAGAGCCACTAAAATTATAGACAGATGTTCCAAGTTTTTTCCAAGCATCGCTAGTGTATGCATTCCAGGCACCATATCTTCTTGAAGCATAATTCTCAAACCTTTTGGAAAATTAAAAGTGTTTCAGAAACTACTAAAGTTATGCTTTACTGACAAATAGTTATTTCCCTAAAAATATTAATACCATTCTTCTAAATTTACTGGTTCTTTACGATATCCCATTTCGAGCATAAGTTCATAAATGACGTAATTTTGATTTATTCCTTCGGGTGTCAAACCCACTCCTATCATCGTACTTCCTTTAAAGTTTCTGCTTTCAAAAACTCGCTAAGAAAAGGAAAATAAATTATACCTTTCGTTTTTTTTTACGAAAACCTACAATACAAAAAGGCATGTACCGAATTTATTATTTCCGAGGAGCCAAACATTCCCAGAGTACCACCGAAATTGTGAAGCATACACCAGATAAACGGCTGTCCAAAGTAAGACTTAAATCTTCTGTACTGAGGAAACTGTTCGGATTGTAAATCAAGAATTATCATTCTTCCCTAAAAAAAATATTCCCATAAGTATTTAAATACTAGATGTAAAAGTTTGGAACAAATTACTATTTATTGACGGATAATTACAATTGGTACAGACGTTACAAAAGCCTTAACCCTGGAGAAGGTCCAGAATTGAAACTCGTTTACAAACATCCATCCTTGGAGTAACCTAAGAATGAAATCCTTAGCTAGTTTTGTTGAAATATTATTTAAAATTTCTACTTACCAAACTGCTTCACTGTCTACGGCAGTTAGAGCTTTAAATATTGCCTTGCTAACGTTACTTAGGTATGTCAAATTACCACTGCTTGGAGTAATCTCATTGAATGTATCACAATTGTAAATGTGATCCGAACCGAATTCTTCTATATACTGAAATTATTCCAAATACTTTATTGTTATTCCAAATTTTTACCAAGTTAAACAAAATTTGTAAAGTTGAACAAAATATTCAAAAAAAAAAATGCAGCAAGACTATATCCACCTTTCTTAAAAAGGTTGTCCCAACTTCTTGAAACAATGGCTCCGCAGGCTCAAGCATAAGAGGACTGCAAAAATTCATTATCATAGAAAAAAATTCGATTTGTTCTAAAAGGCAAAGTTTTTGCTGCTCTTTGATAAGAAAAGGGCTAGTTCTATTAGATGATTGTGCACCCAAAGCAATTTTTTCCGCATCACATACTCACCAACAATATTGATCTTGAAATGTATTCCATTTACCCATTTTCGTCATAGTTGCATTTGGAAAATGTTTAGCAAGTGCTCTAGGTACTTGTCCAGAGAATGCAGGCAAAATTGACCTCATACCGAGATTTCTCATTCGGTTCAAGATTTTATGTTGCAATTCAATTGTGTGTCTATGCCACGATGGAGTTAATGGTCCTCCCCATCCTCTGATATTTCCCATTCTCGTCCTGTAAAATTTTCTACCTCTCATATCAATGTTTAAATAAGTGTTTTCGTAGAAATTTTTATTTCTTGGTAGCGCATCACAAACGCATTAAAATAGTAATAATAATAATAATAATTAACCATGGTAAAAACGCTGGCCCTCCAAAGTGTTCGTCTATCTCCTCAAGAGTTAAATTCATCTCCAAGTAAACTCTTTGCCAAATTGCCTCCTGACCAACAAACGCAAGAGCTAAATTAATTCCATTTAAAGCCATCCAATCAATGTGTTTTTCCCATTGCTCCCATTGCCACCAAACTGTGCTGTAGCCTGCTAAACAAACATTTTGGTAATATCTGAACCTGAAACAATTTACGAATTTTTTACTCATTTCGAATGTTTCAATTTTAAAACCGCAGTGTCTATGAACTATTTTAGTTGTAACGAAGACTTAATCACAAAATGATTGATAAATTGCAATTCGATCCTTTTCTAAGGTCCTCTTTTCAGATCGCGTCACAAATAAATATTTACTTGTCATTCGCTGTTATTGTCAAGTTTACGTCAGGAAAAGTGTTCGGCAATTCCACTTGCGATCCTTCCCAAGAAATATGAACATTGCAGAAAGTTTTTAAATAATATTGCAGTCCCCATGCTGCTGCCACTCCTGAACTTCCAACAATCGTTAAATTTTGCTCCGAGTTTTTGACAATCTTGAAAAAAAAGAAGAACCATATTTTCGTTACATAATATTATTTTTATGTTAAAATTAAAAGGTGTTTTTTTTTGTAAAGTATAATTACCCACCTGAAATGTGTCCTTATCCTCACTTATAAGGTTAAAATCAACAGTTACAGACACACGTTCTGAGGATTTACCCAAGAGTCTCGATGATAATTTTCTCACTTCATTCGTTTGAATTTCTGATGTAGTCTCAACATCTGTATTAATATTTAATTAAAATAGCAATCGAAAAAATGTGATGTAACAAAAAATCTATTTTATCGCTGCAGTAAAAAAGATCTTAATCTGCATGATTTTTTTTTAAATAAAGAAGAAAAAAATAAGTACGTAAAAGATTACTTGACAGTACTTGACTTTTGGATGGGACAATGAATTCTGTAAATATTTCATAGACAGTTCTAGAATTTTTCATTGACTTATGTGAAATAATTACGAGCAATGCTTTAATATTTAAAATATTCAATTGATGACTTTAAATATTTCAACACTGCTCGTGATTATTTAATAATCGTTGATTTTTTCACAAAAGTGAATGAAAAATTCTAGGACTGTCTACGAAATATTTACAGAATTATTGTTCCATCCAAAAGTCCATTACTGTCAAGTAATCTTTCATATACTTATTTTTTTCCGTATTATAGGTTTATTATATAAAATATTTTTGTAAAACTTACTGAATTTTGTTACTAATGCACTGCTGGGAAGAGTAAAGAGTGTAATATTGCTTATTAATATTAGAAATAAGATATATTTTAGTGCAAACATTTTCGCATGTTCGACAGATAAATCTTTATTAAGACTAATACATTGCCTTTATACTTATAAAGTTAGTAAATATCATTTAACGTATCTCGGAGATTAAAGATTACTAGGTATCTCTCAATGCACGTTCGTATGTATGGGAGCGATTTAGGCAATATTGTACTATAGTGTTTGTATCATTATGACTTCTTTTTGATTGGTATATAAAGAAGTAGCAGTGACAAGTTATTGAATACTTGACAATTACATCGAAAATTTTTCCCACATTTATAATTCAATGTAGAGAACAAAATTTTTTCTTTCTACTTCTATGCAGTAAAAAATATTAACTTTAATATTAAGTCAAATTTTATAAGAAACAATGTTAACTATAACTAATATAAATTTGCAGAACTCATCGATTTTTACTTCTAAAAATAATGTAAATTGCAAGCACATCGTTTTAGGTCTTATTTTCTTAGAAATTTATTTAAAAACAATTTTTTCCGTGATTCATTTTATTTTAATATCCTGCGATTTAACTGCAAAAAGCAAAAATAGGTTTTTTTTTGAAAAATATAATAAATTTGTGTATTCCTCCTAGAGAACAAAAGGATTTTTAAATAAATAAAAATATACTAGTTGGGGGAACAACGTGGAAATAAAACATTTATAATATCTGTAAAATTGATTTTAATAAAACTTAATGAGTCACATTTTAGGAAATAAAAGAAATGTTTACAAAAAGAATTTTCTTCTACTTGTTTCCATCTCGTGACGACGACCCTCAATAATCCACTCAAAATCTCCATACTTACTGTCAAATGTTCCATACTGTAAGGATTTGACTTTTAACGTGAATCTCGGTCCAAGTTCCCGCAATCTCGGTTTTCCAGTGTCTGGATTAAATTCGTATCTAAAAAAAGAGTGTTTAAATTAATGAAATTAATGTGCAGCAAATTATTTATAATCCACATAATAATATTAAGATATTTCCTAGTTATAATAGAAATTATATCGTTTCAAGCAAGTACGTTTACAATAACATTGCAATTCAAATAATTTGATTTTTAATTATAAATTTTATCTCTAAGTCAATTATTTACATGAATTTTTAATCATTTTTTGCAATTTCTTGAAAAAATTCTATTGTTTAAATACAAAATATTCAATTTTTAATAACAATTTAAAACGTTCATTTTTCTTTTTTAAACATATTAATTACGGTGGAAAACTTTCAAAAATTTTAATAAAGAAATTCGTAAAATTAACTTTTTCTAAATATTTCCAAATAATTATTTCAAATACAATAGTTTCAAAATTATGTATTAAAAAATTTCCAAAACAAAATTGAAATTTGGTAAAATCTTAAAAAATAATTTAAATTTAGTAATACTTTTCAAAAATAATCCAAATTTTGATAAACATTTTTAAGATTAAGTGATTTTTTGAAAAATATAAAAAAACTAATCAAATTTATCGAACAATTTTAATTATAAATAAATGATTTCTAAAAAATTGTAAATTTTAGAAAAATTTTAATTTACTATATTCGAAGCTAATTGAATCTTTAAAAAATTATCATAAAACAATTCTAAGAATTAGTTTTTTTAAATAAATATTAAAAGGTAATTTCTCAAAAATAATTGACGAATATTCGTATAATTTCAAATCAAAAAAATTTTTTTTGTAGAATTTTAATTGAAAATTTTGAATATATGATTATTTTCTCCAAAATGTTATAAATAATTCTGAAAAATTTGAATTTTCTTATTTTGCGTATGAATTTGAATTTTCCGGAAATATTGAAATTATTGAAAATAATTGAATTTTCAAAAAATTAGAACGTAATAATTTAGAGAATTATACTTTTTTTCAAAATTATTTTAACATTATTTTTTAAAACCTATTTTTTCATTAATTTTCATTTTTATTGAATTTACACTTGAAGATTGTTTATTAACATTTTCGAAAATTTTCAATTAAAATTCTTTAAAACATAATTTTCAAAAATTGTAATAATATACTCGAAAAGATGATTTAGTTTGATTTAAATTTTACAGAATTTCAATTATAAAAAATCTTTTTAATATATTGTATATTCGAAAAATAAATTTTCAAAGATTTGTCTATAGTTATGCTTTTCACGCCATAAAAATCGAAATAAGTTGCATTTTATACTAAAAATATGGTATTTTGTCGCAAAATTTGGAAATTCTTTAATAAAAGTCGTAAATTTTTAATAAAAGTCGCATTATTTGAAAGTAGTCGGAAAGGTCATAATATCCGAGACCTGAGAATATTATCACCTGTGATGTCTGAAGAAAATGTAATCACGTTGATTGTGAAATGTAACAGCCCTTCGTCCTTTGAATTCGGGTTCATAATGAAACAAGGCCCCCAACATTCTGCCCACTGAATGCCCCAAACGAGTCGTAAAATTATTTAAAATAACTTCTGGACGGTGACTGGTAATTTCCTTATGACTGCGCTTCAATTCTGGTGTAATTTTTACATTGCTCAATTTGCAATGTAATGTCGGACCATCCGGTAAGTGGATAATCAGCAATCCATCTTCGAAATTCAGGAAAATAATCTCCCATTAAGTGACTAAATAACTACTAATTATTTATATACAAAATTCAGAAGAATTTATCTCGAAAAAAAATAATTTTTGCCGCATCTAAAGTTTATAAAAAAAAAAATATTTGTCCGACTATCAAAACTATGAAAGAAGTTATCAATAAAAGTTAATTTTCAATAATTTAAGACTGAAATTTTATCAAAGAAAAAAGCTTTAAAATAAAATGCTGATTACGAATTACTTCCACCTGAAATAGAACGTGAAGCATAAATTTCTTTCAAAAAGGATACTTGGTTCGGATCTATTTTCATTTATAACAATAACATCGGTGAAATTCTTCGCTGTAGCACTTTTCACAATCTTTTTAACACCCGATCGATTTCTGTACAATGACAATGAGTTCGGAATTATTCTCGTTAATTCACGTCCAAAAATTCTCGTCTTCTTACAAGGATTATCGGAATATGTTATTAAAACTTTAGGTTCATAATCATGTCGATAGTACGATGCAAACTCATCCTGTTCTATGTCTTCCTTAATCTCTGCATTTTCCGAATCGTCTAAACTTCCTTTGATGATTGTTTCATCTTTCTCACGTAAACTTTCTATCGTATGTGGCACTTGCTTAGGTGCGCCGGTTTGTAATTTCAATTTTCTAGCTTCTCGTTTGGCTTTTGCTTTTTCCCTTTTGAATTTTTCCCTCTTTTGACGTCGAACTATTTTACATTTTATTTCATTAAAATTCCCGTGGGAAGGAAACTTGACATCTTTGTTGTTTGCCTCATTCGACACATTATTAATCTGTGAATCACTGTCTTCATTCTGCGATACTCGGTGCAGGGGATTGACTCGTAATCCTTTTAGTTTCATATTTAATTAATGATTTTAATAATAAGAGTGGTTTATTCTAACTTCTTCTGCAACATGCGTGAAGCATGGGCGACAGGGCGAAACAAGAGACAGGTTAGGTTGGTCCTACAAACTCAGTCAAGGTTAGTTTTTCAGTCGTAATGGTGAGTCTCTAAGTTTAAGATGAGGACGATTTTTCTATTGTGGACTCAACCTAAAGGCACTTCCTGTTTTTTATGGGGAATCCACACTTCGATCTAAGAAGGCATCCTTTTCTTACATATGTTTCACTCTCTCTTTCTCCGTTACATGTGATCGCACCCTGACAAAGTAGAATTGTGAAAGTACCTTAAAAGTGTGATAGCCCCATAAAGTGTCCAAACGTGTGGAAAATTTGTAACAAAAATACTTGATACAAATACGAATACTTTTAGTTTTTATTATTTTTATACCTCATAATTAATTAATATATAATATAAAGTAGAAAAAAGAGTAAATAGAAATCTTATCCATAAAAATTTTCATCAATGGAGTATTCTGAATCTTTGTCTCTAAAGCAAAATCTTCACGAACGAACTCTTTCTGAGGTATACGACTTAAATTTTTTTATTCTAAAATAAATGTTTTCAGCATAAATAAATGACTAAAATGTTGAAAATTATTTAGATTTCAAAAAAAACGTAGGGTAACTTAATTTTTAAGTAGAAACAGGAGGAAATTAATAAACTGAAATTATTTAAATTAACATCTATTTGTAGATTATACAGAAAAATGAAGAACAAATAGAAAAATATACTAATTTTCAAAAGCAATGTGAAATAATTGTGGAAGGCCTACAAATTTTACCATTAGAATTATCCGTGAATTGTATGATTCCAATTGGTAAACAAGCATTGATAAAGGGTAAACTAAAACATACGAACGAAATTTTAGTATGCCTTGGAGAAGGATATTTTGTTAAATACACTGCAGCACAAGCTATTGAATTAACGAAACGTCGAATAAAACGTAATTTTTTGTTTTTTAGTTAAATTTAAATTTAATATTCAGTGAGAAATAAATTGGTTATTTAATCATTTTATTTTGTCAATAAGGTACTCTGGACAATTTAATATCATTAAAATCGGAAAGAGATTTATTAGAGTCGCGACGAAATTATCCTTTAAATTATGGAGCGTTTGAAAGTAATATTAATGAAGAACTTATTGAACACTGGAGTGATCAGGATTTGAATGATTGGAGAGGTAAGTTTTTAATTTTTTCTTTAATTTTGAATGAATGCATAAATGTGATTCTTTGTTTTAGTTCAACATAGGCAAAAGGAAAAAGAGTATCATGAGAAAAAATCGAAAGAGAAAGAATCGAATCAAAATTATCAACTTACAGAAGAACAGTTATTTCAAAGACTAGATGAACTAGAACTTGAAGAGGAACTAACTGACGAATATAACAGGTGAATATAAAAATTCTGCAACCTGGAAAACCTGAAAATGTCAGGGAATTTATTTATTGTTTATAATTTGCATTGTAGGTTACACATGAATGATGATGAGGAAGAAGATGATCTTGATAGCGACGATTACGACGAAGACGAGGAAGACGACGACGATGATGAAGAAGAAGATGAAGATGATCAAGAAAAGCAAGAAAAAGAAAATCCAGAATTTATACGTTCATACAATCAATTATGCAAACTAGAAGAAAGCTCAACATGCAGTCATACAGAAAAATCGCAAAGTAAAGATAAATTATCCACCGTCAGAAAAGTGTCCTTTCTAGATATCTGTGATGAAGAAAATTGTGATACCAAGACATTAAATATTCCAACAAACGAAAACAAATCAAACGCTGAAAACTCGAAAGTAAATTATAATCCCAACTCTAATATTTCAAAAATTCATAATTCATCATCAGACGACAATGATGAAAATGTCATCCACAATCCAATAGATATTCACAACGTGCGTTTTCAACCCAAGTCCATTTTAAAACAACCACGTGATAACGTAAATAGAAGAGATATGAATATTCCATCACAATATTCGACAGATAAATATTTCGAAAGTGATACAACAAAAGTGGCAACATTTGAAAATTTGGTAAATGTTTAATTTAAAATTTATTTACATACATAAATACTCAATAAATTACTTAAATATAAAATGTTAAAACATTTCTTTGTAGTGCAATAATAATTGCTTTCGCATTTAATAATAATCTTTTACATTTAATAATAATCTTTCACATTTAATAATAATCTGTCATATTTAATAATAATAATAATAATAATAATACTGATTTCAATCGTTCATTTTACAGATCTCACAAACAGTTCAAGAAAAACAACAGGAATTGACGCAAACACAAAATTCTGATTCTGTAAGTAAGAAAAAGCCTCTTAGCAGATTTAAACTAGAAAGGGTAAATAAGTCATGATAAATACTAAACAAGATAAATAATTTAACAATACGATTGTCAACTTTGAATAAATGCTTAATTTTTTAAAACAGAAAAGTATTTTAACCATTTACTGCTTTTTTAGTTCATTTTACAGTAAATTAAAATCTCAATATTTTTTTCTCAAAAGATAGTAAATTCACTTCTTCAGTATTAGATACAAAAAAATCAATTCTTAAAATTCTGTTTTTATTAATTTCAATGTTTTCTTTTAGAAACATGAAATAATTGACTAAACCTTCAAAATTTAACTAATCGATAAAGTGTAAATTTTCGTTAGTTTTATATAATTTATAATCAATGTTTTCGAGTAACACTTGAATTTTGTCCCTGCTTTGGGATTGTAATGTGTTTTTTTTTCTTTCTTTTTAAACTTGTTCGTAAATTGTTTGGGTTGGAGGAACAGTTGGTGGGAGCATATAATTACTCAATGGAATAGACGAAAGTTTTTGGTCAACTGGTTCACGAGTATCGTACAAGCTTGGCGCTTGGAAAATAATTCCCAATGTTCCACCGATACAGGCAAAAGTGAAAATCCACAGGAAAAATCTGTCGAGCACCATTGCTACAAATTTCCAGTCCTCTATTACCTAAAAATACAAAAGATGGGGGAAAAAAATTTTAGTATCGTTTTGCATAAATGCTTTAATTTAAATTAATCAAATTCTGAAAGAAAATTAAAATATCAATCGCTCGAAGCTGGGAAAACGAGACGTAAATATTGTAATTTACCTCATTATCTTTGTCAGCATCTTTAATGTGTTGGGCAATAAATCGAACGCCTTTCAAAGCGGCTATGACATCGGCGGATAAATTTCTTGGTATTGTGTTTTCACTGTCGGTGACTGAAATCAAGTCATGAACGTTTTTGTAAATAGATCAAATTTTATTTGAATTCTTTTCGCGTAATTTTTTTACGTTACTCGTAATTTTCTGCTGGCAAACTTCTGTTAGCAAAATTCCTCTTGTTTCAATAAGAATATTTACCTGATGCATGAGGACCCCGTCCATCGTCTCCTCTAATTGGTTTGTACGTCGTAGTAACGCTTTCGAATCCATCGGGACTTTCTTTCAAATCAAGAGGATAGTCACTTATACTATCCCGAAAGCTGGAAACAAAACTTTGTCAGCATTTTTAAAAGAAGAAGAAGAAGAAGAAGAAGGATTTTGTTTGAAAAATATTGTATCAATACCTAAAGTCAATTTCATTCGTACAGCCACTGTCTAGATAATTATCATCGTAGTCAGGTGTGGAATATGGTGTACGTCGCATCAATAATGCACGAGGCATCCAATTAAGAAAAACCTCTTTCACCCAAGGCGACATTTTATGAGTCGACGGAGACCTTTTAATTAGACAAATAGAGTAATTAAATTTCTAAATTCATTAATAGTGCAAAGACTTGGGAATTTATTCATTTTCAACATGTACCTGAAATGAACATTGAGAACGCAGACGGTTATCATAATTGATAATGTCACAAGTATCATGGTGAATAGTAAATACTTTCCCAATAACGGAATGGCTAGAGAAGTCGGTGGAATAATTTCTGCCAGCAATAGAAAGAACACAGTAAGTGACAGTAGAATCGAAGAACACAGTGATACCTGTCGAGATTAGAATAGAACTGAAATTAGAATAACTGTTTGTTACTTTAGGAGATTATTTGTCTACGGATGAAAATTTAGAATTACCTTTTCACCGGAATCACTTGGCAGGTAAAATACCAGAACAGTTAAAAATGTGATTCCAACACAGGGAATTATCAAGTTCACAGTGTAGAACAATGTCTTTCTTCTCATTGTTATATTAAAGGTAATATCTGCGAAAACAATTTAACAATGGGAAACATTCAGGCATGTTTAACTTTATAAATTTTTATTAATTTTAGCTGATTTAGATTCAGTGGAGCTAAAAATAAGCATTACCGGAATAAGGCTCCGAACAGCATGGATAGTATTCTTCATTTCTTGATGCCGGTACTTCCAAAATATCCCACTCGACAGACAAATAAAAGTCACTCAAGTCTATTCCAATTGCCACCAAATTGCTCCCAGATACTTGTTCCATGTGTTTAAGATCCACCTATTTTCGAAGAAAAAAATGTTGCAATTAATTAAAAAAAACTGCTTATTAACAACAACCTAAGGAATTTTGGGAGATTATACCTGAGCTCCATTATAAGTCCAAGAACCAAACTTCATGACACAGGACTGTTCATCAAAGGGGAAGTATTCGACATTTATTTCGCAGGAAGATTTATAAATTGCTGGCGGCTTCCAGGAGACTTCGCCAGTAAATTTTAAAGTTGCCTTCGTCATGAGTGTCACTTCATAGTTTCCATCTGCGCTAATATTGCGAATGGGAATGTTTTCATTAATTCCTATTCCGAATATTCAACCAACTAACGAATATTTCTCATCAAATTTATAATTAGTAAATAGTTTAGTAAAATATTCCAGAGGAGAAAATTTTAAAACTTACTTATTGTACAGAACGATGTCCGGAAGCCAGATATTTTCTGACGGCACGTACAGCATCTCAACTCCGCCGTATTCTAATGGTTCCCATTTCAATTTATAGTCGAACCATTTCTGTTTTGAAAATATTTTAAATGCTTTAGCAACTCATTAGTTTATGAATTTAGCACAACTTACAAAGAACACACAACATACAAAATTATTAAAGTTAAGTCTTAAGAGATTCAAATCCAATTTTTTAACTTGTTGTTCGACTTCTATCTAATATTATAATCATTTTTAAATGTTCGCATGCAGAAATCAACAGGAAATATTATTTCAGGACAATTCTTTTATTTATTTTAATGCGTCTTACCTGCTCGACCCACACGTTTGTTGTCATGACTTGATTTTTCAAATTCTGAAAAGCAAAAGAAAAAAAATGATTGTGGAATAGAAGATAACATTTATACCATTTTCAAAAAATACCATTTCAATTAGTTGAGATAGTTTTAGCCGTAACCAAACAGTAAGTGTTTCGGTATTATTATAAACAGGACGAATAAGTCTATTGTAATTCGACAACAAATCATCGTACAGTCTTTTGGCATCTGGATTAACTTCGTATTTCCCACCTAAAAATTCAATAATTAATCAAACTTTTTCTACTTCACTTTCTTTAATTATTTTTAATGGAGTTTCTCTTTGCAAAATAATTAAATAGCTTAAAAAAAGAATCTGTTTTACTCTACAGTGATTCTTGTTGAAAAAGAGTTAATAGTAAATAAATGACAGTAGTTAATAAATAGTTGATAAAAAAAAATTATTTATTTCAATTTTCCTCTGGTAAATAAAAGACTGAGAGAAACTATTTTCCAAACATACCATTAACTATGTTGAATAATCCCAGAAGAAGAGGAAGAAACACTCCAACATTCATATTAATGGATGTGAAAGAGGAATTATTAAAAAAATTTATGCAAAAATGTATAAAAAACACTAATATTTATTTGTGGTCAGTAGCGAATAGAATCTTCGCAAGAGAAGAACAACAACTATTCTAGTCAGTTTTCACTTAAAACTATGCTCTCTATGCTCAACATCCTCCAGCATCCCTTTAAAAAATCGATATACGGGATGGTGTGCGCAATGCTACATTTACCTACAGTTGAAATACTTAACACTATAATACATAATAATTTTAAATCACGATAACAACAATCATGACAAATTGGTTTTCTAATCCATTTAAAATTGCAAAAAAATATATTGCAAAAAATTCGTAATATATTTAATGTTGATGTTCACTATATCGAAAAAAAAGGTTACAATTTCTCGCAATAAGCTTCAAAATATCGTAAAAAGTAGTTTTTACTTAAAATTTTCTTCAAGTATTTTTAATGTTTATTATGCAAATGCAGGGTGTCTACTATTTTTCTTCAACAAAATTCACGGTTATTTCCTAAATTTTTTCCGATTTTCTCATCAAATTCAAATTCATACTTGATTTCGAACATGAATAAAGCTTTAAATTTTTTGAAAATGTTTTTTTTAATAATTTTAATTGATAATTTGAAAAAATAATTGAATATTTGACAAAGCATATTCTCAATTTGTTGAAAATAAACTTGTCTCTTTATAACAATGATTGAAAATTTGATTTTTCAATTTTAATAAAATTATAATTTGATAATTGAATTTCTGCAAAGAATTTTACTATTTATGAAAGTAATTAAATTTCTTCCAAACAATTCCTGTTGTTTATTAAAATAAATTTAATTCTTGTGATGAATTTTATTCAAATTTTCGAAAATAATAAAACAGTAATCATTAACTATTTATTTAATAAGTAATAAACATTTAATTCGTTCAAGAAATAAATACAATTTATATAAACATTCAGAAATTTGAAATTCTAAAAATTTAAGGGAAGTTCAATCATTATAATTATTGAATAGAATAATATAATTTTTATAACTAAAAAATTCATTAAATTAAAATACATTAAAAATTCTGTTTGTTAAAAAGTTTCTAATGAAATTCTTTAACAAATTTAATTACATATTTTCAGTGGAATTTAAAAATATTTCTATTAAGTACATAATTTTTTAAAATTTATTTACATAACACGTTTGAATTGGTGACTGATTTTTTACTATCAAATTAATTATTTTTAACTAATTCAAATTTAGAGAACAGTATAAATATTTATAAAAATTGAAATAAAAAGTGATTTTTTAAAAATAAATTAAAGCAATAAAACTTTTTTATTTTTGGTGAAAAAAATTCCCGGCTAATTCCCGGTTTTTCCTAGTAAAATTAAATTCCAGGTTATTTCCCGATTAGTAGTCACCCTGAAATATGTCACGCTCCGAAGAAAAGAAGAAGCAGAAATGTTGAAGTTATGTTCTTAATTTTTTGAGTAAAAATACAGGATGAAAATCAATTACTAATTGAAAATTATCGATTTTCAAGTCTTCGTTATATCCAAAATATTCTATTAAAATTGTTTTTAAATTCAAATAATAAAAAATAAACTTTTAATCAAGATAAATCTGACACGAATCTAACCAATAATTCGTTCTTGCTTCTTAGGTTCCTTTCTTGGGAGCGCAACACAAATAAACAAAATTAATTTTCAATTACAGAGTGAAAGAATAACTTTCTATAGATAAATTATTCCGTTAGGTTAGATGTTATTTTTGATCTCACTATTATCACTAATTTAACGCAAGTATATTTACAAAATTACATTATTTTCATTTATTACTTTCGTCACACCCGAAGAATGTGTCCATAAAACATTTTTTAAATCACAGTATGAAATTATACAAAACTTGTAAAATCTTACTGGTTCGTTCAGTAAGAAGTCATCCGTTAGGTTCAATCTTAACTATAGACTCGGTTAATGAAGTGTTTCTCAGTCAGGGATGTGTATAACATCTAATTTATTATCTAAGATTTTTCTCCTCTGAGTTCAAATTTTTCGTTTGTCGCTTCGCCTTCTGTTTTCTTCATTTTTCTCTCCTTCTCCGTTCGCAAAAATTCGGGATCATTCCAGTTTTGAACTTCGCCACTGGCGTAAACAACGAAAATGATATTCGTCACGATAAAGACGACGAGAACGATCCAAAAGACAGTACGCCATTCGATTAGTGATTTATTAGGAGTGAGAGCTCCGACAATAAGTGGTGTAATTATTCCCGTAAGTGCGCCAATTCCATTGACGAGAGCCATTAGAGTTCCCGAATAATTTGGACTTAAATCAAGAGCATTCACTTTCATGCCAGGATAGAAGGTTCCCATTAGAGTCATACCGAGAGTGAATAAAACAACAACATTCGTCTTGTCACAACCCAAATAAGAGGCTCCGATGATGAAGAATCCGGGACCTATGGATGCAATCGTTGTTCCTAGTTTACGAACATTGGTTCTTGACATGAGATCAGAAGTGATCATCCAATCGGCTATCCAGGAAGTGATAATGCTGCAGAACCACATGCATAAGTAGGGCAATGAGGAGAGGTAGCCGTTACTTTTTATCGAGTACTTCATGACATCGCTCATGTATTTTGGAAGATCTGTCACCATCGTGAAGAATCCCCAATCGTGACCAATTTGTGCGGCTATTAGAGCCCAAACTGGCACACTGGTGAGAAGATGCTTCCAAGGAACTGGTGGTGGTTTTTTGTGAGTGTGTGCACTCAGACGATCCTGCAGGTACTTGAGTTCTCTTTCGCTGATGAAGGGATGCTCACTGGGATTATTGAAGCAAATCAGCACCCAAATGAGAAACCAGAGAACGCCGAGTGCGCCGAATACGTAGAAAACAGCGGGCCATCCCATTGAAGAATAGTGAAGAATCAGTCCCGATAAGGTGGTGGCGAAAACAGTTCCAAGTTGTGCTCCGGCGAAAACCATGGAGCCAATCTTCGAGCGTTCCTCTGGTGGGGTCCATTGAGCGAGCATGGCATTTAGAGCTGGGAATGTTGTGCCTTCTCCAAGGCCCATCAATATTCGTAAGACTATTAGAGCCGTTGAGCCTTTCCATTCAACGGCAATTGGAGTGACGAGAGTGAAAATCGCCGTGGAAAGTATGCCCAGTCCTAGGGAGTATTTCCCTCCAAAGTTTTCTGCTAGCATACCACCTGGCAGATGGGTTACCACATAGCCCCAGTAGAATGAGGACAGAATTATTCCCTGTAAGAGAGTGAAATTCATTACATATAAATAGGTAACTATACATAAAATTTAATCCAAAAATCTTGTATCATAAAAGTTTTCATTTCATTTAATCTACTAGTTTTATTTTTCTACAGTAAAAGTACTAATCTGAGTACATTAATCAAAAGTTTCTAAGTGGAATTCATATTTCACATCGCTTTATCTTTCATTGCCACTGATGATATACGCGATTGCTAGATATGATTATCTAAAATTTCTGATTAATTCGAATACTAATATTTTAAATATTTAACAACAAAGTAATATTACTTATTGTACAGGTATGATATCAATTTTCCACAATTTTACTTTTTGGCAAACATTACAATTACCACATATATAATACTAAAAAAAAGAAGTTGACTAGGTGTTGATTTTGATGCGATTTAAATATTATTCTGTTATGTAACGAATGTTGCATACCTGCGTATTTTCATCCCACGCATAGGTTCCCCCAGCTGTACTCTCTTTAGGATCATTTTCAAACGAGCATTGTCCTTCTCCCTCTTCTTTTGTCCCATTATCCGTATGCGGTATCACCATCTCTGTTATAGCTATCGACAAACAGACCCTCATTGCATAGGCAATAAAAAGAGCCAAAAAACCCATAACCGCGAAGACCCAACGCTGTGGAATCCTGAAGCCTGAAGAAAAAACAAAGTATTTACCTAATTTACTATAAATTGTTTGGTTTAAGAAACAATAATCGTTAAAAACAACAAAAGGGAACGTTTTTTTCTTTTACATTTTAACAAACTTTCTCCGCACTTGAACTTAAGAATTTTAGGCCCAACCTTATGCAGTGCATTGTATAGCATTATATAAGTGCGCATTTTGAACAAATTAATTGAAAAATCAAATTTTTAAAAATGGAGCTAAAAGTAAAATTTCATTAGACTAAGTTTACTATATGGTACAATCTTAAGTAATTAATCCAGTACATATTGCAGTGTTATTTATGACAAGTGCACATACAAATTATGTTGATAAATTATTAATCTTATCAGACGGGTAAAACTCGTCTGAAATCATATAGTATTCTTTATATGCACGGTCAATGATTTATTAATGGATTAAATATAGTTGATAACATGCTGATATTTCTTGTGGCTTTTAATATTTGTTTCATTTTGTTTACCTCTTTATTTTCATTATTATTATTATTATTATTATTTATTCAACAAGTTTCCCTCTTTTTCTAAATAAGAATCGGCTAATAATTTTGTGCGAATAAAATTAGTATTCTGTATACCAAGAAATGCATTTAACTTTATATGCGATTCAAAATTAGCCCACATTATATCAGTACTATAAATTTTTTTCAGATTTCGCACTCCTTTCAGATTTAAAGATAATTTTCGTTAACTTTCAATAAGAGCTGATAAAATATCGAATAATTTTTTTTCTATTCGACAAAGGAATAATAGTTTTAGAACCTTTTTGTAATTTCAATCAATCTGATTCGAGTTTGAGTATGCAGTCTTTTGAATTTCAACTAATTTACTTAAAGATGAATAATATTATTAGAATAAGTGACGTAATATTTGATTTTATTGCAAATCTTGCTTCGAACGAAATCCATAAATTAGAAAACAATGGCTCTTAGAATTTCTTCAAGGTCAGAAACAAAATTTTTTTTTCAAATGTTAGTATGTTTATATGCATAAATATAAATTGTTGAACAAACGATACTAATATTATTAAATAAATATAAACAAAACTATAAAGTGATTTGTAATTGCAACTTAAACATTTTGATTTACATTCAAACCCATTTTTCAGTTAAGAATAAAGATAGAACAATCATTTTAGGTCTGAAAATCAGTTAAGTTAATATTCGGCGGTATTTTGTTTGATTAAAAAAATATTTCACTTCAGAAAATATGTTAATAATTTATCAATGCAGAGGATGTTTGGAATTTTAGATTACAATTTAATCATAGTAAGATGACTGTGATTACATAGTTGAAAAATGACTGTTAAGAAGGTGTGGTGTTGCAATTAAACTTTCATCAAAATTTGTTGCGTCTTACTTTGACACCAATAACAGTGGTGTTAAAATATCACATATATTATTTTTTCTGTGGTGCGTCATTGGAACTTAATATCCGTAATTACACTTTCAAGTTATTTGCAATTTTTTTTTTTTTTTTTTTTAATTGAAAACTGAACAGAACGACAAAATTAAACCGGATGTATTTTATATCAATTCTGTAGTATGTAACAAATTTTTTATGACATTTGTCAAAAAGTGATGTTGGTGTGGTATAATTTCCGTATTGTATATAGTGTATTATTTAAAAACATATTTTTTTTTAACAAACCTTTTTATCAATAAAACGATTGAATAAATTACCGTTATACGCCAAGGACACAAAGAGATCTATTAAGAAACTTAGCAATTTTATCATATTTAAAATATATGACTCCAATAGTGATTAAAAACTAAATTATTAATTTATTGATAAAGTGAAAAAAAATCTAGTAGCAATATTTCGAAAAAGTTTTTTTTTAAAGGTCCGGCATTTTGTATTTGAATTTTTCCGCAACATCTCTGAGTATTCTGTGCTACTTTGAAGATGCGCAAATTGAATTTTATTTCAAACGTTTTTTGAAAATAATAACATTCATAAAGGGTCAGAATTAAAATGTTTTCTTTAATTGTAACTTTTTAATGTAGAAAAAAGTACAAATTATTAATTTAATAGAAAAATAATTAATAAAAGCAAATCTTGTATATTAAAAAGGTAACTTTTGATTAACTAAATTGACCTTTATCTTTAAATTATTTAATTAAAGATTTTGTAATTAATAATAAATTTTCCCGCGCGTGTAAAATCAATCAAACCCTGTTTTTATAGTTCGAAAATAAATAACTAAACACAATGTTGATAAATGATTATAAGGAGGTGATAATTTTGGAAGAGTTGTCATTTTTTCAACTTTAAAAACTATTAATTTTAATTTTTAATTACAATATTCAATCATCATATTTTGTTTCGACGCACGCGGAAAAGAGATTTGACTTGACACAATTATGAAAAGGGCAAAAGGCGCGCGAGTGTGTAAAATGTCAAAAAAATGCTTCTATTTATTTCTAAATAATACTTACAGCATGCTTTCCAGGCAGGTAAGGTCATTTTTGAAAATTAATTATCAAAGCGCGCTAGGATCAATCACACAGATAGGGGGGTTTTTTTTTTAATTTTTTTTACTCAGAATGCATAATTTGTGATAAAAATAATAATTTCCGAATAAAAACGCAGTAATTTAGAATAAAAACAGTAACATTAGAATAAAAACAATAACAGAATAAAAACAGTAACTTTAGAATCAAAAAAAATAACTTTACAACAAGAAAAAAATTAATAAACTTTGCGAAATATAACTGAATTAAAATAAGAAACCGCACAATTTTCCTGAACCGTTCACCGGAAAGATCTGTACACACCAAATCCTTCGACAGAGTGACCACCATTTTAGTGATCACCATCACCTTATATCGACGTGTTACGATAAGACTGTCATTACCTCATCTTTAGAACCCCACTTTTTGATCTAAAAGACATGAATGATGATTGAGATAACATCATATTCATGAGGAAAAAGAATCAACCTTTGCGGTAATACGGTTTCGGACTACAGAAAAAGGTTCTTCTTCATTAAAAATTTTTTATTAATAAGACACTGTTCAATCTGATCATCAAGCAGATAATATTTTTTTAATAATTCTTCGTCGAAAACCATAAATTCGTTTATTGGTAAACACATGAATTATAAATCCTCTTAAGCGAAGACAAGATTTTTAGTGACACCCTTTTTTTATTCAACGAATTCTTTTTGCAAATTAATATGAATTATTTCAGATATTAGACGCTTGCTCTCATTAAATATAAACACAAATATAATGAATAATAATTAAATAATGAAGTGAACGAGTAAAAATCAAGGGGTAGTTATTACACAAAATAATTTTTTTCACACTTAAAATTTTTTGAAAGAAGAATTTATTAGTTTCGACACTCTATTAAATTATATAAATAGCAATTTTTCAAAAAAGGATTATGACCAAGTCATAACCAATTTCAAGCTTCCGATAAATTATTTCAGGTGTCGGAGAGTAATATTTTTTTTTTACTCTTCTTCAATTATTTACCTATTCTGTTAAATAATCAACAGCACACGAGCACTTTTATTTTTTTAATAGTTTCATTTATACAAAGGCTTTTGTAAATTAAAGCATTTTATTTTTTAAATAACATAGTACAATTACATGTATTATTGCGTCAAAACGTATTATATATATTTATTACATAATTTTTTTTTTAAAGAAAACCAATTTTAGCTAAAAAAAAAATTAAACATGTGCTTGTTTCTGTATTTGTCAATAGAATATAATTTCCAAAGAAAATCGTATTTTTCTATCAAGATCCTGTTTTAATGGCATCTTTATTTTTCCCGCAAGATAAAAGCAAAAGCAAAAAATCAGTTTAAAGCGAATTAAAATTGTTTGCAATTGATTTAGATTATGAATCGAAATTCATTAAGAATCTGTTTCATAAGCGGAACAAAATGCACATAAAGTTTTTCAGAAAAACATATATGAATAGAAATAAATCAACTATGCAATAGGTTTGTTGAAGTAGTCATTCTTTTGAAATTGACAATGAAAGAAAAAAATATTTTTAAATCTAAAAAAAAAATAGTGCTCCGGCGAATTGAGTTTCAAAAAAGAACTTGCGATTTTTAGGTATTAAAAAAATAATTCTTCAAGTATAATTTTTATGAAAAATATTTCATAAATATAAAAATTATAGAAATAAAATAAAATCGAGGACAAGGATACAAGAGGGTCCTTCGACTTTAACTGTACAACTGTTATGGTTCATTGAAAAGTTGCGGAAAAAGATATTAGCATGCGAAAATAGTCCAGTTTTCATTTCCTTGAATGAGAAAAACGGTATAAGTGTTTATATTTGTCTATAATAATAATTTCATAATAGCAGTGTAAATAAACTGCTAACTTGATTATTCAATAATATTAATTTTTAATATTTCAATTTAATGCCATGTCAAGTGAAAATGATGAAGAAGCTGAATGTGTGTAGAAAATTTTAATCACTCAAAGCAGATAAATTAATTAATTAGTAAGTAAGTTACTTTGCCAACAGTCAATCTAATTATTTATTCAAATCTTTTATTCATTTCATAACAACAAGTGTATATACATAATACATAAAATCAAAAAATATATTTTTACTCTCCAAGTCAATTCGTTCGTTCTTAACTAAAAAGGAACTTTTTTGTAATTTTCTCTGCAATAATATTACTAATCGAGAATTATAGTTAAATGGTGAGAATTATTAGAAATAAGACAAGAAACAATCGCTATATTTTAATTAATCTTTTCCTTACATAATCTCGTATCTTCATTTACGTAAAAATGCGTGTTTAAACATTAAATTAATTTTTAGAAACATTTTTACTTCAATTTTCACTTTCAAATGGCTTTCATTTTTATTATATTTTAGTGAGACGAATGAACTAATTTCGTAAAATAAAATTTTTACTTTTGGGGAAAATTAAATATCAGTTTAATTAGAAAAAAGAATTACAGATGTATAGAAATACATCTGTATTGTGATTCATTGTAAAAATATTTGAGATTTATCTACATATATATACATATGGCATTAAAGGCTATCTTGTTCTACGACGCAGGAAAGTGAAATATCAGAAGAGTTCGAAATAATTAAACAAATGATGTTGTGATTATTGTGCTACGATTAAAACGAAATTTAGTAATAATGCACACGAGTGTCAAGTGCAGAGAGAAGATAAACAATAAACGGTGCTAATTTAACTAAAAATAAATTAAGTGAAAGTAATTTAAAATTGAAATATAATTTATAAAATAAAAAGAAAAATTAATTTTTCTAAAATATATGTTCAAATTAAATTAAATTAAATTGAAATTATTTAACTAACTATTTGAATTATTATTTAAACTAAAAGGTGATTAATCAAGACGGAGAATTAATTATTAAAAAATGTGTATATATGTAATTTCAAATTGATGGAATTTTTCCGCAAGTGTCGTGAATGTCGATAAAGAAGTAACATATATAGACAGAGACTTCAACAGACTTGAGAGAGAAGTTTTTTTCAGAATTTAATTTTTTGATAATTATTATAAATAAACCAAATTACCTTTTTGCAAATTGTCTCCTTCTCCTCCTTTTTTCTCCATTGGCTTTGTCCATTTTTTTCTAACAAGGGGAATTTTTTCTTCCTTCATTAATGTTCACTTTCACAATGCGATTTAAATCAAACAATTCAGTCTCTTTTATAATCAGTTTTATCATATACGACTGTCTTTAATATAGCAGCATTACTAACAATAGAAAACAATATTGAAAATGTCTCTCGTTCAAAATATTCCCCCTACGACACTGTAATTTTGCATGACAGTGAATTTTAATAAATTAACAATCTTAATTAAAAACGAAAGAGTCTTATTAAAAAAAAAAGAATGTTATCAATCAATGGATTATGTATTCTTAACGTTATTCATATATGTACATAAATAAGACGACAAAAAAAAATTAGAAAGTACAATTACACTACAAAGATATAATTCGATTAGAAGTATTTATCTAAAAGTTATTTTATTTACTAGTTGTTGGAATTCAATCAAGAATCTTCATATCACTCAAAAGTTGAGTTAGAGAAGAGTTTATTTATCTTGTACTTGTGATAATTGAAAAGTAAGATATTGAACACTAAGAGAATTAATTAGTATTAATAATAATATTAAGAATAATATTAATATTAATAACAATAATATTAAGAATAATAATATTGAGAATAATATTAATAATTAATAATAATATGAATATTAATAAAAATTTAAGAGATATACTATCTCGTGTCTCGTGTTGTTTCTAAAATTGAAAATGCTAATGACAGTGGCGAAGATAAATATCAGGTTGATAAAAATATAATTGTATGAATAGTTTTTTTTTTTTTGATAACTAAGAGAAGAAGACTATTTTATCTCAAGCATTTTTTCGACTTTTTCTTGATCCTTTGCAGACATTTGGAATTAGCTGTAATAAGTCTTCCACGTGGTTGTTGAATTTATTTACTTCAAAAGTATGTTGTTTTTCCTGAAATACAAGTTTTCGTTATTATCTCTTTTTAAGGAAACTACCAACAATAATAATAATAATAATAATAATAATGACAATACTCAATCTGCACCTTAATGCCTTTCGGATAAATAATTGAAACACTATTTTCAAAGAGAGAATTTCGCCTCAATTTTATAACTGAGTTATCAATTTTTAAAATAACAATTTGGTTTCAAAAAATATTAATTGTGGGACAATAAAAAAAGGAAACATTTACCAAATCTTTTTTCAGAATTTCCAAAAGTAGGCTGTATAAGTCTTCTATTGTCCAAAGCATTTCATCTGGCTTATTCAGTTTCACAAAAGCACAAGACGCCTGATGTTTCTCATGTTCTGCCCTGAAAAATAAATGTTCTTTTTCTTTGAATTTTCGCTTTTTTAAAAATTACAACAAAACATAAAAGTTTAAGTATTTCAAAAAAGAATAAAAAAGAACTTAAGAGTTTAACTATTTTTAAAAAATAAAAAAAAGGACTTAAAAGTTTAACTATTTTTGAAAAAATAAAAAAGATCTTAAAAGTTGAACTATTTTTGAAAAAATAAACAAGATCTTAAAGTTTAACTATTTTTGAAAAACAAAAAAGAACTTAAAAGTTTAACTGTTTTTGAAAAAATAAAAAAGAACTTAAAAGTTTAACTGTTTTTGAAAAATAAAAAAGAACTTAAAATTTAACTACTTTTAAAAAATAAGAAAGAACTTAAGTTTATCTATTTTTAAAAAATAAGAAAGAACTTCAAGTTTAACTATTTTTTGAAAAAAACATGAGTAGACAGTGTACCAAGGATCATCATCTGGCTCCCATCCATCGAGTTGTTTAGAGCAAATGAAACATCCCACTAAATCGGGCTCATTTTTATTTCCAATAAAATAAAATCCCGCTGCTGCCATTCTTTCTGCATTACAATGATTACTAGCCAATTGATAGGGCCAATTTTCAAAGGTCTCTAATCTTCCTTTCTTCCAGAATGTAGGCGGAGCATTTGCAAGAATATTGCTATTTTAGAACAAATAGCAAGAAAAACAATAAATACAGAAATTTTAAATGTTTCATTTAAATAAAGAAAAATATTTCCTAATCGTATAAGTAATTAAAGATTCATTTTTTAAGACGAAATATATTATTTCTAGACAATTTTATAAATACGCTTTAAAGGCATTTTAACAAAATTTTATAAAAATATGATATATAGAACAAATTTATAAAACGAAAATGAGGTTAGCTTTTTAAAATGTATAGTAATAAAAGTATCCTGATAATAAAAAAAGTTTAACAAAATTCGTGTACTTACTTCAAAATATCCATTGTCAATTTTTCTGATGTTGAAAATACAAGGAGAAATAAATTTACTTAATAGACAGTATCGACAGTATTCACAATCACAACGGAAAAACGGTTGAAATTTAAATGCCTTCGAGCGGAATGTTAACCTTAAAGTTAAAGATGCAGCAATCTTGTATTATAACGATTATAACCTATTTTTATAAATTTTCAAGTCAATAAAACTCTAACCGTGTAAAAATTAAAAACAAAAACTACTTTTAAGTATAAATTATGTTTAAAATTGACATTAGAGCAATAATTCAAGTTCCACACGAACAACTGACACACAGACACAGACGGTCAGCAGGATGTCAGTGTATTGCGCATGCGTATCTTTGACAGTTATGCGTTAGTTTCTTTTTGCAAAAAGACCTTTATATTTATAAAAAACGAAAACTAATTTCTCTAATTTGAACCTTGCTGAATTTATTTAATTATTTCGAAAATTCGCATAATGTAAAAGAAAGAGAATTGATTTTGCCAACAAATATTATATTTTAACATAGAGCGAAGAGCGCATGTTCGTTCTTCGTTGTCATGGAAACGTATCCCCTCTACTTTGTTTAAAAAGGACGCTAAAACCAAACTAATGTCAGATTGTTATTGTATTATTTTTCTATTCAGTAAAAAATAAGAATTTCTATCAATTCTCACCAATTACTTGCTAAAATGAACGGGAATATGAATAGCAAAAATTCGAGTCTTCTCGATTTAGATCTCATCGGCATAATTTCTTTCGATGGTATGAACATTATTATTTAAAATATTTAAATTGTTTTTTTTGTTGACAGAATCGCATTTTATGAAATTATTAATTAAAAAACTTCTCAATGAAAAGGAATTACAAAAAATAGCTTGCACGTTCATCCAAACCAGGAATATCTTTTATTTCCAATGGGCAATAAAGTGACTGTCAAAAACATTAATTCAGGCAAACAATTCTTTTTATCTGGACATACAAATTTAATATCAGCTTTGTGTGTGTCTCCCTGTGGAAAATTTATTGCATCTGGACAAATAAATCATTTAGGATTCAAAGTAATTCAAAAACAGTATAATAAAAAAAATATATATAAATCAGAGTCAAGTAAATGTGTCACGCTCCGAAGAAAAGTAGAAGCAACAAATTTGAGGTTAGGTTTTTAATTTTTTGAGTGAAAATACAGAAAGATAATTATTAATGAAAAATTATTCTTTAAATCTTTATTTTTGTATCTAAAATATTCAATGAAAATTGGTTTCAAAGTCAAATAAATAAAAATTAACTTTTAATCAAGAGAAATCGAACACGAACCTAACCTATAATTGATTTGCTTCTTTTCTTGCGGAGCGCGTCACAAAATATTCTTTTATCGATGTCCCATGAATTTTAGGCAATGGTCATTGTATGGGACTATGAGAAAAAAGTCATGAAGGGTAGTTACGAAATTCATAAAGTCAGAGTTGAGGATCTATGCTTCTCATCTGAAAGTAATTATTTAATTAGTCTCGGAGGGCGGGACGATGGAAATATTGTCATTTGGAATGTTCGTGAGAATGAAGCTATTTGTGGTACACTCCATATAATTAATATTCCCGTAGTATTTTAAGTCTAAATTAAAAATTTCAATATTAAGTTAAAATTTTATTCACTAATATAGACATTCTATGAGAGATAAAAATTTCACAAAATTTCGATAATTTAGGATCTTACGCAAGCACCGAAATTGCTGGCAGTGCTTGGACTATAAAGCGAACAAATATGCGTGACCAATGTTTTGTGAGCGCTGGTGAAAATACCATTAAAGTATGGAGAATCAATCCAGAAACTCGCAAACTCAATGGCGTATGCGTTAGAGTTGGTAAAATAAAACGCACTGTAAATTGTGTTGTAATTGATAATAGAGATGAAATTGCGTATTGTGGAACTTCCTCGGGCGACATCATTAAGACAAGGTTGAATTATTATCACAATATGGAGCACATGGAACCAGTGCAGACGCCCATAATGATTGGTTGTTATTCGAAAATTCCGAAAGATTCGAAAAAATTGAAAGCTGGAATAGGAGATCTCTATCCTGGCGGTGTGACAGCTCTTTTACTTTTGAATGAGGAGAAAATATTAGTTGGCTCTGGAGGAGGGAATGTGGAGACTATTAAAATTTTGAATACTCCTTTGACTTTTAAAAAGAGCGTTAAATTACCCAGTATACCTCAGATTCAAGTCGTAAATAAAAAAGGATTTTTTAATCGCATAAAACATAACCTTTATCTTTCTTTACTTACTTATACGTTTAATTCGATCTGAATTTCAGCTTCAGGCGGAAAATGTCGGCAGTGCCGTATCTTCAATGGTTTTGTATAAAAATGACTATGTCCTCATTGGCACTACTTTGTGTGAGATTTATCAGATAAAATTAAAAGACTTTGACATGCGTCTTCTAGTTACTTGCCATACGAATACAATATACAGTATTGCCTTTCCTCCGTATGTAAATAAAATCAAATTTTAGATGAAACTTTCTACATTAAATTTCCTTCTAGTTATCACTTTTTTTTTTGCAGCAACTACTCGGAAATATTTGCGACAAGTAGCAAAGACGATATCCGATTGTGGCGAGTTGAAACACAAAAGGAATTGCTTAGAATAACGATTTCAAATTTCGTCTGCTCGAATCTTTGTTTCAGCTACGACGGGCGAATGATAATATCTGGTTGGAAAATTGTTTCCCTAGACTCATTTTTAACACTTTTTAACACCGCTTAATAACTAATTGAATTTTAGCGTGGAACGATGGTGTTATAAGAGTTTTTGCCCCACAGTCAGGTAGATTACTTTTTGCGATTCACAACGCTCATCTCAAGTCCGTCTCAGCTGTTGTTATCACAAAAGACGGGAGGAAAATTGTCAGCGCCGGCTGTGATGGACAAGCAAGTTTTCTATTTTTCAAAAATATTTGTGACGCGCTGCTGTGAAAAAAATTATAGGTTATGTTTATATCCGTTATAGAGTAAAAATCCAAAAAGAGAAACAGTTCACACTGCAAATTAATTGTGTCATAAGTCTTCGTTACAAAAATATTCATAAAAAACAGTTTTTCAATTAAAATAAACAAAACCGGGAGATAAATCGAAATAAATCTGACAGAAAACATAACCTATAATTCGCACGCACCTTGGGAGGACTTGTCACATACTCAAATTTAAAAAAAAATAATATTACCATTCTAGATAAGAATTTGGGATATAAAACCCGATGTTCAAAGACTTGTTTGCATTTTAAAAGAGCACAGAGGACCGGTGACGTCTTTGCACATTTCCAAAAATGACGATCAAGTCATTAGTTCGAGTGTGGATGGAACGTGCATTATTTGGGACATTGTGTAAGTTAACTGCGACAAAATCCATTAAAAAATGTGTAAATAATTAAAATCCAGAATATTCTGCAGGCAGTGTACGAGAAAGAAAGTTCTAATGGGAAATACAATGTACATGGCAGCATGCTTCAGTCCAAATAATGTTCAAGTCTTAACTTGTGGAACTGATCGTTTAATAGGCTATTGGGAAACTCTGACTGCCTCCCTGATTCGAGAAGTTGAAGGCTCTGGTGTAGGAGCTCTGAACTGTGTCGACATTAATGCCGATTGTCGACACTTTGTCACTGGCTCAAATGACAGTATTGTCAAGTTTTGGCACTATCAAAATGCCGAAATCACACACATTGGTCTTGGGCATGCGGCAATAATTACTGGAATTAAATTCAGTCCCGATGGCAAGTACATTGTATCGGTGAGCGCCGATGGAGCGATTATCATTTGGAAATGTCCGACTCAATTGCTTGCCGACGAACAAGTGACAGAGAGCGTTAGATCTAGATCGACCTGCAGCATTCGAGAAGAGGAATTCAATAAATTGCGTTTGAAGGAATTGAAAGACGATGAAGAAAGTGTTTCACAATTCACAACACGTTTAGAATCTGCCGCAAGCATCAAAGCTGTTTATAATGGTCAATTATTGTATTTTGTATTTTTCCTTAATTTTTTTTCAAAACAAAAAAAAATTTAATTATGTACTTGAATTTTTCCTGCAGGTGATAATAGCGTTCTTCAAAAGGAGTGCAACCACAGGGACTTGCTTTTATCAGCTTGTGACTGTAAGCAAGCGAGTAACACTAAAAAACTTTCGTCCGCTTCTTCACGTTCCTATACAAATACATTATTGTCAAAGGAAAATGTTAATGAGCTTTAAAATAATTATTTCATTGACTTTTGCAAAAAAATCCGTGGCTTTTTCAAAAATTTTAAATAAATATTTAAATCCAAAACACTAGTATTAATTTTGAAATACATCGGACTTTGTATTTTAATATTTAATCAGGTTTGCCACGCTTCTACCTTTTTCCAATTCCCTATGACTTTTCCACGTTTTCCTAGGTTAAAAAACGAAATTTTTCCCGGTTTTTAAAACTACGTTTATTATTAATAAGAAAATTATTGGAAACCTCTAAAATTCGATTATTTTCAAACGTAGTAAAATTCTTCACTAAAATCAAATTATGTTTCAAAATTGTCAAAATTTAAATAATTTTTATAAATAATAAAATTATTCTCCGAAATTCAATTATTTTCAGAAAAATTTCAATAAAATTCGTATCAGAATTTCAATAGTTTTTAATATACAAAATTTTTATCCAATTTCTCGAAAAATGCAATCATTTAAAAAATGTTTCAGAAGAATTGAATTATTATTTAAAGATTTATGATTTTTGATGAAAATTGAATTTTAAGAAAAGTTCAATTATTTAATAAAATGTTTATTTTTACAGTGAAATAAATGACTTCTCGTAAAATTTTCAAACAAATAAATATTTTTTAATATGATATTCAATTACAATCCAAATTTTTACTGAAATTTATTTTGAAATCAATATTAGAAAATTCTACAAGAAATCAATTATTTAACTATAAAAATAAATAACTTTTTTATATAATTGAATGTTTTTTAACATTGAATTTTTTATAACAAATTTTATCAGAATTTAATTATTATGTTTATTATTATTATTATTTAGTGGCAAGAGACAAATTAAAACAAAAATTAACAATAAGTTCTTTTTTCGAGAAATTCGTTGAAAATTTTGTATATTAAAAATAATTGAAATGCTGCCAAGAATATTATTATTTGAGAAAATAATTGAATTTCGGAAAAAATGTTATTTTATGAAATTCCCTGACATTTCTAGGTTTCCTGGTTGCGGGGCAAGCCTGGGTATATTATATATTTAAGTTTCTATTACTTTTCGAATGACTGAATTAAAATTGCGTAACGAAAAAATGATGTTTAAAGAAAAATCAAAAACCTTTCAACGAAAACTCTCGTTTATTTAGAAAATTTTCTCCTGAAACATACATTACTCTCGCTTGGATGCCAACCTCTTGTCTCTTTCTTCGGCAATCGTGAGCTTCACTCCCTTTCCTCTTGGAAGACTCACATATGGTTTCGATCCTTTGCCAATGATAAATACATTATTTAACCTGTAAAAACCAAGGATTCGTATAATTAATTTACAGAATTTTATTTTTTTACTTTTATTTTACAAGGATTTAAATGTATATAAATATTTAATTTTTATTTTACTTTATAAATTAATTTTCTTTCATTAAGAAATTGTCGCCCCTTTGGGTAATACGGAAAGATTATGAAATGAAATCAATCAGCGACCATATATGAGGACTTTTACTTTTGGTCTTTCATGACTCGCAATGTCTTTGTAAAAGCAACATTCAAGCTTCGATAAGACCTTATTTTTTCCTTCTATTTTTTTTTTTTTTTTTGAAAAGTTTACCTTGTGGCAAATGTGTGACCCTGGGAATCTTTAATGTGGCAAATGTCAAATGAACCAGGATGACGTTCTCGGCTGACGACAGTTCCAACACGACCCAAATTCCTTCCTCCGGTGATCATACATAAATTACCTAAAAGCAGAAAGAAAATTAAAGAACTTTATTTTTTTTGTCTGTAATTATAAAAATTTATGTTTTCAAAATAAATACGTACCGGAATCAAATCGAATGGAATCGAGAATTTTAGAAGTAGCGATATCCAATTGAACGGTGTCATTGACTTTAATTAAAGGATCTGGATAACGGATTGTTCTGCCGTCGTGCGTTACCAAGAAAGGAATTCCCTTTGGTCCAGTCTGGACACGCTTCACTTTGCACAATTTGTACTGAAAATAGAATTAAACATTGATTTTTCTTCCTAGATTAAAAAAAAATTAAATGCTAGCGCAAAAATTGATTTACTTTTGCTTCTTCAGCAGTGATGCGATGAATTGTGAATCGTCCTTTCACATCGTAGATCAATCGGAAGAATTCACCGGTCTTTTCAATAGTCACAACATCTGTAAAGAGGGGGGAAAAATATTTTAAATTTTGATATTTTATTTAATGGTTAGAAAATATAAAAATAGGAGATAAAAAACGGCGATTTTTTTCAAAATTAAATGTACTTTTTCTGGGTAATACGAAAAGAATACAGTTACTCAGTCCGTGACCATAAGAAAATGCAATCTTATTTCTATAGGCCTATGATTGACCAGAAAACTTCAAAAATTAAAGTTTCTTGGCTTCGATTAAGGCCTATTTTTTTTTAGTCAAAATTTACTGTTTCGTTTTTTATTTAGAATTCATGTTCAATTTTTGAATTTGAATGGAATTTTGTTCATCTTACCCATGAAACCAGTTGGGTAGTTGGCATCGGTACGAACTTTACCGTCGACCTTAATGAGCCTTTGAATGCAGATTTTTTTCACTTCGCAATTTGTTAAGGCATACTTTAGCCTATTACGGAGAAAAATTACCAATGGTAAAGATTCTCGTAGTTTGTGAGGGCCAGTGGATGGTCGTGGAGCGTAAACACCACCCAACTTATCCAACATCCATGCCTTCGGGGCATTCAGACGCTTCAAATGCTTCTTTGGTCCACGAGCCTAGAAATAATACAACATTAAATATTTCAATTTTTAAATTACACGAATAGATTTTAATCCAAGCTTTTTTTAGAATTTCGTAAATAAATAATACTTTTTAGATTTAGTCAAAAGTGATCTTGAAATAAAAAACGACATAAAAAAAAACAATATAATAAACAGAAACAAAAAACAATTTAAGATAATTAATTCAAATGTATTAATCACGTCAAAATTTCAAACAAGCATGCACAAGTGCATTTGTCAAAAAACTAAAGACAATTAAAGGTTAGGTTAGCAAAATATAATTCAGTATTCTATTATTTCGCCTATTAATGTATTAAAACCTTTAGATTCCATTAGATTTATTTGTAAACTTATAAAAAGTTACGCTAATTTGTTTCTAAATTGCGATAAACGAATATTTGCAAGAAATATAGATAACGAAAAGCGAAATTGATCACGCACGATTTTTCACTAGCAACAACACAAGTAGAAATTAACTGGTATAAAAAATAAATATTCTACGAGATACGTTAATTATTGCACTTTTAGTTTCAATAGATTAAAATTTAAAAACTATTTCTCTTCTCAAGATGTTTATAGATTTAAAAACGAAAATGAAAGAAAAGCTTACCATCTTGTCTCTCTAGACGGTAAAAGAGAGAAAAAAAGAATTTTTTATCTTCTATCCTGCGCCGTTGAGGACGGATGGCGCTAATGTTCTCTCAATTAAGGTCTGAGCACAACTCATAAGCATAAGTTTTTCAACATAACGGCATGGTCACAATGACTCGGCTGTCTGAGCTTCTATCCTTGTTCAACTCACTGCTCAACGCAAAAGGCATCAGGTTCTGTTTACAATGGACTCAACCTCATCGAAACCCAGTTTACATGACTTTACCGTGAAAATTGAGAAAGGAAAATTTGCATTGAGTAAGTGAGACAGATATACACAGTTCATCTCTCTTACTCCAATATAGATCTTCCATTCTGGACTTTTTTTTCAAGTTGTGAAGCGCCTTTAAACTTAGACTAGTACTTTTGAGATTTAGTTGTAGAACGTCCTTCATTCTTTGGTTGAAATTAAAACTAATCAGCGAGGTGTGACTACACCCTAAAGTAGTTTAAAAAGACAAGAAGAGAATTACTACCACATCTTTATTTACATCGCACACATTCACATGTAAATGAAAATAGTAGTTTCACTTGTAGTTAAATAAATTACAAGTGTATTTTTACAGTGAGAACACTTGCAAAGTCAATGATGACAATAAAAATAATAACATAAAACTATTTACAAAAATAACAAAAAAGTGAAATCAAAAATAGAAATCATAAAAGAGAAATGACAACAGTAAACAAGGTTAAATATTAAAATAATACCTATACTAAAAAACTAAATAATATAAAAAGATTGATATTTTTATGCCAGAGAGCGAGAGAGACTTTTTTTTACAGACGATTCTTATAATCAAAGAAAATAAGATTTAAGTTTCTTTTAATGTTTCCAGATTGACAGTGATACAGCAAATAGTAATGAAAGTTACGAAGAAGATTTAGAATTAAAGGAAGACATTATTCGTGAATTAAATCAATTTCCACACGTTTTAAAATTCATCGAAAAATGTCAACATCATATAAAAGAACAAAAATCACTAATTGCAAAATTGCAGAAAGAAATAATAAAACTGGTAAACTTTTTTCTTTTACTATAACATTATAGTTTAATATATTTTGATTTTTAATTCTTCTTTTTTTCTTATTAGCAAGGTCAGCAGTTGATAATAAATAAAAGTTTTATCAATTCTGAAACACAAACAAATTTCTCCGATGAAGATGGAAATGAAATTACTAAAATATGGAATGCAAATAAGGCTGCAGATGATAATCCAACGAATTTTGTCGATCAAATTAAGAAAGTGGCTGAACTTGCAGTTCAACAGACTGGATTTGTTTATGAGGAGACGACAGGATTGTACTATGATTACAATACTGGATATTACTACGATGCAGTAAATATTTTTTCATTTTTCTCGTCAATTATTCTAAACATCAATAATGCTGCACTAATTTTAAAAATATGTTTTTCTAATATCTAACAATATTCACGAATTTTTCAGAAAATGGGCCTATATTACGATGGGAATTCTGGGACATATTATTACTACGATGAACAAAGTAATTCTTATAAATTTCACAGTCAGGCGTATAGTGAAAAAGTGGACGAACAAAATAAGGAATTGAAGGAAAACTACGCTAAACGAAAATCGAAAAAATTAAAGAGGGTAGATAAATCTATATTTTTCATGTAAATTGTTTTTTTTAAAACTGTTTTGTTTTCTGGGATAAATATTTTGTTACCATTGGTCTAATTTTTCTTCTGCAGAATAGAAACAATAAACATAGAATGATTAGTGAAGATTGTCAATCTAATGAACATGAAGAAGGAGAATGTTCGGAGAGTAATTCTAGCAGCAGTAGTCATGGAGATGAATCTACTCGATTGACTAGTGACGAAAGCGATGACGACGTCGATAGAGGTATTTGTTTCAGTTATTATTCTTATTACTAAGAAATAAGTAGTCATTTATATTATTCAATACCAGAGAAAGCAACTAGAGACTGAAGTTGTTCAAAAGTATAAATTCGATTACTCTTATTCATCAACACTTATTAAATGCAAATTGTTTTTTTAGACTTGGCGAAAACTTACCCACCTTGTATGCGGATTGTTGTCAAAGAGACGAATCTATCGAAACTGAAACTAGGGACTCTTTTTCTTATTCCTTATACCGGAGGATCGATTGGCCGAGAAGGAAATCACAATGTTTTAATTCAGGACATAAATATTAGTAAGGTAAAGTTAATCTATTTTATTATTATTTAATTTATCTAATTAGAACTTAAAAATAACTATTTTCTCCCCTTTGCAGCATCATGCTAAATTTCAATATGACGAAGAGAAGAAATTATACGAAATCATAGATTTGGGCTCTAGGAATGGAACTATTTTGAATAATGTAAGAATGTCTGTGGCGAAACAAGAATCGGCTCCATTCGAAGTCACACACGGATCTATTTTACAAGTTGGCGGTACAAAACTATTGTGTCACATTCACGAAGGCTATGAGACGTGTGAAAATTGCGAACCTGGTCTTCTACTCACCAATTCGAGCAATAATGAAACGTGTATTTCAAAAATACAACAATACAAATCGGAATTACGACGATTAAAATCGAAATTCGGAGTTGAGAGCGGCAATGACATTGCTGCGAGTAATGTGGCAGTTGGCTATCAAGACAGAGCGCAAGCAAGAAGACAGTGCAATGGCTCTTCGGATCAATACGCGAAAACGGAGCAAAGTTCTCTGGAATCGTGAGTAATGTTCATGAACGATAGAAATTTGAACAAAATTAATCTCTTTCACCTTAAACCTTTAATTTTAGTTTTGATTCAATAGAGAGAATTTTTCTTTTCAGTTCCATTGCCAAGAACAATAAAGGTTTCAAACTATTGTCAAGAATGGGATGGTCAGAAGGACAATCGCTCGGCAAGGAAGGCAGTGGTATATTAGAACCTGTAAGACTTCAATTTTCTTCCTTTTCTTTTTAAAAATAACCACATGAGTATTTTGTATAGCATTTTTTTTACTGAATAATTCCTAAATTTTATGTCTTTAATAATTAATTTAATTTAATTTAATTTGTTGCTGTTTCAGGTACCACTTACGCAAAACTCTAGTAAATCCGGCCTTGGATATAAAGACTCAAGCCTTATTTCTTTAGATGAGAATGTTTCGACGAAAAAGAAGCAACAATTATTGCAAAAAATGCAAGATCGTTACAGCAAATTGTCGAACTAAAATTTTTTAATTTCAACTTTTTGTGATTAGTTAAAAAAAATGTCATCGTTATATTTATAGTTAATTTTTTATTAACATAATTAAAGTAAATAAGAAGATTACGATATATTTTCTATTTATTAAAATTTACACCATAATTGGAATTTATTTTCAATACATGCCTATAAGTTAAACCTTATTCACATTGCTTACAATGTTTTAAAAGTATTTGGAAATATTTTTAAACACCTTTAAAGTGGAGCTATTGACAAACATTTTCTATTCGTAGAATTTTTATATTTAGTAATAAATATTTATTGCATCTACTGGTTACAAAGGCAACACTATAGAACAAACATTATTTTACCAAAAAAAAATAACCTCCCTTTTAATTATGAACTCGGGATTTAATCTTCGCCAGCGGGAATAGCGTCTTCGAGTCTTTTGACAAATTTTATTCGCACCTCAGTGATGTTGTCGTTCTTTAACTGATCTTGCACGAACCAGGCGGCAATTTCCATCTGTACCATTTCACAAGCACCGCGTAACACTCCAGTTAATAAATTACAGTACTTTAAATGCAAACAATTGTCTGGAAGTTCAACGAATTCTGTGAGGGGATTCGATTCGAAGCATAAGGAAAATTCATCACCAGCAGCATTCCAATTTGTAATAGTCGGTGTTACACCGAGATATATCTTAAAGGCGCTTTGTATTTTTTCCGCTGTATCCCTAAAGTCATAACAACGACCCGAACCCGTACGAGCCAAAAAGTCTTCTATTAATCTTATTCCCATATTATATCCCATTCTCTCCAGTTGTTTATTTACATCTTCAACGTTCTCGTAGTCCTTTAATAATTGAGCAACGAGAGCGCCATACGTCAGGGTAAAAAGTTCGGAATTCTGAAAAAAGAAAATACAAGAAAGATTGGAATGAAACTTGGAAAAAGTTGCTGCTAATCACCGGAAGAAAGAAAAAAAATATTCCATAAAGTAACAGTGCATACCACTTTTTTAGTATCTAATCTCGTTCCTCCCCTTGACATCTTTAAAGAAATGGAAGTAAACAAATAGTCAATTTATTGTTTCACGTGTGTGACATATAACACATTCTACTGTAAACGCACTTTCGTTATTAAATATTCTTGAAATATTCCAATATTCTAAATATTCTTCCAATTTTTTATGTATACGTTAACGATATATTTAATTACTATATTTAATTCATCAAATATTAATGATAATCGGTTTTACATATTACATTTACGCTTTCTGCTTATATGCGAATTTGGAAATTGTGACTGCACCCTAAGTTATTAGGTTGAGTCCACAATAGGAACGTAACACAATATCCAGGTGTGTACGACCACCTTTATAGTGTGGATTCACCATAAATAATAATGTCAAAAAATTTTAAAACACTCGCACACATGGTCGAAATAAAATGAAAAGGTTAATTGTTTAAAATCATTTGTAATTTGTAATAAAGTTAATTTAAAAAAAATAGAAAAATGGAGGAAAATCAGGAAGTTGAGAACGATAAATTTTACACGGATGCAGTGAAATATTGGGACAAAATTCCTGCCACAGTTGATGGTATGCTCGGTGGTTTTGGTTTCACTTCGCAAACCGATATACAAGGATCAAAAGCATTTTTAAATGGTCTTTTTAAGGTTTGTTGAAGAGAATAATTTTCGTCTTTGATTCCAAGTTATTTTGATAAACTATATTTTTTGCAGTACCGAGTTGTCTTAATTTTAATTAACGTTGTTTTTGATTTTAATTAACGTAGTTCTTAATTTTAATTAACGTCTTTTTTAATTTCAATTCACGTCGTTTTTAATTAACGTCTTTTTTAATTTTAATTCACGTTGTTTTTAATTTCAGTTAACGAATCCTCCCCAGAATACGCATTGTTTAGATTGCGGAGCTGGAATTGGAAGAGTCACAAAGAATTTGCTTGTCAATTATTTTAAAAAAGTCGATCTCGTCGAACAAAATCCAAAATTTCTTGATGTGGCGAAAAAGGATCTCGAAGCTCATTCGGAAAAAATTGGTGAATTTTATCCTTTAGGTAATCACTGTGAATATTGAATTAAACCTAATTATTTTGAGTAATTAAACGAATTTATCTCCACAAGTGTATATTACATGTTTTTATTTTATTTTTTAAAAATTTTATTTACATATTTTGTTTAAAATAAATTTTTCTTTAAAATCAATTTAGGACTACAAGTATTTTGCCCTACATTGAATTTTTACGACGTAATATGGACGCAGTGGGTTCTAAGTCATCTTAGCGACGAAGATTTAATTAAATTCTTGAAGAATTGTGTGTAAGTTTTGTTTTAAATGTTAAAAAAAATTTTGTTTCATGAAAAAGAATTTCTGTAAAGATGTCCGTTTTTTTATTGTTGCAGGAATGGATTAAACGAAAATGGAGTTATTGTAGTCAAAGAAAATGTGTGCAGCTTGGATAAAATAGATATTGATACTGAAGATTCCTCAGTTACACGGCCATATGCGGAGTTGCAAAACATATTTAAGAAAGCCGGTTTGGTTTGTATTAAAGAAGTAAAACAGAATGGCATGCCACGTGGTCTGTATCCTATTTATATGTTCGCTTTAAGACCCCAAAAAAATAACGATAAAACTAGTTGTACGTAGCCTTGTAATTTGTCTAGAATTATTTTACAAATAAAACAAAATTTTTTTTTTAAATAACTTAAATGTAGTTTATTTGGGTCGAATTTTTTCGTACATAAATTGTTGGTTTGCATCTTGCACGGAAGCATTGAGGAGTCTTTTTTTAATATTGTGAAAGTAAGCAAGGGCGAAATTATATAAATCGTTCTCCATTTTCCATACAATGGATTTTTTTATCCTCTCCACGGTTTCTGGTTGTGGCTCAAGTTTTTGTGTTGTTTGTCGCAAATGGGATTTATTATCTAAAAAAGATAAAAAAAAGTTAACTTTGAAAAATGTTTCTAATTTGTATTTTTTTTTTTAATATCGTTTCTTCCATACTGTGTAAAAATATATCGTGTCCTCCTTTAAAAAAACGTGGCAATATTAATTCAAGTATTTGTATGAAATCCTCTAATTCTTCAGTCACACCAACTAATAGATAATGTCTTTGTATATTACGTTTCGCTTCGTCCAAAGCCCATTTATTGCCAACTTCCCTGAAATAATTTTATTAAATATACACTACATATCGCTATGTTTGAAAAACTCAAGATGATAAAAAATTAATTTTACCCCAAACGACATTGAATTGGGAAATAAAAATTATTTTTACCAACAAGCTGGATCGTGTCCGCACAGGAAAGGAATTTGAATCCACATATTATTAGGATCGCAGTCTGCTTGTTGAAGTTGTACGCATTCGTCGAAACTCTACAAAAACAAGTGAGTATATAATAAAAATAAAAACACTAGGTGATAATAATCGATTTTAAAATTAATTCGCTTTTTGGAAATTCTAAAAATGCAAAATTACCTTTCTATCGCCATGTTTCTTTCTTATAAGATGAGGTCTGAAATTGTCACCGTATCTTAGGAAATAATAATAGGAAATAAATCTATCTAGAGGTTTTCTTAATAAATTCACATAAATTGGAACGTGTTGTACGCCAAATCTAAAAACAGTAATTTTGTCAATTTTCTCCTCGTTAGATTAAAGAAGACAATTCAAGTTATTGTCATTGCTAACAATAAAACTTTTATATTTACTTTTCAAAGTTTAAGAAGGCTATATGTCCATGATAAAACGAAGGCTTTAAAACAGTCCATTCTGTTATGTTATGTATAAATTTAATCTGTAAACAAACTCACATGCACATTTTATAAAAGTTAAAAAATTTTATATACAGTGTAAGACAAAGACAATTCAAGAGAAAAAAAAGTCGTTGTGTCAAAAAAAAAATTAAATTTTTTTTTTAAGGATTTAAAAATAATTGATGAGGAGAACAGAAGAAATACAATAGAAACATCAAACGTACCTGATTAGCAAGTGTCAAAGTATGCATGTTATTAGTAACATTTAAATGCAGTGTATGAAATTTGTTGCTTTTACACAAATCATAAACAACGCCAACAAAACTCGTTGAACCTGTTTTCGGTACTCTATTATATATTACAATTGTATCATCTAATTCAGATAGCTTACTATACATTTGTGTATGAGAAATTATTTCTTTCTTATTTTCTGAATTAATTTCCATTACAGCTTCGTCTGAAAAGAAACGAAGAATTCTCACAAATGAAAATTAAATTTAAGCAATGTTTTTGTCAACGCAAATTATTTAAATTCAACAGAATTCAACAGGTAGAAGAAATCGTTTCTTTTTTTCTTTTATTTAATCTTGATTCAATAAAATCATATAATAATTATTACACAATTAGAATCAGGAAAAAAAAATTGTTCGAAAATGTTTTTCTCAAGCAGTTAAATTTGTAACTACTACATAAAAACTATTCATTATATAAATATAAATAACTCACGCAATAATTTATTATTTTCTTCTAAACTTGTTACTTTCAATTTTAAATAAAGTAATGTAAAGAAAACTATAGTAATGAAAATCCATTGTACTGAATGATTTCTTAATATCATGTTTCATGTCAAATAAAACAAAAACATAACCTAGTCATTTATCATATTTATAAAGGAGATTTCAGAGAAGTAGTTTTGTAAAATAGGAAGTTAAGGCGGATTTTACACTGTTATTTAAATACTTCACTTCCTTACATGTGATTGCACCCTAAAGAAACGTAATCGGAAACACGACAAGACAAGTCGACAACCGAATGAAAGGAGTTAAAGAAGAATAGATTGTTTATTCTTATCCAACTCAATCTTTGCTTAACGTTTGCAATTGCGATTGCGCTTCTATTTTTAGGTTTTTATAATAGCAAAATATAAAAAAAATATGTTAATAGAACAAGAACATGAGACCGCACCCCTTCTCTTTCTTTATTCACCCATCATCTCTGCTTACTTTTCCATTTTGAACGCACCATTAAATATCCATTGTATGAAGGTAAATACATACATTCGTCTATGTATACCATATGTGTGAGTTTGTAACTAGTGCCGCCAAAAGCTGTAAGCTGAAGTTGAGGCTGCTACGAATACTAAATACAATATAAACATTTTTTTTTTCGTGAAAAATTATTCACCTTAATCAGTACTGAACATTTAGAAAAAAGTTATATTTAAGAGTGTAAGCTTTTCAGTTCTAATATTATGTTTATTACTATTATTTCAGATTACTGAAAGTTTGTTTTATTGCTAACGTGCCGAAGTCGCCATTTTAGTAATACATTCAGATTGCAATATAACTTCTGCTTTTACGTTGTTTATTTTTGCAAGTACAAACTGAAATACAAAGATTGCTTTTAGGATTTTATTTACTTTTTAACATCGACGATGACTCAGCAAAATAAAACAATGAATTTTTTAATTCATGATGCGAATGGTAAGTAATAAACTGCGCGCCAACATTTGACAAATTTTTGTCAATGTTATCAATTGAATTATTAATTTTATTCCGATTCTTTCATTCCATTGCGTTTGAATGTTTATTTTTCTAGGTGATTTTTCAATAAAAAAAATTGTTGAGATATTTTAATAATTTTGTTATAAAATTTGTGTGCTTTTTGTCGGTTGAAATAGTTCGGAAATTCTTTCTTTCGAGTGAATATTACATTTGTTAGAATTTACTATTTTGTTTGTCTTTCTATTAACGTTGAAGAGTCGAATAATAAAAAAAAATGCTTTATTCCGTGTGTCGAGTTCGAGTTGATAAAAATTTACTAAAAGATTATCTGTCAAAAGACAGAAGTACCTGTTAAAAGTTTTACTTTGCATATAGATCGTGCCTTCTGTGAAGAAGGCACGTGAAAAATTATATCAATTCGTCTAGTTTAGAAAACTTGATTGTATAACGAAAAAAGGATGATTTTAGCAGGAATTAAAAACTTGATACATAACCTTAGAGATCAAAAATTTGTTCAACATCTTTCGAAATGATTTTATATGTAGACGAACATTTTTTTCTCTAAAAATTTCAATGCACAATTATATTGAAGCAGAATTTTTCACACGGTTTTTTAATTTCAAATTTTAATTTTACACATTTTGTTTCAGGTCATCCGCAGGTAATCAAAGTTGTGCAGAGTACTCCGAATAAGCCTCTGAGTAATTTTGTTGGAACTGCAAATACCGGAGGTCTTAAAGTATTCAAGACACCTGGACAAGAATCACGTGTATGCAAAAGAATATTTATTACTTTTCTCAATTTCAATTAATATAATTTCGTCATAAATTTTAAATAACAGTTTTTTAGAGACAGAAATTCTATTAATAGTTTAGCGAAAAGTGTAAAAAAAAATAATAAAAGAATCAAATGTTTTGTAGGTTTTGTCTTCGGGAACTCAAGTTTTACGAACTATTAGTTTACAAAGTCCACAAACAGCAGGTCAACGTAAGTGGGAAAAAAAACTACAGTTAGATATACTTGATATTTACGTGATCTTTATATTAATTTTTATTTATACGTCTAATTATTTTCGTTTAGGTCTCGTCACGATACCATTGCAGAATGCAAAAGTCTCATCTGTGAAGCCTGGTGATTCAGTGATGACAAAAACTATACAACTCACATCAGCTCAAATGGTAAACACAAATATTTTATGTATAAATGTAACGTAAAATTTTCTGACTTTATCTCCTTTTATTTAGTTACTCTCATTCTGAGATTTTTTAGTTCATTTTTCTTGATTTGAAAGTCAAATAAATTTTTTAACAGAGTGACATTAAGCATGCAATTGCATCTCAACAGCAGCAACAGAGCAATCAACAACAGGTTGTCAAGGATTCATCGGGAAAAACATTTATAAGCCCTATTTTGGATCACAGTGGAACAAGAAAACGGCACGACATCGATAGTGCCGACTACATACCAGAGTAATCTTTTTTTCCCACCACTATTAAATTTTATTTTCTTTCTGAATTTATAATTAACCAAATTTACCATTTTCATTTTCACAGTAAGAGGCGAAAAACGGAAAAAGTTGGAAAAGGTCTAAGGCACTTTTCGATGAAGGTGTGTGAGAAAGTGAAGAAAAAGGGAACTACGTCTTACAATGAGGTAGCAGACGAATTAGTGGGAGAATTCACTAATCCTGCTCACGTAAATTCCCTAACCGATCAGGTTTGTATTTGTCAATTTAATTTTTTTTTAATTAATTAATTTTTTGAAAATCAAGTCTTTGATCAATATTTTTTTTCATTTCCTATTGTATACAGCAATATGATCAAAAAAATATCAGAAGGAGGGTCTACGATGCTTTAAACGTATTAATGGCTATGAATATAATTTCGAAAGAAAAGAAGGAAATAAGGTGGTTGGGATTGCCGACAAATTCACTGCAGGAATGCGTGTCCTTAGAGAAAGATAAAAAGAAGAAAATTGAACGAATCAAGGCTAAAACACAACAATTGCATCAGCTTATTTTGCAACATATTTCATTTAAAAATCTCGTGAAGAGAAATCGTTTACAACAGGAAATTAATGGACCACCGAAACCCAATTCTGCTATTCAGTTGCCATTTATTATAGTAAACACGAGTAAAAAAACAGTGATAGATTGCTGCATCAATGATGAAAAGTGAGTTAATTACTGTTTTTCCCCCCACAGCTTTGAGAAAATTTTGCTCGATATTTAAAATCAAAGAAATGGAAAAATTGTACTTTTTTTAAAAATTTAACTATAAATTACAGAACTGAGTACCTGTTTAACTTTAACGATAAGTTTGAAATTCACGATGATATTGAAGTTCTCAAACGAATGGGCTTAGCTTTTGGTGAGTAAAACATTCAGAAAAAGTAGCTTTTTATTCAAATTTCCCATTCGTCATTTACATAATAATAATAATTTATCTTCTAGGTTTAGATAAAGGAGAGTGTTCACCTGAAAATATTCAAAATGCAAAATCAATGGTTCCTAAATCTTTAGAAAAATATGTCGAACGTATGTATAAATTTACTTAAATGAAAAATAATTTTTTTACATTCAATATTCTAGATAATGCATAAATTTTGATGAATAGTTGAAATAAATTTTGTTTAATGGGTGAAATAAATTTTGATTTAATATTTGAAATAAATTTTGATTTAATATTTGAAATAAATTTTGATTTAATATTTGCAATAAATTTTGATTTAATATTTGAAACAAATTTTATTCAATAGTTGAAGTAAATTTTGATTAATATTTGAAATAAATTTTGATTTACAGAAATGGCATGTGGAGATCTAGATCAATTTATTCCTGTGACAATTCCCGGACCAAGCACTTCAATTGATGATCTCGAAATTAAATTAGAAGGCGCCTCTCGGCCTCCTTCGTCCTCTCAAACATCAATATCCGAGGATCCTTTATCACCTCCGTCGCATTATTATTCAGAAGAAGAAGACGAAGAAGATGAGAGTGAACAAGATGAACAAGCTGACAGTGATCTTGAAATTAACTAGCACCTCAATCGATCTTTGTAACAATTAATTATGATTCTTCTTACTTCGTATTCCAAACTTTTATTTTAAGAAATATTAAATTGAACATCTTAATATTTTACGTTGTTAGTGAATCGGATTTGTTTTAAATACACAAATAAATGAGAACAAAAACTCTTATTTTAAAACTATTATTATTATTATTACTATGATTACTATTATTATTATTATTACTATTATGACTATGATGATTATGATTACTATTATTACTTTTATTATTGTTATTACTATTATTATTATTATTATTACTATTCTTGAAGATTATGGCAAAAGTTACTTATGTGTAAACCAAGGCAAAAAAAGCTATTTTATGTATAAAATATATATTTTAGTCTTAACGGGAAGCAAGTATTTATAAAGGTAAGACAATTTATTAAAGGTTTCGCATCAGTTTTCCTTTTTTTTTAAATTTAGAGACAAATTAAGATTATACAAATCCGATTTGAAATTTTATTTATATTTAAATAATACTATCTACACTATAAAAATAAGAGTTTAAGAATTATCAAAAGTCGATTGGGGCCAACAAAAAAAAAATCTACAAAGATCAGAATTCATAAAGATTAATGGTTTCACTTTTTCTCAAAATAATAATAATTTGAAATGGAAAAAAAACGTTCAGAACGACCCAATGTACCTTATACTACGTGTGTAAGGTAATTTAGTGACGTCAGAGTGACGAATTTATAAACTTTGAACCGTTTAAATTTTACATCACATCACAAAACCTTGTGTGATTATAGTTGTATGATAAAAAAAATGTAATCTTATGATAGCGTAAAAAAACACATACGTACATATTTACTTTTATGATTTTCCTATGTTAGTTAATTATACATATAAAAAAACAGCATAACGCAAATGTATCAGATAATAATTACATCTGACATTATTCTGTAAACGAATAAATTATAAAATCAAAAACACAATCTCATTTTACTTGAAATTTTGTAAGATTACTAAATTTTCGAAAACGAGTCAAATAAGTTGTTTGTTCGTGTAATATAAAATTGAAAGGTAAGGTAAGTTAATAAAATGAATAGAAGTTTTTTTTACTTTAAACGTATTTAAATTTTGGCATGTTTTTTTTATTACTATTCGCTTATATTACATTTGAGGTTAATTAACATAAATTTAACAGAAAGGATTTAAGTGAAACTCCCATCCAAGTTATTCTAAATCATCATCGTCGTAGAGATCGTAGAAATCTGTAACATACGATTTATATAAAGACACATTTTGCAGACCATGACTACAATATCTTTGTGTTGAACATAACAAAGAATTTTCTTATTTTTCTGCTATGCTTAACATAAGAGGAAAATTAAATTTGAACGTCAAAAGAACACCGTGATTTCTCTAGCAAAAAATGTCATCTAAAAAATAGCATTAAATTTTCAATTTAATTTAATTTTTTATATACACAATTTATTGTAATTTTATGAAAAGGAAACTATGGCTAAGGTTCGCTTATCGAATTGAAAAGAAGCTTAAAAGTAATATTTCTCTTTCTTGAGAATGAAAAGACACGGTAAAACATAATTGCTTTTGTTATGCAAATAATATGCTTAAATTTAATAAAAATCATACCATTGAAAAAATCAGCATGAACAGCCTTATCATCGAAACTGACGTCAACGAACAATCTATTGGAACCTCCGGGCTATTCACGAAAAAATTGCATTATATGTAAGTTTCTTAATCAAATAGTCGACATTTTATCAAATAGAATTAGATAGAATAAAAAATAATCTTCCAAGACAATAATATACTATTTTTAGGAACTATTTTGCTTCGACTTTATGAACTTTCAAAACATAACCTTGTTTATTTGAGGTTAAAAACGAAAAAAAAATCGTAAAATACAAAGGGAATTTAAAAAAAGATTAATTCGTTAGTTTATTATTAAACTAATTTACGATTAAGATAATTTTTACCAAATTAAGATATTTGGTGGGATTTTATTTACTATTTACTTGAAAACAAATTTTGAATTTTGTTAAGAAAAGATTAATCAACATATATTGAAGAATAGACTAAATGATTGTTTACCATTTCAAGATCCATGAATGGTCCGGGACCGTCGGGAAACATTTCGTCAACAACAAGAGAGTGCTTCATTTTTAATAATTTTTTGTTAATGTTTATATTTTATAAAGACAGAACAACAATAACAAGCGCGAAGTGAATAAAATGTATAGAGCGCGAGTCGGGTGCTTTTTAGGGCGCATTCCACATTCTAAACAGAATGAAAATAATGAGAATACCCATTGTGGACTGAACCTAATACTTGTGGAACCATAAGGGTGTGGTTCACAATAGAGAAATACATAAACGTAAAGAGTTTATGGGGACTTGGGCTCTTAAATCATTTGATTGCAGAAATGCCACACATTTAGCTGACTGCGCCCTCACTATTATGGGGTTGGAATGCGCCATGTCACTTTCCTTTGGTTGTGATTTTTGTTGAAATTGAGTAATTGACCACGACCGTACTACCTACTATCTAGTCGCAGAAAGGCGAAGGAAGGCAAAAAAAAAGATTATATAGCAGTGGTATAATATTAGGTATTATTTTTGAGTTTTTCAACCGCCACTGTTACAATTATTGTTAAATCTTAAAGCACTCTTTTTTTCACTGTAAGTTTATTCGTGATTATATTGATATCGTCTAAATTTCAATAAGTTTAATAGAAAAAAGTTATATATTGTTGCCTGTATAATACTCCACCTAATTCTCCGTCTCCTTTGGCTTTTAGATTGTCAATTTTTTTTTTTTTGCCAAGTACAAAGTGAAACTGAATGTTTAACAATTTTATTGATCTTGTGCAGTTGTTCTAATTAGAAGACCTGGACCATGCAGGCGATTAAGTGCGTGGTTGTAGGTGATGGGTAAGTTGACAAATTTTTATTCAGATTAACACACACACAAGTAGAGAGTGAGATCATATTTATATCAGTTGTTCACTGTTCTTAGTTTCCGTTGAATTAGTATTTTATGGTTGTAATAATAATTTAATTGATTACTGATTAGTGATTCTTTTTCTCTGGAAAGAGAAATTGAAAAAATATATTTATGAAAAAGTTGATTAGTGAATTACAATGTTTGTGTGTAATGAAAACAATACTGACGGTGATGTGTTTATGGTAAAATTATCCCTTTACAGAGCTGTGGGTAAAACGTGTTTATTGATCAGCTACACAACAAATGCTTTTCCAGGCGAATATATACCAACAGTATTTGATAATTATTCTGCTAATGTAATGGTAGATGGGAAGCCAATAAATCTTGGACTCTGGGATACGGCTGGTCAGGAAGATTACGACAGACTGCGACCATTGTCGTATCCACAAACTGATGTTTTCTTAATTTGTTTTTCATTGGTGAATCCGGCAAGTTTTGAGAATGTTCGAGCTAAATGGTATCCGGAGGTTCGTCATCATTGCCCGGCTACTCCGATAATTTTGGTTGGAACTAAATTGGATTTGCGCGAAGATAAGGAAACAATTGAACGATTAAAGGATAAAAAGCTTGCACCAATAACATATCCTCAGGTAACTTTATTTTTTTAAAGGAATATAAATAAAAATTAATTTTTTGGGTATGTAAATTTTTTTGAAGGGAATTTCAAAGAAATTTTTTTGAAAAATTAACTAATAATATTTATTTTACAGGGCTTGGCAATGGCAAAAGAAATTAGTGCAGTGAAATATTTAGAATGCTCAGCTCTAACACAGAAAGGACTGAAAACTGTTTTTGACGAGGCAATTCGAGCAGTTCTTTGTCCCGTTCTTCAAGTTAAATCGAAACGCAAATGTTGTCTCCTATAATATTAAGTTTTTTTTTATTTGATGTAAAACTTTTATCAGTTGAAAGTGATTCATTGAGTTTTCTTCAAAATTTATATATTATATATACACAAATATTTTCACAGGCTAATAATTATTTTACTTTCATAGAAACAGTCGTTATAAAACGCACAACTAACAGACACTTATTGACTTTTAATAAAATTAATAATATAAAAGAGAGGTATGTATAAAGTGGTGCGTTATAATAAACCAAATTAAAAAAAAAAGAAAATAACTGTTAAGATTTGCAGAAAGGTTTTCTTTCTATTAAACTAAAAATGACTTGTTACTTTCTAATGAATTTTTTTAAGTCTTAAAAAAAAATCAACATTATAAGCTGATTGTGTACAGTATGCGAGAGTATATTAACAATAATAGCTGCGATTACTCTTATGTTTTGTGTAAAGAGAAATGAGGGTGCTTTCAAATTAAAAGTATAAAAACATTGCGAAAGTATGTTTGCGACAACAATATCGTAATGATTAAAAAAAAAATATCTATTCTAGTTAATGCTAATTATGACTGCGACTGATTTGAAAAATTCCTTTTGCATCTTCGACCATTTATGTCGTGTGTGTAAATTATTTTTAAACAAATTAATATTACTGTTCGCTTTCAAAGTCCAGTATAAACAATTTTTTTTTTTAATTCAAAAAAATTAATGGAACTTTTTGTTTTTGAATAAAATATATGTACAGAGTAAAAGAATCATACAAAAAAAATTATTTTATTCTATTCTTTATAGTTTATGTGAGAAGATTGAATTATAAAATTTCACGAATATAAATTAAATATAATGCAGAAGAGTATAAAAAAATAAATGGAGAGTTCAGTTCTCCTTTACAAGAAGTAATATTGTAAAAGAAAATTTAAATAAAAGATTGCATGCGTGAAGGGTTGTTATAAGTTACTTTAAACATTAATATTTTACGATCGGACGACTAATTTAAGTGCATACTTTTCCAATATGTAACTAATAAAATGTTGCAAAATGTACTAATGATTTCATTTCTCTTTAGAAGTAGAATTTTTTAATAAAAAGTCCCTACACATTGCGAGGAAAAAAAAATGAGAAACGCATGACGCAGCGGCAGTCCTGTTAAAAAATACTTATTTTTTTTTCTTCCTCCCAAAGAGATAAGGCTGAGTTCACAATAGACAACTTTCCCTTGAGCTACACTACACTTTTTCTATTGTGGAAGCACCCTTATGCTACAAACTTAACTTAAGGTCATTGCACAACAGCCTGAATTAAGCTCGTTTGCGAATTAAGCTCCCAGTGGGAACGCACCTTTAAAGAAGTCTTTTAAAAATGTGCACGTGTGCATTGCTTTTATTTATGTGGATATTGTGATTAGTTTGATAATGAAAATAGAATAATGTAGATAGTAGTGAAACAATCAAAATGTTAAAACATAATTACACAAAAACGTCAAAATTACGTCTTTATAAAACGGGAATATTTCCGCTTCATAAACATTATTTAATATTTATTATCATTAGTTTTGTAATTATTTTCGTGTACACGTGTCCCTCTATTTACAAGTCCCTATGTTTTTATCCTTTAAATACTTCTAAAACGTGTCGTTACTACTACAATAATACTTATCCCATAACAAATCCAGTGAAATTGTCAAATGGCATTTCTTATAAAATAGCAATTATTAGTGATCTCGATACGCGATCGAAACATTCGCAGAAGTCTAATTTATGGTACAGTATTATGAAGACAGGAAATCTTTTGTGGATGCCTGTGTCAAATAAGATAATTGTTACATGGAACGATGAGGAAGTTATTCTTTCTTCGTCCTTATCGATGAAAGGACGTGGAATGGAATTGTCGGAATTGGTTACCTTTGACGGACGTCTTTTGACATTTGACGATCGAACGGGCATTGTTTATTCAATTGAACAGAATCAAATATATCCTTGGATTATTCTCATGGATGGCAATGGTAAAAACACGAAAGGTAAATTGAATTTGAAAAATAATTGAAAACGGCAGTCAACAATTGGGTAATTAAGTCTTTTGTTATTTAGAAAATTAATTTTCTGTTTCAAAGTGAGTTTCACTTGCAGGTTTCAAAAGTGAGTGGGCAACTGTTAAAGATGAACAACTTTACATTGGAAGTATGGGAAAAGAGTGGACAACGAGTTCTGGTGAATGGGAGCACAATAATCCTATGTGGATAAAAATAATTTCACCTCGAGGAGAAGTTCAGTCAATTAATTGGATGGAGAATTATAAAATATTGAGGAAGGCAATCAACATTGATTTTCCTGGTAATCGACAGTTTGTACGAACTATAACGCGGATTTTTTTATTTCTTGGAATGATTTTTATTTCTTTTCGATTAAAAATGTTCACAGGTTATATGATTCACGAATCAGGTTTGTGGAGTGCCGTACATAGCTGTTGGTTTTTTCTACCGCGTCGATGTTCAACTCATAGGTACAACGAAACCTTGGACGAAGTTAGAAGTTGCAATCTACTATTTCGTGCTGACGAAAACTTTTCTAATATCAAAGTAAGTATAAAATAACTTCCTTTTTTTTCTAAAACCTAAAAATACATTGCCATTTCCAGGTAACAAAAATAGGAACACTAACACCAACGAAAGGATTTTCGAGTTTTAAATTCCTGCCCGCATCCAATGAAAATATAATAATATCTCTAAAAACCGAAGAGTATCGAAATCAGATGTCCACTTATATAATGGGTTTTACAATTGACGGAGAAATTCTGATGCCTGAACAAAGGATAGCTTCGGAGAAATTTGAAGGATTTGAATTTGTATAGAATTCTACAAGATTGTTAATAAATTTTTACATGTTTTATTATTTATGTACATTATTTACTTAAAATTAACGACTAAGAAAATTTACCTCCCAACGTAAATGCGAGCATTTAATCAAGTAATGAAATTAAAATAAATCCTAACACAATTTGTGTTAAATATTTAAAAAAAAAATCTCGCTAAATATATTTGAAAATCACATCATTACGTTTAGCAACTTGTAATTCTAATTTAACCGGACATTGTAACCAGTAACTCAAAAATTCTTCGCTATAACCTGTCAAAAAGTATATTTGCCGAGGATTTGCTCCTAATTTCACAATTCCAGCCACTCTGATAATATTAATTTGACGCTTTATGATTATTTCACTGAGTAAAAGTAAAGGCCATGTACCTGTCATGAAACGTCGTATAAACATATCTTCCACGGCTGTTTCGGAAGGTCTGTTTCCATCCATTAAATTAGCTGGAAAATTGAATTTACAACATAAAAACAACAGAAAGTGATGGGAAGAGAATAATTTCGATTAGACTTGATAAAAAATGCAACAGTGAAATTAAAATACTCACACGTGTTCCAAGAATTCCAGCCTTTCTTGTGAGCAATTTCGTGGGGTTTTAATGACATTTCATATGTGAGTGGTTTATTTTTTTTAGCTGTTACTCGATAGCGACCTGCTCGTGCTTTATTAGTGACGGCTGATGTTTGAAAGAAGGCCACACATGTCTTCTGTGGTGTCTATAAACAATTTATTATTAAACTAAATTTAACAGCCTTAACAAGTCTCAATACAATTTTCTGAAAGAAACATTTCTCCTGTACTGCTAATTTTTGTGAATTTAACTTACTGTACGTAAAATTGTAGCTAATGCCATTTTCAATATTAAATCCTTTTTCTCTCTACCGACTTCTAAGTAAATACTTTCTTTTAAAATTGTTTAAGATTAAATTATTGTTAAAACATTTAAACTATTTAAACATCCACAAAATTTTCAATCTTATTCAATGTGATGACAATTAAGGTTGAGTCTACAATAGACAAACATTTTTCCAGACATAGCGTAGTAAAGGTGCGCTATATCCGTTTGACCAAACTACCAAAGGTATGAAAACACCTTAATAATAGTTGACGTGCATCACGTGCACAGTTTTGCGTCATGCGTTTCACGTAATCTTCGACATGTAGAGACGGCATTAAATTCGGCATTCCACGTCATCGATTATATACGAATTCACACGAAAAACTTGGAATTTTCACGAGAGAGAAAAGAATAGTTATATCTCTTGCCCTCGTCTGTCTAATGTAAACTTTTCCGATTTACGTCGTACGTTTTTTTGAGTATTGCGTAAAAAGAGACCCCCCCCCAATGTACACGACATTAGAATTGCATACTATTCAAGTATACCTTTAGCATTTGTAATGCACTAACCTCGAAAATTTTTCGCTTCATCCTCTGTGTTTCTGCATCGTTATCAATTCCTTCAGGTAGTGAAAAGTGGATACTTATAATTCTTACTGAAAAGTTTATAATACCATTTAGAAAGAGGATTTGAAAATTATATTTTTATCTCGTTTTAAGTTTGCTTCAATTACAAACCTCTTTTTTTCTCAGGTTTGTGAAAAAAAACTTTAATTGTGTACAAAAACATACCGGAATGTGAATACCGGTCAGATAAAGCTAACGACTGTTTATATCTTTTTTTTAACTAATAATTATTGCACTTCAGTGTTAATGAGATTAATCATTCGAACTTAAAGTTTTAGAGGGCATGAAAATTTACCATTGAACAATAATTTGCATTTCGAAAAAGCTTCCTATGAGTAATGAAACACGGGCCCGTATACTTTAAATTCAATAAGATATTAATTATTAATTAAGTTCAATATAATAATTGTAGTAATTGGGTTGTGTTTATTTTTTCAATTTGGTTATTGTTATTAATTTTAATTCCGTAGATTTTGGTTTACTGCTTTTATTTACAGAGATACGTATTTAGGATTGAGAAAAATTCACGTACCTACAATATAATGCCTATAGGTTATTCAACTACTATAGACGCTCTGTGTTCAAGCTTTTGAAGCACAATTTTTAAAACATAAATATCAAAATTAATAAGATACGAAGCAATGAAAATATTTCAGTCGTAAATAAATGTGCGCGTCATTTTTTTAAAACTATTTATTCCTTATTTTATATTTTCATTAAATAATTTTTTTAATTAAAAAAATATATTTTAGATAGAAGTTTTAAATGAAATTAATTCATTTTCTTACTGATTAGTTGAAATAGTTTTAGATTCAATTAAACTTTTTACTCGTTTTGTTGAAATTTATTTATGTATGAAATTTAATTTATTTATGTATTATAAATATTTTAGCATTTAGTTCTGATCATTTTTTTTTTAATGATTATATCTTTAACATTCAAGTATTGAGAAATTTACATCAATTTTCTTGTGAACAATTTATATTGGATATTTTTCATATGTGCAAATAAATAAATTTTTTGTTTCAGAAATGTCTGAATCTGATTTACTATCTCATGAACAAATTGATGGCCTTGATGGTCTTGAAAATGGACAAGATGGGGATGCTTTGATGCATAATGATAACATAAGACGTGACTTCACTGAAGCCAATATTGATGATCCAGTAAGCAGTAACAATTATTTTTTTTTCGTTAAAAACAATATAATATTTTGCAAATTGAATTACACCCGATTTGATTTTTGATGATGCTCAAATTTTTTTTTTGTTTTTGAATTAACAAACACTTCACTTTCCGCATAATAAGAGCCAATGATAATTTTTTTTGTAGATTTTCTATTTATTTAAAAAAAAATGCAAAAAAAATTGTAGGAAAATTTTAATAAATTAATTTCTTTCTTAATTAGGAATTAGAAGCCATCAAAGCAAGAGTAAGAGAAATGGAAGAAGAGGCTGAAAAATTAAAACAACTACAATCGGAAGTTGATAAACAAATGAACATGGGTAGCCCTCCTGGAATAAGTAAGTATATTTTTCCTGTAAATTGATATCATGTTATGTTAAAATTCCAATGTGCTGTAAATTCAATAAATATTGTAATTATTTTAGCCAGTCCACTAAATATGTCAGTAGAGGACAAAATGGAAGTAGATAACAGATCTATCTACGTAGGAAATGTGAGTACATTCCCTTAATAGTTGATTTTTACATAATTGTATCCGTCTTGAAATTACCTTTCAATATTTACGGCTTTGAAAGTTTGATAATTTATTTGAATTTTTTTAACTTTATCAGGGTTGCCACGCAACCTGGAAAACCAGGAAATGTCAGGGAATTTTTATCGAAATCCTGGAAAATTTATTTTTGAAATCTAATTGTACTTAAATATTTCAAAATTAATACTAATTTAAAAGAGTTGCAATTACAATTTTTATAAGTAGATGAACTTGAAATATTTTCGTTTAAAGTTTTGTAAAACTTCAATTTTAAATGAATTTTATTAAAACATTTAAAAACCTAGATTTTTAAAAAACCTTAATAACTCAAATTCTTCTAAAATTATTAAAATTTGTTAATATGTATTTAATTGATTATTTAAAAATAACGGATTTATAGAAGAATTTTAGTTAAAACACGAAAATAAAATTGAATTTTGAAGCAAATAGATATTGTTGGAGAAGTTCAATTATTTTTAGAAAATATAAAATTCTTCTCTGAAATTCAATTATTTCTTTTTAACTTTTATTATTAATTCCTTAAAGGATTAAATTACTTACAAAAAGTGCAATGGAATTCTTTTGTGACAATTTAATTTTTTTCAAAATAATTTTAATAAAACTCTTTCGTAGTAATTAAATTGATTTCAAAAAATTTTTAAAGTTCAATTATTTTCAATGTTTGCTATTTGAATAAAATTTCACGAAACATTTCAATTATTTTAACCCCAATTTTGATAAAATTAGTCTGAAGAATTCAATTATTTTCAAATGTAATATATAATTCTTCGCAAAAATCCAATTATGTTTGAAAATTTACAAAAATTCTCGTTAAACTTTAAATTGTCTTTATAAATAATAACATTTTTCTCCGAAATTTAATTATTTTCTCAAATATTAATAATATTCTTGGCAGGATTTCAATTATTTTTAATATACAAAATTTTCATCGAATTTCTCGAAAAATGAAATTATTGTTAATTTTTTTTTTAATTCGTCTCTTGACAATAAATAATAAACACAATATTTAAATTCTGATAAAATTTGTCATAAAAATTCAATGTTAAAACACATTCAATTATTTCAGAAATTATTTGTTTTTATAGTTAAATATTTGATTTCTTGTAGTATTTTCTAATAAATATTAATTTCAAAATAAATTTCAGTAAAAATTTTGGATTGTAATTGAATATCACATTTTAAAATTATTTATTTATTTTAAAATTCTACGAGAATGCATTTATTTCACTCTAAAAATAAGCATTTTATTAAATAATTGAAATTTTTTTTAAATTCAATTTTAATGAAGAATCAACAAATTTTTAAATAATAATTGAATTATTCTGGAACATTTCAATAAAAATTTTTTAAGTAATTGCATTTTTCGAGAAATTTGATAACAATTTTGTTTATTAAAAACTATTGAAATTCTGATACGAATTTTATTAAAATTTTTCTGAAAATAATTGAATTTCGGAGAATAATTTTATTATTTATAAAGAATATTTAAATTTTGACGTGAATTTTTGACAATTTTGAAACATAATATGATTTTTGTAAAAAATTTTACTACGTTTGAAAATAATCGAATTCTTGAGGTTTTCAATAATTTTCTTATTCATAATAAACGTAGTTTTAAAAAACTGGAAAAATTCCGTTTTTCAACTTGGAAAAGTCAGGGAATTTGAAAAGGGTAAAAGCGTGGCAAGCCTGTTTATTGAAATTTGATAATTTGTTTAAATTTAGATTTGAAAATTTATTTCGAAAATAGAATAAATTTCTATTGAATTTATTTCGAAAATAGAATAAATTTCTATTGAATTTATTTCGAAAATAGAATAAATTTCTATTGAATTTTTTATATACTGTAAACTAACAAAGTTATCACTGTAAAAAAAAGGTGGACTATGGAGCAACTGCTGAAGAGCTAGAACAACACTTTCATGGATGCGGCAGTGTTAATAGAGTAACGATTTTGTGTAATAAATTCGATGGTCATCCTAAAGGTTTTGCCTATATTGAATTCGCTGATCGAGATTCTGTACAAACAGCAATGGCAATGGATGACTCCATGTTTAGAGGACGTCAAATAAAAGTAATGCCCAAACGAACAAATAGGCCTGGCATGTCAATGACTAATAGGTGTGTGTTTAATATTTAATTAGAGGATTTTTTCTTAACTTCCTCCCTTCGTTTCATTTTTTTTTATAATAATAATAAACAATAACAAAGGCTAATTTTAATATATTCAACTGAAAGTTTATAGCCTCATTTTCCTTACTTATGACCCAAAAAAAAGTTGCATGTCAATGTACGATTAATCTAACTTATAGGGTTCAGATTTTTTTAATTTTTATAATTTTTAAAAAGCTAGTGTAACACGAAATTACATTATATTTTCCCTTTTTCAAAGGGGTCCCAGAGGAGTGCGTGGTTATCGAGGAATAACTCGTGCGCTTAGCCGTGGAAGTGCGTATTTTGTAGGATACAGGCCCACAAGACGACCTAGGTAAAACTTATTATTCTTCTTGCCTCAATAATTTCAAATAATAAAGAATAGAATGTTAAATAATTAATTTAATTATTGCAGAAGTTACAGACGTGGATATTATATGCCCTACTGACCATTTTAGACGATTCTGCCGTCTGATGCCAAGGTAATTAATTAATTAATTGAAAGATTAAATTTTCTTTTTACTTTCATAAAAAAAAAGAACTGATTGCGTTAAAGTCTAGGATGGCAGACCTCTGTGAAAATCAGTATATTAAACCAAGGATAAATACAATAAAATAAGAATTGCTTTTAACATACTCAAACAGTAGTGATTACTACTGAACACACCATTACTATAATCTAAAAATACAGTTTCATAAATTAAGCGATATTTTGTAAAGGTTAATACAGAAAATGCATCTAAAAAAACAAAATTATGTACTTAATATTCTCCTCTTTAAATTTACCTTCTTCTTCTTCTTCTTCTTCAAAACAAAAAGAAAATGTCAATACTATACTAAATTATTTGATTCCGATCTTTAATATTATTTTTCAAACAAACATTTGTTATAGGTCAAAATAACATTGTGGCAGATGTAATATAGGTGAATGTATTCTTTTCGCTCAGAAATAGATGGTCCGACAAGATATATTAACCGTCTAAAGTGTTTTACAGAACAGTAGTTCGAAAAGTGTTACTACATGTGTCATTAATTCTAAAAATGTATCTGTATCTTTCTTTCTTTCTTTCTTTTTTTTCTACAAAGTATTTGTATAAAAGAATCTGTACACAAAACACTTGTTTTACAGATGTCTTGGAAAAAAAACCATTTTTATAATTATACATGTTTAAATATGTGGATTTTCTTAATTTTTAAGATACACAATAAAAGTATATTATATTAATGAAAATAATACTAAGCAAAAAGTATCGCATACTGCGATATAATTTTTTCTCTATTCATACAAAAAGCAAAGAGATTGTGTAATGCAAATTCATGAAATAAGACAAAAATAAAAACAAATAATCGTGTTTGGATTTCTTTTATTTATTTTCATTTAAAAAATGATTATTATTATATACATTAGACATATTTTTAAAGTTCTTTTATTTAGTTATGTTAAGAAGTTTTATGTAAAAGGTTTAAATTTAACTAAAGGGGGGAAGGATGTACAAATATTTCATTTTTTTTTTAACTTAAAAATTTACAATAATTTTTCGAATATTCATTTAGAGTTAATATTTTTTTATTGATTTACGAATAAGGGCCAATCGCTGTTTGTGTGCTTCAGTCACTGTTGCTCGTTTATAGGGTCGCACTTCGTCAGTGCCAAAACCAGGAATCCACATATTCCAGTTTCTTTCTGAAAATATTTTTTAAAATTTGAATTAAATTAATTTAAACAGTTTGTTTCAACGATTTATAAAAAAAAAAGATTCAGTAAATCTATACCTAGATGTAGTTGAACATCTTTTACTTCAACGGTATTCGCGTGCCTATGTTTTGCCAATAAACACGCTGCATTAACTGTGGTTTCGACAAAATCGTCTGCTAATTGCAGGAGCATTTCTTCAACATCTTCGTCTAATTGCTCAGATGGATCTACTTCTCTCACTAAATCTTGTAGTCGCGTTTTCGTCAAAAACTGCAAAAAAAAGTTACTTACAATAGAATAAAAAAATATTTTTTTCTTCTGTCTTAAAAAAAATAAAAAATAGGACATGTCAAACCTAAAATTAAAAAAAATGCTATAGATTATAATTTAAAATCCACATCTAGGAAATAAATATGTTTTCAGTGCACATGCAAATAATGAAAACAATATAAAGGAAATAACCTGTGGGAATTCATTGCATGTCCCAGAAACAGAAGATTGCATTTGTGAAGTTTTTACTGATTGGCTAGAATATTGAGATGGTTGAGATAGAATTTGGTTTTGTATTACCGATGCTGTGTTTGTTACGGCAAGAGGATTCTGATTATTCGAACCAATGGACTGTAAATTTCCATGGGCTGAGGCAGAGTCAGAACTTGCTTGTGTCACTGGTAATTGTTGAGACATCTGAAATGAGTTCATTTATTGGAAATTCAAATTTTATACAGAAAATCATGTAAGAACTAGTAAAAAATTATTCTCTAAACAATTTAGTTTATAATTCTCGAAACTCTAAACAATTTAGACGTATTTACATCCTAAATGTCAACAAAATGTTTGCATCATTTGCATAATCTGTTACTACACTAAAATCACCTAGACAGCAAAAAAATAACTATTACTAAAATGATGCAATTAAAATCAATTTTGAAATTACTTTTTTTGTTCTTAAAAAGCCGTTCATAATAATAATATTGACAGCTTACCTAATAATATGAATACTAACGAAATGTTTATTTGTCTAAGATAAATATTTTTAATTCGTTTTATACAGTTTTCTTACCGTTCTTTCATCTTACTGACAGGGGTCATTAATTAATAAAAATGTTACATATTATATTTTACTTAAATATGTAATTAATAAATATATTTTGTAGAAATGTTATACATTATCTATTGAGAAAAAGGTCTGTTACAATAAACAATTGCTAATATTTTTCTTTTCGTTAAATACAATTAATTTTAATATTACCTTTAAAAACACAAATATTTATAACTAAAAAAAAGCATAACTTTTAGGCTAAATAGTTTTGAGACTGTAAACCATAGCAGAGCGTCGGAAACGTCATATTTAATGAAATCGCAATGAGTTCGAAAAGAACAGACATAAAGCTTGCGTCCTATTCCAATCATCCAATCCCGTTTTCATTATTGAAATGCGACGTGTAAACGTGGCTTAAGTTTTAAAAAATACTCGCTCAGCTGTGCAAGCACCTTTACGGTTATTTAAATTGACAACTATCAAACTGTGCAGAAAGCAAATCTTTTTTTACGCTGTTATTTTTAAGTGTCTTAAGTGTTTTAAGTAGTGTAAAATTTTGTTTTTATATAGTGTAAAGTGTGTCAATTAAAATGGTAAAAAAAAACTAAATCTTTAATTTTATTCGTAGAAATTGTGACTAGAGCAGAAAAATTAATGTTCTGAAAAATGTGATTTTTCTAATAATGGCAACTGTCAGATAGAAAATTGTTCGTTTGTTTAGATGGTCTCTTGTCAACAATGAAATGAGTGAATTGGCTAATTTTTTGTACTTAATATTCTTAATTTAATTTAATTTAATTCAAGACCCAAAATAATAAAAAAATTTCCAAATACGCAAAAAACTTTCGCGTATAACCGAATAGTTAAAAAAATGTTTTTATTATAATTACTACTACTACTTGTGTAGATAAATATCTACACAATTGAAATAAAACAAGACCTTACTTACTTGAAAGTTGTCATAAAATAACTTTTTAGAGAAACCTTTAGGTATTAATTTAGGTTTCCTACTTTCCAGTTAGTTAGTTAACGTGAATAATTTTCGATTTCAGCATGGACGAATAAAAGTTTATACATCTGCAGAACAAGCAGAAATAAAGAAAAAAGAACAAGCAAAGAAAGTTATAGAGTACAAAAGTGCAATTAACTTTATTTTCCAAAAGGTAAGTCTCTGTGTTCTTTAAAAGATAAAACGAATTTAATGATTTGTTCGAAAAAAAACACTTGTATTCTTTTTTTTCTTATTAAAATTCTTTCTAATTAAATTAAATAATATTAAGTAAAAAATAAATTAAATAAAAATTCTTATTAATTTTCATTCTTATTAAAATAAAGTACACTATATATTTTTATGTATCTTTAAAATTTCATAGAGAAAAGAAAAATCTTGGAATCATGAACTATTGGGAGCAACTGAAAAAGTACTCGTTCGTAATGCAGATATTTACACTCTTTGGAATATTCGAAGAGAAGTGCTTATAAATAATAGCTGGTGAGTGGTCATAAGAAAGAAAATAATTCATTCATTCATTAATTTATTCATTTTAAACTAATTTCAAGATTTATGTTAAATAAAATTCAGGTCTAAGGAAGAAAATGAAGAACAATTAGAGAAAGAGTTAACGCTAACTGAAAACTGTTTGCGAGAAAATCCCAAGTCTTACAGTGTTTGGCATCATCGATGTTGGGTTATCGAACACATAATAGAGCCAAATTATAGAAAAGAATTACTTTTATGCACAAAGTGCCTGAATATTGATGAGAGAAATTGTGAGTAACTTTTGAGGAGATATTTTTCTTTTTCTGTTCTTTGTAAATTTTTCTTCCTCATGTAAGAACTATTCTTTATATATATATATTTTTTCCCCTATATTTTTATTTAAATAATTACTGTAACTTGTGTAAATTTTTCAGTTCACTGTTGGGACTACAGAAACTTTATTGTTCAAAAGGCAGAAGTAGCTGACAACGAAGAATTCGAATTTTCCACGTCGAAAATATTAAACAATTTTTCCAATTATTCCTCATGGCATTATAGAAGTAAAATATTATCGAAAATGTTCCCCGACACCACGCATACGTTACCGATCGAAATTAATAAGCACAAAGAAGGTACGCGCATTTATTTCTCTCACATATTTCAAAAATATTCCAAATGATTTAAAAATATTCAAAATGATTCAAAATTATCAAAATTCTTCAATTTCTATTTATCTAGAATTGGATTTAGTAATGCAAGCAACATTCACTGATCCCAACGATACCAGTGCTTGGTTCTATCAAAGATGGTTACTCGAATGCTGTAATTCTTTAACCAAGAAACTTTGGAGAGCAAAACTGACAAAAACCGAAGCGCTTGTTGTCTTTCACGAGAACGTTTCAATGAAATCGTCAAATATTACTTTATCCCTAGACGGCAATATTTTACATTGCCACTGGAAATCAGTGAATAATGAAAAGTTCTCCAAACAATGGAGCAGTAAATTTGATCAACCGTTGAATATTACTGATAATAGTGAAATTGTTCTAAATTATGGAACTGATACGTATCCATTTGAATTTTTCCAAACTTCATGGATTTGTAAAACTGAATTGCCCTTGAATAGGAAATCTAGTGAAACCCAACTTCGAGAACAATTAGTTAATTATAAACAGTTATCGGAAATGGAACCTGAAAATAAATGGGCATTATTGACGGGAATATTTCTTATGCAAAGCATTGACGTTGTGGAATTTCGTTCAAGTATTCTTTGCGATATAGATGTATTATTGAAAGTGGATAAAATGCGATGTAACTACTACAAAGATTTAAGTGAGTATAAATATTTCTCATTTTTTAATTTTCTATTTATCGTATGAATAATATTTCTTTTAAATTCTTCTTGCAGGGAGTAAATGCTTGGTGGACTATTATTTATCCACTTCTTCACAAGACGAAAATAAAGACTGTGTAGCAAATCTTTCTGGCCTCGGATTGACAATTTTATACAAAGAGAACTACTTTGCCTTTCTTCAAGAAATCAATTTAGATTCTAATAATTTGGGAAATTCTTTACAACGATTGTCTTCGTTAACAGAGTGTAGAAAATTATCTCTATCAAATAATGGCGTAAGTTCAACAGAACATTTTCCCACATTGCCTAAACTTGAAATATTAACATTGAAGAGTAACGAAATATCGAGTGTAGAAGATGTTTTTTGTTTATTAAAACGAAACAAATTATCAGAATTGGATATTCGAGATAATCCTGTGTCTAAAGTTGATGCAACGCAATTTGAAAATACGCTTCTCTCAACAAATGTAATAATAAAATAATTATCACCTTTTTGGAAATATTTCTATTATTTGTATTTTGAAAAAAAAACAAACGAAAAGTTAAAATATTTTCTTCGTTTAGAAAATTTTCTTCAGAGAGTATTTAAAAATATATTGATTGGGTCAAGTCGAAATAGAAATATATATGTAATTATAGAAAGTAACAATTTTTTATTCTTTTTAAATCAGTTTTGCTTATAAATTTTAATGAATAATTAATTTTTATAAAAAACCAACATTCTAGACTTTCTGCAGCTATAATGAAGACAGTTTTAAAATTATTTCTAAGAGACTATTCTTAAGGCACAATTATTAAAAACTATTTTAGTTTCTTTTCCCTTGTCCTCTGTTTGATAGTGTTTACCAGTTTTTACCACCTACCAGGAGGTAAAAACTCTACCAGTAAAGTTTACAATCAATATTTAAAAGTGTGAATATCCGGCTTCAGTGGATCTCAGTTCCGGCCGAAGATATTTCCTCTCATAAGTGAACTAGATCACATCGAATACTTTTGTTTTCAATAATTACATCGTTTATTCTTTTTTTTTACAATATCCCGGTTTTTGAAAAATAAATATCGTGTTATTTTCCAGAAATATTACTATATACGTTAAATATTATAAAAAATGTTGACGCTGAATATTTTCAAAGTCTTAGCATCGCAAAGGTACTGTGTTTTTTTTTCTCAAACTATACACATATACAAAAAGGAACAAATTTTAGTTTGAAAAATGAAAAATTGTATGGAAAATCAATTTACCGAAGAACCTTTCTGTCATGTTATTCAGTGATCTTATATTTGAAGGGGTGGGGGCACTTTTTTTTAATTTCTCGGTTTCCTCCCGGTGAAAATTAGAATGTTTTTAATTATAATTTTACTGTGAGCAGAACATTCCCCTTTATGTAATACGTAGTTGTAAATTATATAAATTCGACCAAAAACACTATAAAAATTAATATATTTCGAGTTGTTCACACGATACTGAATAACGTGACATGTATATAAATTTTTTTTTTGTTCTTAATAACAAAAGAGCTGAAATAGAAAAATATTTTTCTAAATTTCGCAAGTTTCAAAAAAAAAAACTTGCATCATTTTCTGGCATTTGAAACATTTTAGATTAACTAGGAGTATTTTTCATTATTTTACTGCTTTTGAGTGTGATTATTTGTAGATATTTTGATTCTTTGGTCGTTCACTCGCGGAATACTGTTCCTCTTTTCTTTTTATGATTTCCATATTTATTAGCAAGTCAGTCTGGAAATAAACGAAATGTTTTTATTCAAATAGATAATATGTCAATTTAAAGAGAAATAATGTATTTCAAATTTATTTTCATATTAGTTTTTTTGTTTTGTTTACGAAATAAGTTACCTTATATTTTTGAAAAAAAGTAGAATCATGGATGTGAGTAGTGTTATCCTATTGATCACAAATGCGTCTTTAATACTAACGGCATTTGAACTTTTATTATTAACATTCGTACTAGTGTCCTCGTTGGATTTCTTCTCATCCTGATAAATATGATGACTTTTTTTATAACACAATGAATTCATGTTACGATGAATGGATTTGCAGTCATAGTCTTCAGCGCCATCACAAAAACATGTATTTAACTTGTCCGCTTTTTCTTGCCGTCTCAGAATATTTATCGAATTTCGGCATCTAAATGTGAATATAAAAAATAATTAAATCCGAAATTGTGTCGCGATCTGAAGAAGCAAACAATTATAGGTTATGTTTGCAATTTTGAAAAAACTGCGTCAAAAATAACATAACCTTAAAGTGATTCGCTTCCAAGATCCGTAGCAATATTTTTCATCTGCGTTACAGCAAAGAAAAAGAAAGAAAGAAAGAAAGAAAGAAGATAATGCTTCTTACCGGTGAGTGCACTTTTTACCGTGAAACATGCTTTTACAATATCCGTTATAATATGCCAATGCTGTGTAACATATAGCGTCGGCATTACAAATCCACGTTGCTATTCTGCAGGAAACTCTTGTTCTATTCATTGCCGCTATTACTGACGATCGACAGACTTCTACTTTTTGTTTTGATTGCAAACAAAGATGATCTTCCTCAGTGCAATCACACTACAAATATATACAACTATGTTACTAACTCCTTTTCGATCATAAATTATTTTTCCCCTCAAAATATCATATCTTTAAATTTGAATAATTTTAATATCAAAAAAAAAAAAAAAATCGCGCTTATACGGGAGTTTTTTTTTCTTTACCCTCATCAGTTCTTTTCCTTCGTCCGTACTTGTGAGGGCAATAAGAGCATGTTGACAGGACTCGGGACATTTGTTAATATCTCCATGGAGTACCGATGTGCAACGTGTAAGATATTGCTGTAAAGCCATTCCACATCCTGTTCTGTAGGCGCATCGCATTCTCGCATCTTCACACCTCAATGAACTATTTGTTGCTAACGAATTTGAACATTTTGTTAAAGTAGACATCGAGATAACAAGTGTCATTAGGACAATGTCCAGCCACGCAATATTCAAAGTCATTATCCTGGAAAAGTGTAATATTGGGTCCGTTTTAGCACATATTTTTGACGATATTTCATCGCTCGAAACAGAATAATATTTTTATGTACAGACAGAAATTTCTGTCAATTCATTTTTATTTGCAAATAATTATTATTTCAGGAAATAATCTAGTATAGTGAAATATTACATGCAACGTTCATTTTTTTTAGCGTATTTCATTCTCACTATGTAGAAAAACGACAAAATTTAAATTACTAAAAAAAAAATGTTGACCATAAAATAATAAACATAAATTGTTAACACAAAAAACGGTGATAAAATAATAATAATAGCAATGAATAAAAACGATTTTTCTATTTCCTTTAAAGAAATTTACCATTTTTGAACAATCTTTCAAATTATTACTAGGATAAAGGCAATTCAACAATAAATTTGTAAAAATTCCGCCAATTATTTCCCTCACTCGACTTTTTTCATGTTTTGTATAACTTATAACGTAGCATTTTAACGGGACACATTTTATACGTTTAGAGAACCATCCTACAAATTAAGTTGTCTCCACAAATAGGCACGACCTTGATACTTTCTTGTTAAGTCTTATAGCATACACTAAAAGTTGTCATGTATTTTTAAAAAGTAAATCAAAATATTAAAAAAATAATAATAAAAAGATAAAATTTAAAATTCAATTGAATACAACAATTTAAAAGTAAATTTATAAAAATCAAAGAAATATATCGAAAAAATTCCTCTATATTGTTTATCATACATATATATATTTGTAAACAAAAATTAAATAAACAAATAATCAGCACATACCTTAATTTATTTTTTAATATCCTTTTTTGTCATATTGTTCAGTAGCAATAATCGAATGTCATAATGTGGTGTGAAATATATTTTTTCACGCACAATAGCGCACACAAATGCACAAAATCTAACTTTTTAAGAAAAAATATTCATGTGTATTCATAAATTTATATACGTATAAAATAAAGCTTTACGTTATTAATGTGAGTTTACAAAAAAAACAGTATTATTAGAAAAAAATTATTTGGAGGGAAAAATATAAATAGAAGCGGGATTTTTTTTTTTGATAAAAATGTGTATATGTAATGGTCTACCACTGCAGTCACAAGTTTAGCTTGTATAGAGAGCTACAAACACTAACCGCCATCCAGGGGTCCAGAACACCCCAACCTGTGCTCAGTCCATGCCTGATTGAGATACTACCTTCTTTCTTTGACCAGCCTCCAGATGAGTCCCCCTTCACTCGAGGGGTCCCATGGTTCTCAACTTTACTTTACATTCCTATTTTAGTTTTACAAGAGACAAAATTTTCCTCGAATCCACTATTATTATTCTTAAATCTCGGGTGTATTTATAAAAATACTTTTCTCTCTTTTTCAAATCTGTTTTTGTGTTGGCAGCGAAAAATGTTAAAATATAAGAAAATTACTTTTACGTATTTTTTTTCTATGAATATTCTCATTTACGATGAGAATTTTTTTTTTTCTAGAATATTTCGATGAAAAGAAAATCTTTCGTATTGAAATTATTTTTTCAACAAAGAATGCTGAAGGAAACATTTTTTTTTCTATTAAACAATTTTTAACTACAAAATTTACAACTATTTTACCTTTTTCATTCAAGAATAATTATATTTCATCACTTAAAATTTTACATTTGGGATATTTTCTTTCTCATAAAACAAAGAAAATTGAAATAAAATGAAATGTCTTTAAAGCCGCGATTGGATCTGAATCTTTCTGACAAAGTTTAATTTAATGTGGAACAGCAACAATCACCTCTTGTAGGACTCTTTGGATTAATATTCCTGTTTGAAAATACAACAGTTAATAATTATCAAATAGTTATTATTATAATTAAAGAAAAAAATATTTGTTCTTTAAAAAATTCTAAATAAATATTTTATTGAAAAAATTTTGAATAAAGTAGCGCAAAAAATTCAGGAATCTATAACTAAATTATTATAAAATGTATATTTGACATTGATTGAATAAATTTAATAAATTTTCAATGAAAGTAAAACTACTCTGAACATAACCTAAAATTTTAAGCAGCTAAGGTACCTTTCACCTTGGAACGTCAGATAACTGGATGCTGAGCGAGGTTTGGAAGAAATATTACCAGTCGAGTAGCAGTGACAAGCCTCGAGCCGTTCACTGCCACCTGACTGGTTGTATTTCTTCCAAACACCACTCGTCCCTTTATTCTATAGTCCCTCAATTCTTTCACTGCTACAAAAAACAAAAAAACCTACTGCAATAGATTTAAATCAAATCATACCGTTTAATAATAAATTTTTATTTGTTTTATTTAATAATAAATAATAATTTTATTTATTTATTCCCATCGTTTAAATTAAAAATTATCTTGAAGAAGTTATTTTGCATTAGGTGCGAAATGTTGCCAACTTCATAAAGAAAAACAAATGTCATCGACATTTGCACCTTTTGTGGAAACTGCTTTAGAAATAAGAACAACAATAACGTGTTAAATTTAATACGTTGAGGTTCAGAATGGCGCCTTACGACTCACTTAATGACTCTATATATACGCTCGGACACATCTTATACACCAGACAAGCATAGCAGTGAAAAGTGAACGGAACAGAGATATATAGTCACTGCATCTTGTCTTTCTTATTCATTATTATTTCTTCCTACTATAATGTTATACATAAAATTTAAATCTTTACAAAGATGAATTTTTTTTCTCCAAAAATTATAAATATACAAAGAAAAAAAAATAATTCATAACATTTTTTACGTTCTCTAAAACTTTCACATTGAAAATATAGTTGCTTGCTTGTAGAGCGAATACAAGACTTCCCCCCTCCCCTCTCTGAATCTGAATAAATGTGAAAATTTACATATTCAAAAGTATCCTGTGGAATATTAAATTCTTCTAATTTTTGTCCACTTTTTTTTAGAAAATAAATTTTCTTTACATCTACAAAATATTAAGAAAACGAATTTACAGAGTGAAAAACGAGAAAAAAGTAGTCGCATCTCGCATAGGGTAAATGCAGAGTCGGACAGAACCGGTAGTCGGACACTGCGGTGTTTTTTGCCAAATAAATAATAATGCATTGCGATAATTACTTTAAAGAATATACTGGAGGAATGTGTATAGCTATTCTTTTCGAAAATACTGTTATTTTACGGCATAAAAAGAAATATTTTAAAATTATTCTTCAAGTCTTTATTTGTATCCAAAATAGTCAATCGCATTTTGTTTTAAATTCAAATAATTAAAAAAAAATTTTAATCAAAATAAATTTAACCTGAACCTAACCTACAATTCGTTTGCTTCTTGGAAGCGCGTAACAAATTTTTTTTTGACTTTCTAAATCGAAAATATTTGACAGATGTCAGACTATAAATGGAAAAAAGTGTCATCGTGAAGCAAGAAACGCTAAATTCACTGTCTAACGTTATAAACAAATAAGATTTATCATCAATTTTAGTAACAAGCCACAATAAGTCAATTTAAAAATAAAAAAAACCTAATTTTCTAATCATTCACCCGGCTGCAAATCTAATGTTTCCATTTTCTCTTTTAGATTTTAACAAAAAAATGAGAAAATACTTACATTTCGCCATTATCTTGACTACGTTTTCTCCCTTGTGCACCACATGTACAGATGACTTCTCTGAAAAATAATTTTATATTATATACAAAATATTACACATAAAAAAATTTGAAATTTCCGTCCTCTCTTTGCTTTAGTTTTTCGTAACCAATTTTTTTATATTTTCAAAACTATTTACTCAGATCTTATCCTATCAATAAATTCTTTATTTTTAAACTTTCTTTCATTTTCTCACTTTTCGTTAAGAAATCCACTGTAAAGAAAGAGTATTCCGCCAAAAGTAATAGAAAATTTTGTAAGATACCAAAACCAGTGGTAATCTTTCGCGCAAAATGGCATTTTTGTAAAAATATTTATTTAAGACATTTGGGTGATTTTTTTCCAGGTCTATTGACAATTAACTTCACATCATTAATTTTTCTTTGTTTCGATTAAGATTCGCATTAAAATATTATATATAGATAACTAAAGACAATTACTTTCTGAATAACGTGAATGTTTATAAATATTTGTATAGAATACGAAAACACTATAGAAAATAATAAAAAATTTTAAATATGTTAAAAACGCATGCTTCTAATTATAAACTTCTTTCATTTAAGAAAATATAAATGCAATTCAAATTAATTAAAATCTTTCTATTTACCTTGACAAAATTCTAACTATTTGCACTTTTCCTGTTTATTTGTTATTATTTCCGTGAATTGACAACATAACTATATGTATATATACAATTATAGTGGAGGACTTAACCTTAAATTTTGGCAAGCGGTGCAAGTTGCAAGTATCGATATTTTCGATCTGAAAAATCGATTTTTAGAAACATAAAGGTACCTTAGGCTCTTTTCAGAATGAATCAAAACGCAACGCCGAAAATGTCAAACCCAAAGCAGAATAACGTTTTAAATGTAAAAATAAGTTAAAGAGAAAACCAAAAATCGATAAAAGTAATTATTGATTAAATAATTGTGGAAGTATTTACTGAATATTCGATTAAAGAAGAAGGAAAAATATACATACCTATCCTTTGCTTTGTGTCCTTTTCCTATATCTCATGCGTCACGTTCGCAAATCTATTGTGCGTAAGACTTTATAGTTATTTATCAAACTTAAGGGTACGGTCACAACTCTACTGCCCAAGTGTTTTTTTGCATTTCGCATAAAGAGCTTGTGACCGCTCCTTAATTTTAAAACCTGTATCATTTAAAAAATTTATTCTGTCAATAATATTTACTATTGTAAATTATGATTGTGTAAAGTTATAGTATGAAATGTTTTATGCATTCTATAAAAATGCGTACAAATAATTTTTTTTCGTATTTAATGATACTGAATAACTATTTATGATCTAACACAGGTTCAATGGTTTCGCCTCCACGAATTTGTCCCCATCCAATTAGACGCCAATGCTTCTCGACACGTCTGGAGAGAGCTATTTTCTCATCAACTTCAGTGCATACTGGATTAGTCAAACTTATTTTTGCAAGATCGGCCCTAGTCGCCAGGACTCGTCCGCCCGTACTTAATGATCCAATATTTACCAAAAGTACTTCGTTCTTTGACAATTTTGGTACCTGTAAATTAAATTTAAGCTTTCGTTTATCACACTTGCAGGATTTTTGTGAATTATCCAGGGTGTCAACTATTTTTGTTCAACAAAATTCCCAGTTATGTCCTAAATTTTTCCCGGTTTTTTTCTCATCAAATTTAAATTTATATTTGATTTCGAACATGAATAAATCTTTAAATTTTTCGAAAACGTTTTTTTCTAATAATTTTAATTGATAATTTGGAAAATAGCATTTTCTCCATTTGTTGAAAATAAACTTGTCTCTTTATAACAATCGAAAATTTGATTTTTCAATTTTATTAAAATTATAATTTGATAATTGAATTTCTGCAAAGAATTTTACTAATTTATAAAAGTAATTCAATTCTTCCAAACAATTCCTCTTATTTATTAAAACAATTTAATTCTTGTGATGAATTTTATTCAAATTTTTGAAAATAATAAAACAGTAATAATTAGGTATTTATTTAATGAGTAATAAACATTTAATTTGTACAAGAAATAAATAAATATAATTTATATAAACATTCAGAAATTTGGAATTCTAAAAATTTAAGGGAAGTTCAATAATTATAATTATTGAATAGAATAATATAACTTTTATAAGCAAAAAATTAATTTAAAACTCTAAGAGGGACTTTAAATTTAAAAAATAAAATTATAATTACAGTCACTAACATTATTTTCAAAAAATTTAAATAAAATTCTTTAAAAGAATTTAATTATTTTTCGAAAAATGTAAAGAAATTTCAATTACTTCACAAATTTTCAATTATTTCCTTAGAAAAATTCAATTTTCTTGAAACAATATAATTGAAAAATTACAATCTTATTTTGCAGATTTAAAAAAAAATTCGTGAAAGTTCAATTTTATTAAACAATTTTATGTCTATTTTTTAAAATTAAATAATAAAAATTTTAATTATTAATCTTCGCCGTTAAAAATATGAATACTAGAATATGACTTTTTATAAAATTCAATTATTAATCAGTGATTAAATTAAAATACTTTAAAAATTCTATTTCTTTAAAAGTTTCTAATGAAATTCTTTAACAAATTTAATTACATATTTTAAGTGGAATTTTAAAATATTTCTATTAACTCTACAATTTTTTTTAAATTTATCTACATAATAATGTTTGAATTGGGGCCTAACTTTTTAATATCAAATTAATTATTTTTAACTAATTCAAAGCTAGAGAAGAGTATAAATATCTATAAAAATTGAAATAAAATGTAGTTTTTTAAAAACAAAAATTAAAAATAATACCTTAGCTCCTTTCTTGTCACCTTCAGTTCTTACACCCAACAATCGTTTCAAAAGATAGTAGGAAATTTCCAGTTCGATGAAAATTTTAGGCAAAGCTCCGACTGCTCCCAGTATTTGTCCGACCAAACGATCCGCACGGCAAAGCGTAGGTTCGATTTTCGTTCCAACACCTACAAAAGGAGCATTTTTCCATAAAAATCGTCTCTTTAAAATCATTTTTTGCATTACTTAAGTAATAATAAAACTTACGATGCATAAAGTTCTAGTTAAAATTCAAATACATTACCAATTAGTCCGCCAGGAACAGCAAACTGCAACTCATTTTGTTCAGCGAATAGAGAAACAATGCGGGAAAAAATTGGTCGACAAGTTAATTTTCCCTCACTGTCTTTCGATACTAAACCAGGTCTCACTTCAATTTCCATTCCAACCTACGAATAAAATGTGTCAACCGATAATTTCCATGACTCATGAAGTAGAAAGTATTGCGTATTTTTAGAAAGAGTTTTGATTTCTTTTTTTTTTTGTTTGAAAAATCACCTTTAATACTCCCTTTAAAATACTGCCACCAGCAACTCCACCTTTAAGATCGTCGACTTCGCAACCTGGCTTATTTACGTCAAATGATCGAATAACAATTAATCTTGGTTCTGAAGTGAAATCTCGCAGTGGTACAGGAATTTTTTTCGTTATATATTCGCACAATACTTCGATATTATACTTGAGCTGGGCCGAAATGGGAATTACCGGCGCTGCTTCAGCTACAGTTCCTGTTAAACAGAATGTTACTTAGTGATTGTCCAACAGAATAAATAATAAAATTAAACTCAAAACACTCTTACCTTGAACGAACTTCTGTATCTGATCATATTGCTCCTTCGCTTGTCCCTCCTTTACTAAATCGATTTTATTCTGCAAAATGACAATATGTTTCAACTTCATGATTTCAATAGCTGCCAAATGTTCCGACGTCTGGGGCTGGGGACAAGACTCATTTCCAGCTGAAAGCAACATTACAATTGTAATTAATTAATTACTTAACTATATTAATTAATTAAATTATGAATTAGGTTAACTGATTAAATTTGTACTAAAGTGATATTTTCTTACCAATTAGCAATAATGCTGCGTCCATAACAGCCGCTCCGTTAAGCATAGTTGCCATAAGAATATCGTGACCGGGACAATCCACAAACGATACATGACGAATTAATTGAAATCGTCCAGGACAAGCGGAACGAAGGCATGGAAATGAGTCGTCTTTACTCGAACCTCCCGAGATGTAACATCCAGGTCTAGGACATTTTTCATTATCGCACTTATATATTTTTGCATTAGCATATCCTGAAAATAGTTTTTGCAATTTTATTCAAAAATCAGAAGAAACATAGTTGACTTCGGGAAAAATATTTATTAAATATTTTATTCGAATTATAAAGAAATAAAGAACTTAAAACTAATAACTTGAATCGAATTTTTAGATTAACATTTACACAAGGTCTTATAAATATACACTGAACTACGTTGATACACATAACGTCAATTTTTTTTTTTTTGCCTTTGGTTTAAAAATAAAATAAATTTCCTAAAAGTGATTAAAGTTTTAATCTTACTTACTTGCAAAAATAAATTTGAAAAATAGTGCTGTATGCGAGCTGATTATGCTTTCGATCTTATGCCCCGATTACTGCTTTTAAATTATATAACAAATATCGAAGAAGGAAATAATTTACAATATTTTTATTTACTTTAAAAAAAAAGAATTAATTTAATTTCAAAAATTGCAAAAAAAAACTCTTAATTTTTTTTTTGTCAAGATCGCTTTCTTCTCCATCGCGTCACAAATATTCTTTCACATTTTATTTTGGCTTCAAATAAATAAAAAAACAGTTAAGAATATAAGTCTACAAAATTTTTCAATTCAAAGTATTTTCTATTTGCTCTTATCAATAATCATTATCTTAAAAATATACAATATTTAATGTATCCTAAAACCTTAGAGCACCAAGTTTGTTGTAAGCGATTAATACTTCAAAATCTCAACTACTTAATAGAATTCGAAATTAAAAGTGCCAATAAAAGAAATATTGTTCGCTTTAAAAGAAATAATTTTCTCCTGACAGTTAAATATACAATTACATTAACGCATTGATTATAAATTAGAATTGAAATTAATGGAGTTCGCTGTAAGTGCCCATAATGCCGACAATATGTCTAAAAATAAATATTCCAATTTCAAATACTTTATCACTGAAGCAACAACGCTGCATTCCTCATACATATTTTCTCTTTGAAATTCAAAATCAATAAAATTTACAAATCAAGGAACTAATTTTTCATCTCGAAACTTAAGCATTATTGCTTTTTGTAGAGTACAATATCACATTTTATTTAAAAAAACAATTTATAACATAGTTGCATATTTTTGAAGTATTAAATATAATTATTTATTCTATGCGGAAATATGATTATAAAAATCAAGGTTCAAGACCCTTAAATTCTGTAATTATTTTAATTATTCTAGGGTATTAACGTGCAAACATTTGATCTACTAAAAAAAAAAGAGGTACATAAAAAAGTCCTTCTCTCTTTGATAAAAATATATTGGATTTTTATTGACGTCAATAAGTTTATAAAAGTTGATTTAAATATTACTTGAATATAAAAAAAGTAAAAATTGAATAATAATAATAATAATAATAATTGTTAACAATAAACAAGAATGTGAAATATGTTATATCAAAAACTACATGTATAGATTGCTTTTTTTTTGAAAGTATATATAAATATATATGCGTGATTATTTTGCTTTGTATGTCAATAAGTAATTGTGACTAACGCGTTTTTCTGTTTGCACATGATCAGTAAAAAGATTAATTTAAGATGAACTACAGAGCATAATAATAATGATAAATGTATGGCAAATATTTTGCTTCCTTTTTTTTGTTGTCCAAAATTTCCACTAAAGCATGAATTATTGAAAAAGATTCGAAAAAAACTAAAATAAATACTGTCTACAGACCTTTGAACCGCAACGACATCGTGTTCGATTTTCAAAAGTTACATCATTAGACATGGTTAATGGTAGTTCCAATCTTTTTCGCGATTCCGATGGAACATTCAACGATCCATTCGGACTTTGCGGTGTACAAGTTTTATTTTTCTCATGCATTCTAATTGACTGACACATATAATCGAATGTAAGCTCTTCATTCTGTTCAATGTTCTTTGTGGCGAAAAGTGCCAATTTCGGAAGATTTGGATCTAAACAATCAATCCAAACGCCGTACACTGACAAATTGGGATCACAAGAATGATTAATGAAGTGGGAAACATTTCCGTAGACGGCTGCGTCAACAGTGTAGGGACACTGACCTTCCGTATCGTTATAATCTAAATCGAATAAATATGTTCGTCCAGCGGCGTCGTATTCTTTACCGCGTTTCTCAGCCTCCTCATTGGTGATGACTTCGCCCACGTATTGCGTGACGAATGTTCCTTTCTTGATTTTCCTCAATGTCTTCACACCCCAACCTCTGCCGTTCAGCGTACGAAATACGCAAAGTTTCACTTGAGAGCCACGCTGAACGATTCGATTCTGACAGTCCGGAGGGCAGTGGCAACGTTTATTACACTCGTAAATCGGTGTACCGGGTGGTAGACGAATTTTACCAGTTGACGTGTAGGGAAATGAACTCTCGCACTGAGCAAAGCAGCATCTTGTTTTTGAATCGCATGTCGCACACTCACAACCAATTGGCGGATCCTCTGGAATCGTTACATTCGAGCCTGGCAAATAGTCTTCAATATAGAGGAAATCTTGCGGTGCACATTCCAGGTCGACCATATTTTCAACGCGTATCATCGGCTTGCCTTGGGTTATACTGTTAATTTCATTTTCCCAATCTTTCAACGAGTTATTCTGCTTCTTTCTCTCCTTCACGAGCATCACTCGTAAAATGCCTTCCTTTACTTTCTCAATAACACTATCACGTTTCAATTGCGTCGTTCTTGAATATTGCTTAATCTTCTTGAATAAATAGTCTTCTGCTTCCAATTCAGTTTCATCAAATTCCTCGCCATCGTTAACTAATTTCTTCATGAATCTTTCCACGTCACGTCTTTTTGGATAAAATTGAATTTTCGTTTGAAACTCCTCTAATGATTTAGTTCGACTTTTCTCAAAGTCACATAGAGCCTCGGGACAATCATTTAAATGCTTAATTGGTTCCCATGTTGTATTGTCCATATTCCAACTCTTCCATTTTACTAAATAAAAAATTACGCCATTCGTAATTCTCTTGTCTAATATCCTTTCAACTTCGTATATATTTCCAGATTTCGTTTTCTTTTTGTTGTTATTGTTGTTATTATTATTTTTGTAGTTCATCATTGTTTTACTGATGTCCTCTAAAACAATTCTGACTTCTTTCAATTGCTCAAGTTTCAACATGTTTGTGATTGGAAGAAAATACTTATCTGAAGTATCGCTCGGTGTTAATTTCTCATAATTTTCAATTGCTTCGCATTCTTTTGTAAAACAATTATTACTATCATCTACAATGTCTGTGTTTTGTTTCTCTTCTAAGTACGTCAATGTTTGAGAATCACACAATGGATCATCAATTTTTGGCTGCTTCGCTGTCGGTTGAAAGCATCCAAGAGTTATGGGCCGTTTTTGACAGCCGTTGATCGTTGTGCCCGCTTCGTCTGGTAGTCCAGCCTTTTCTCCACTGCTAGTATCTGCTGCACAAGCACGAGCCTCTGCAATGCCAAACATTTAAACGTCGTCATTTTTCTTTATTCAGAAGAAGCCTTTCATTCAAAATTATTTGCAAAACACTTTTTTAGCTTAAATTTTTTTTTTACCCTTTTTTAAAAACCCTTTCTAAAGTCTATTAATTTCTTCAAACTCTTCATCATATTACGCAAGCTTGTAAAGTTGTTTGAAATTGTTAAATTTAAAATTATCAACATTACATTTTTGTGTGGTTTTTTTTTATGACAGGCGAGACAATAGGATCATGGTCACGAGTCTAGACCGCAAATGTTTTCGACGCTTGAGAGGAATAATTTTTACTTATTCAGCCAAGCAGTAAGAAGTCTTTCAACTAAGAGCGAAAAAAAATTAAGGAATTGATTATAAAATAAAAAATCTAAACTTCCTCTTGTTTGATAATTTATCATTCTTAGTGCTTAACCGAACAGTTAAGTTACTATATTTTTTCAAATACTGTTTGCTTAGAAATTTCTTTTGAGTAATAGATCCATTAAGGATACCTTTCATGTAATTTCTCATTTTTAAGTTTTGAATGCAAATTTTCCTTATATTTTAATGTTTATAAATAAAATATGTACAGTGTATTCTTGTGACCTTTAGGATTAAAAGTAAGTGAGTGATTAAAAGGGAACCATAATAAGTTATTTTTTTCATTTACCTCTCAATTTTTCGTATAATAACATCAGACTTTCTGAAGCATTAATAAAAAATTTCTAAGAAATGATTAAATGTTCCTAAATACTTATTTGTACCTCTTGACCAAGGATAAAAAAAAATCCTTACCTTAATTGGTAAGATAAACTATAAATATGTTTATGTTTCAATTTTAAAACCGAAATCAGCTTTAATTTCGAACCTTTTTTTAAAAAGTGCATGCAATGATTTAATGTGGACACAGATTTATCATGATTAAAAATTCCTTTTTAATTCTCTAAATTCAAAATCAGTTTTCATTGTTACTGAAGACTTGAACATCAATACAATTTGTAATAGTCTCTCTTTCTGTATTTGTTCTCCGAAAATAATAAACATAACTTAAAATTAGAGATGCATCACTACTTGAAACCTAGTGTAATCTCAATGTATTCACTAAATTCACAAGTTTTATTTTCTTCTCACACTTTTCATACCTATAATTAACTGAACGCATCGGAATATCTTATTACAATATCGAACTTGTGTAAAATTTCGACTCTAAATTTCTTTCTTTACAAAAAAAAAGAAAACAGTATTACATTAACATTCGTAATTTCTAATTGTACGGAAATTTAGAAAAACAAAGTCCCCTCAAGCGAAGAATATAGATTTTTTTCGTTACAATTAGTAAATTTCACATAACTTTAAATGTTGTAAAATAGCTACTACTTTTCCATTCTTCTAACACCCTTCTTTAGTACAAATATAATTTTGCTTAATATAGACACAAAGAAATTAATATTTTACATTTGAAATTTCAATTATAGGCTGAGAAAAATATTATAAAACTTGATATACGTAAAACAATAAAGACACGATATGAGGAAAGGGATCTAAGAAGCCAAATATTTAGATCATGTTTTAAAAAATTGAATTAAAAATAGAATCAATTTTTTAAAAAATTGGGTCATATACACGACCTATAATTCGTTTCCTTCTTAGGTCCCCGCTTCTTCATATCGCGTCCCTTTTATTCCGAAAAATTAAAACTATACTCTTTTCACAAGCAATTTTCAGATTATTCATCTCTAGATACTGGAATTTAGTAATTTTTTATTATACAGTCCAATTTTATGTGGAATTTGGATTAGTTCATAAATCAGGCGAACAATACGGTTGAAGCTGCATAAAAGTGGTAAATATTTAGCAAAAAATTTCTGCTTTCGTTTTCCATTCTATATGTATAAATTTTTTTAAGTCTTCCTATTTGAAGTTTCTTTCAGCCATAATATTGTTGATTCGTACTTATCTTTCTGCAGATGTTTAAATATTTTACTGTTCACTGAGCGATTTCACTATTATAATCCTTTATAATATGCATATTATTGCCTGTTGCTTCTATATATCTAAATTTAATGCTTTATATCCAAATTCTGACTTCTTCAGATCCTGTTTTTTTTTCTTTTGTTCGCAGTTTGTCGCATGAACTAAGACGAGAAAAATGATGCGCGGGACGAAAGCGGCAATCACGCATATTTAAATGTTCAGTAATTTTCAGTGAATCAAATTCAAATCGCGAGAATAGTCACTGATTTTAATTTTACTTATTCAGTTTTAGAAAAGTAAAAAGTATTTACTGATTGGAATTAGTGACTCACTTCTCGCTTTTGAATTAGTAAATTGTACTGATAAATTAATAGAAACTATTTATTGGTAAAATTTACGAATTCAAATTAAGCGATCAAGAGAAATATTGCGTCATCCTAAATCATTTATTTTGCTTTGAAACAACTAATAACATCATTAAAAAAAAAAGAAGGGAAATTCATTCAACTTTATCAACTTAAGTTACGTATTAACCCCTTAAGATTAATGTACAAAGAGACGTAAATTATTTGCATGATGACAGAACATAATGATACGAAATTCATACAAATTAACATGTACACTGTCTAAAAAATTAGAAACTAACACTACATACAATAAAAATACCACTTGCGAAATGATATTATATTTTACATAATCGAAATTAATTTTCACAATTATTTCACATTATTCACCTAGTAAGCTATATTATTATTTAAAGCTTGAAACTCAAACTGTTAATTAATTTCAACATTTAAGCTGAACTTTCAAATACCCTTGCAATATTTTTCAGAAAGTTTGCACGCAAAATTTGCAGCATTCTTTGTATCTATTCAAAATTTTTACATCTAAAAATTGTTCGAAAATTTCGCAATGGACAATTTAGAAAACAATATAAACTGAAAAATGCCTTTGAAAAGTATTTTTTCTTCGATTCGTCATAATCATAAACTTTGTGGTTGATTTGCTGCAAACTTGACGTATAAACTTACTGCAAACAAATATTGTGCTAAATAGAGATAAAAATAGAATGATTTTTGATGACAAAAACTGATTCTAGTCTAAAATAAACAACATGCTACAACAATTTTTACTTTGTTATAATTATTAAATACGAGCGACGAAATAAATAAACAAATTAGGCTTGCTTTTAATCACTTTTTCGAAAATTATCGAATGCAAATTGGAAAATCTCTTTCTTCTCACTGTGTTTTTAAATATAGTGAGAAAAATATATATTTATATAGTAAAAAAAGAAAGTGAATGATGCAATTTGAAACATGTGTACACAATTTTTCGCGAAGATAACATAAAAAAAAAATCCAGCAAACAATATTGAATTTGATTATAAAAATGTGATTCCGAATGGAAACTAATCTTTCTAACTTCTATTTAATTTCTATCACTACTGTTTGTTAAACTTAAGCAAACTATTTGAATAATAATTCAAAATTAAATAAAAATTTTAGAGAGAATAGAATAAAAGGTTTCGATTAAACCCAACAATTATTCGTCTTGACAAGAATTGACAAGAGTTTAAATATAGCACAGGCATAAAAAAAATAAAATTATGTTAATATTATTAAGAACATGATTTTTAATGAGAAAAAAACTAAACAACTAATTCAGTATCAAGTGACTTTCAACAAAAAATGCACTTTTTAGTTAAAAAATAAAAACTTGCAATCCTAACACTCGCAGTAATCCCAAATTCAAATTAAATCAAGGACAGTAGATATAAATAATTTTTTTTAACATTGCTGTACAATTATCATCATAATTATAGAAAAATAATATTTGGAAATAAATTTACTCACCTAATTTGATGGTTATGTTTCGTTCGAGTTCATTTTTAAAACGAACAGTTTGCACACCGGAAATAGCTTTGACAATTGTTGATTTACCATGTGCTACATGACCGATTGTACCTAAAGACAGGTGTTTATTTTAATTACCAGAATAATTTCATCAGCAACAATAAACTACGAAAGTAAATATAAAAATACCGATATTGATTGTTGCTTGACGGCTAATGACTTCCGGCGATAAAGGAGAAAGTTGATGCACATCCTATAAAAAAAACAGCACTATAAGAATAATCAACTACAATTAACTCTTTTTATATTCAATATCTAACAGAAATATAAAAAAAACACATTTCTATATATAAAAATTTCATTTTCATCCCCATTTACTCACATGATTTAAAAATATTTTTTAAATCACAACATTTTTTTCTTCAACAATGAGAGAAGCAACGCTTTAAAAAAATTAGCAAATCAAACTTAAAGCTTATCACATTCCACAAGTAAAGGATATACAAAAGCATATGTCGCGCCAAAATATTAAAAGGACAAATTACATTTTTTTTATCACTGAGATTAGCCTCACACCCCTCCCCAATAACAATAACAATGTCAATAATAAAATAAGCGAATTTACTCGAAAAGAAATTAGTATTTCTTTTTTTAAATATTTATGCCGATACAGAAAAATCAGAAGTTATGAAAACGTGATTAAAATTGGAGGAAAAAAAAATTGTAGAAAATGCTATACATACGAGCTTTGATAAATCTTGTTTCAATAAATTAGGCTGTCCAGTTGTAACACCGATAATATCATCACCACCCATTATTGATTATTCAATATGAATAATTACAAGAAACAACAAATCTTCTTGTTTTTAAATTTACTTTTCACTCAACATGTGCAAAAAGGAACCAAAAGCAGTTAACGAACCAGCAACAGCAAAGTAATGGGAAGTGACGCATCCAGAGATGGGAACGCGTCGATAGAAAACTTATGATTAAGGCACTTGGACAATGGAATATACAGTGTGGCGTAAAGGTGTCTTCAGAACTCTGCTACTTTAGGCATTACGGAAGAGGAAAACATATTTGTCTCTTTTAAGCGTTTATTAGTCGGATTTTCCGTCTCGTTCTTTTCTTCCATTTGCACAAATTTCGTCGAAGCATATGATAACGAAAAAAAACCTATCCTTGTCTATACTTATTATGATTACTACAATACAGCTTGAACGCACCTTTAAATTACCCTCCTCCACGTCTCCATTTGGCACTTTATTGTAAAAAGAACCCTAAGATTCCCATCCGCCCATAAAAAAATCTATGCTGACGTATATGGTAATTTGTTCCGATCCCTGGCTTTGCAGTAGTGTACAAGTAGTAGTAGTGTGTCGAAGAATTGAATTGTACGAATATTTTTGGTGTGAAAAGTTAATCAAGCAAAGATTATTTGATAAAAAAGAAACATCAAATTTACAATCTTAGAAGCAGGTATATGCATACGTTTATTTTGATTTTTAGTGCAATTCAGAAAAAACAATCGTTTTTGACTAAATATCTGGGAAAAATTAATTGTGGAACCAAACAATAATCCGTGTATATAAATTCTTTTCATGAAACCATTTGTTGACTCTGTGTTGTTTTTGACATCGCACATAGATTTCTTTTTCTTTTTTGTGAATTCTGTTTTATAATGTTGTACGATTTTCGTATTGCGAAATAACCTTGACAGAAGAAACGAGTCTTCAAAAACATAACAATATTCAATTATTGTACTGGTATATATATATATATATATTTATTCTGTATAATCGTTTTATACTTATTTTATTCCAATTTTTTTCTTCCATGGAATAAAATCTTTAGATTGGAAATATTTTTAGGAATGTGTGTACAAATAATACTTCACTGAACTGAAAGATACATTAACCTCAATTAATTGGTGCAGATTTTTACACGGTATTCTAACTATATATATATTTATATGTATATATAGTAAAAATTAATGTTATATATAGACTTTTTTTTATTTACATATACGAAAAATTATTTGTATTTTGATATTTTTGGAATTTATCTTCAAGTACTGCAGTTAGTGATTTCGTTTTCTTAGCTTATTGATTGATATCTATTATTTGCTATAATATTATTTTATTTTGCTTCATTATTAATTTTCCATTTTTTATTCTGATTCATGTGACAAGGAGAAATTTGTTACATTTTTTTCTGCATATCAAATGATACAGTGACTTTTATAAAACTTTCTGTCAAATGTAAGTGATATTCCATAAAATAATAATATTCGTGACTTTGACATTAATATTGTAATAATGATTAAGAAAAAAATTTGCAATGAAAAAATTTTCAAAGATAAAAATCGTGCTATCTTTGGAAACAAAGCGTGCGAACGTGAAAATTAAAGTGACAAACCGCTTTTGATTGAAAACTATAGCTTTGAACATTTTTTGATAATTTATTCAAAGAGAAAAATCGTATTGATTAAGTTTTCAAATTATTCTGATTGGTCCTTTAATTGAAAAACTATTCCACAGCTTTAGAAAAGTAATTATTTTCTCTCCTAAGTAAAACAAGAGCATCAAAGACCAGAAAATTAATTTTTTATTTTTTCCTCAGTAATTAGTGTTACAAAAAGTGGGTATTGATTAATTAATTTCGAATACGTGTGTAAAATATTATTTTTCCCCATTTTCGCAAATTAAATTAAGAAAATAATAATGATTTTAGTGTAAATTTCGAAGACGATTTGAAAATTCGCGCAAAAATGAATTACCAATTTACCAACAGTTGCACGTCAAGTTGAAAATTCATCTTTATCTCTTATACTGTACACATATTGTATAGCAGGGCACTGACGGCGCGACGAACCGTTGTGGCTATACAACAGCTGTTACAAGTGTTCTGACAGTTCATGTCGCAATAACTCCCTGTCGTTTTATTCACCCATATATACTTTTAATTAAAGAGTTTATAAGGATAGAAACTTCCCCCCTAAATCCGAGATAATAATAAATATACTTTAAGAAATATACAAGTTACAGATTAAATAAGGTTCGTATTTTGGGAAAAAAAAACCAACAGTTCTTTGTTCTTTTATTTAATATGTCAGATCATCTTCCTCCTGTCAGATATAACCGCTCTCTTCTCTAATTTGTTTACCTATCCGCTCACTATAGTTAAAATTATTCATTAAATTATCTCCATTAACTCTTTAGTTTTAATGAGAAAATGCATTAATACCTCGAATTATGTTCTCGTTCATAAAACATACAGTTTTTTTTAAATCAATGCGCTCCATATTATTTCTCACAATTCGTCAATGAGAAATCTTTTACAATGAAAAATATTTCTTTGTGTTTATTTAATTTATGCATGAGTTAGTTGGAATTTTGTATTTATATTAGAAAATAGGGTTATTAGGTTCGATACTCTGTGTAGTAGCGTGAAAATTGTTATTCTATGAAAAGTGTGTGACATAAGACATTAAAACATTCGTATTTAATTTTAATATAATATTTTTTTTCCTACAATCAGACTCTTTATTATGATACAGATTTTTTAAGCTTGAGTTAAATGGTACGAATAATTAACTTAATACTTCGACTAGTTTTCATTTTTTAATAAATTATTATTATTTGATTTATTTTCTATGTTAAAAAAAATGGTGAATGTTAGTTTTTAAATATGCGTACGATTTCAGGTGGCTATAAGAAGAATTGTAGTTTAAATTTTTTCGGGCGAAGATTTTTCTCCATAGGTACGTGATTACTGATTAGTGAAAATTGATTTGAATTTATTATTATTCCCTTGTATATATTTAAATTTCAAATAATTTTTGAATATTTAACTAAATTGAACTAAAGGAAAATCCTTTTTTTTTTGTTTGTAAAAGGTTTTCTAGCAGGATACTTTGCTGTAAATTGTAAAAGAAACTGAATCACTGTTCAGCTATGTCAGTATTGAATCAAGGCAGTGAGGATGCAGTGGAATGTCCGCTATGCATGGAACCATTGGAAGTCGATGATTTGAATTTCTTTCCCTGTACTTGCGGCTATCAAATTTGCCGCTTTTGTTGGCATAGAATTAGAACTGATGAGAATGGTTTGTGTCCCGCTTGTCGCAAGGCCTACTCTGAGAATCCTGCTGACTTTAAACCCCTAAGCAAAGAAGAAATAGCAAAGTAAGAAAGATCAATTTTTAATTAATTTTTCTAAAGTGAAAAGGAAAAAATTTAAAAAAAAATGATTTGTAGATTAAAGGCAGAGAAGAGATTGAAGGATCAACAGCGGAAACAACGGGTGACTGAGAATCGCAAGCATTTAGCGAATGTCCGAGTAGTTCAAAAGAATCTGGTTTTCGTAGTTGGATTACCAATGCGGCTGGCAGATCCAGATGTAAGTTTTTTAATTTATCGTACTGCCTTGATGTAAAATAATTTCTATTTTTTGTCCTAGGTTTTAAAAAAACATGAATATTTTGGAAAATTCGGAAAAATTCACAAAGTCGTAATAAATCAAAGTACTTCATATGCTGGATCACAAGGTCCGAGTGCTTCGGCATACGTAACTTATCAGGTGAGTCGAATGATCTTGAGTTTGAAAAAATTCTTTCAAACAACTAAATTTTCCTGTAAATTTCATTTTAGCGTCAGGAAGATGCATTGCGCGCTATAGAAGCTGTAAATAATATCGCCGTGGATGGTAGGACAATAAAAACATCACTGGGTACAACAAAATATTGCTCACATTTCATGCGCAATCAAAGTTGTCCGAAGCCTGATTGCATGTATCTACATGACCTTGGTGATCAAGAAGCGTCATTCACGAAAGAGGAAATGCATCAAGGAAAGCACCAAGAATACGAAAAGAAATTAGTGCAATCTCTACATGCCAACACATCCATTCAAAGGTCAGTCACCAACGAATCACTCGATTAGATCCAAATTTCTCCAACTATCCTAACTTTGTGAAAAAAATATTTTTTTTCAGAAAACCCACACCTTCTCCACCGGCGTCAGGCAATGTTGTTCAAAATACCGGAATGTCAAATTCCCAAACCAAAGAAGCATGGCCCTCGTTACAGTCAGGTCAGACAAATTGTAAGTTTAGGCCAAATTCACCAATTTCCCCCGAGAAACAAAAACAATTTTATTAATTTAATCCAAAAAACATTTACACCTATTTTATTAATTTAATTTCTTTTTATTTTAGGTTCACAGATAAACTTTAAGGATCCATCTCTTCCTGTTGAAATTGCAAGTCAAAATAATGTTATTAACGAGAACACTACGAATATACAGCAAAATCTTTCATCACCAACAGTGCCAACGAAAAAGCAAAGCAATAATAACAATAATAAGGGGGAAAGTGGAATTGGATTTCGACGTGGCAAAAGTAATAGTGAAAGCAAAGTGCAAGCTGCACGCAATAAGCATAAAAATTGTCAGAATAAAGAAAAGCACAATGTGCGCGGTGGCACTACACAATCGTCAGATTTAAATAATGCAAGTGCCGAATTAGGCACACAAAATAAAACCCAATCTCTGGTTAATGGTCAAAAAGAAGTGAGAAATTGTTCAGCCGAATCATTAATAGAAGCAGAGCAAATATCTGCTAATCAACAAAATGTAGATAATGCACAATCACATCGTATGCAAGAGCCAGAATTAAAACTCAAACAACAATTTAACGACCTTAAAATAAATGGGATTGTACAAAGTGTAGATTATAATCATTTAGACAGAGATGGCGAATTACAAGGCGAACGATGTACACCAACTAGTACAATTTCCAGTTCCGATGATTCGAATGCAATTCACCAAATAGAACTTTTAAGTAAATTAAAAGAAGATAACGATCGTTCGACACTTTTAGGTTTGTATTTAGTTATTAATTAATAGAGTATTTATTATTATTATTATTATTAATAGAGAAATTGTATTTTATTACTATTTCTTCTTACAGGTTCGTCTCCAATTAGATGCAATTCATCACAGAATATAGGTCAGCAGTCTTCTTCTTCTTCTTCAGGATTATCTACAGACAATACTAATAGTTTTCAGTCTCAATTAAATCATCGAACTATTTTTCAAACAGATAATAATAGTTTCTTTAGCTCAAATAATTTCCATAAAGTTTCTACTTCCGTGCCAACACCATCCACAGCTCAAGCGGGTATGTAAAGCGAATTTGCTTAATTATATTAAAAAATAAAATAAATCGGAATTTTAATGTTCTCTTTTGTCGACAGCAAATTCAAGTGTTGATTGGATGAATCTAGGGCATATTTCAATACCGGACTCTTTACCAACTGTGTATTCAAGCGAAGACTGGCAAGCGGCTTTTGGTTTTCAAAATGAATCGCCACAACCCAATCGATTTATAAATAAACCCAATAGAATCAACACACCGAGAGTACCATTCCACTCTGAAGATTTTATAGTCGATGATACGTACACGAATTCTCAATATCCCTCGAATTCATCAACTATTGTATCGAATATACTCGTTAATTCATCGGCCACGAAATTTATGGCTGATTTTCAACAAAATTCGTTGCAACAAAGACTCGTTATGCAGGTAAATGGAAAATTCATGTATAGTTGTAAATTTGTTATTTTAAATAATTTATTATTATTTTTTTTTATTATCATTGGCTATTTTTAACTTAAAATGAAAACGCGTTTATTTTAGGCTCAACAAAACTATGAGAATAGTGAGTATTTGAAACAAAATGGCTACACTTCCTTAAATAAGGTTCAAACACTTCACGATGTGGGACCCAGTGTGAAAGCAGATGATGAACTTGGTTTTGATCCATTCCACGAAACACAAAAAGCGTTGGCTGAGCTCATGGAAAATGAAATTCAAATTCAACAGCAGAGACTTTTCCAACAGCAACAACAGCAATTGAAAGAGAGAGAAGATAATCGAGTGCAACTTCAGTGTACTCTGGGTTCTCAACACTTTTCTCAGGTATTTAATTTTTTTCTATTTCAGGCTTCGCACTTATCTACTGAAACCTACTATTTACTACTTTTTTTTCAAGTTACGCTACTATTTTTAGATTTCGGCCACTTAAAGCTACTATTTCTGTTTTTTTCAGTATTTTCACTACTTTAAATTCGCTAATACTAGAAAACAAAAAACTATTCTCAAAAATGTTAATCAAATTCTTTTGAAACGATTAAATGATATTTATAAATATTGAAATTCTTTCATGAATAATAACATTCGTTGCAGAAATTCAATTTATTTGCATTAGAATAAGAAAGAAGTAAATATTTTTTATTAAAATTAGAAAAAAGTGAGGAAAATGGAAAATAAAATATAGAACAGAATTTTCATCAGTTTTATAAAGTTTCTAAAACGTTGGTTTTTTAATAAACAAATAGAAAAAAATTTTTCGTTCTTCAATTTAGAAAAAGCAATCACACAATCTAATTATTCTTTTTTCTTCAGGTTGCACACCTAGCACATCTCCAGCAGCAAGCACAACAACTGCAGAGCTTACACGCTTTGCAACAATCGCATTCCTTATTATCGCGATTACCTCAAGATTTTATTCAACAAAATTCTGGTCAAGGGACAATTACAGTGGCTCAATTAGGTCAACGAAGTCGCTTACCGCCTCCGGGCTTCCCCGGTTCATCACCAAATCACATGAATTCATTTGGCCTTGGAATACCCCGCCCAGCACCTTCAAATAATACATTTTCCGGTTTGTAACTCAAAATTCTACAGATAATTTACGAATATTTTTGTTTTCCAAATAAACAAGAAATTCTAAAATTAAAATTTTCAGATTTACTGATGTCTACTGGTAATAAAATGTTGCCATTCGTAAGTCATTCGTCCGGTGGATTATCATCAGGACAAGCACCTCATCACACTCCCTATCTTTTAAATCAGAATTCAGTTCTCAATTCACAAGGTAATTTCTAGATTCTAGATCTCTTTTTGTTTTACAAAAATTCCTTCCTTCAACCGAGATGAATATATATATATTGTCTAAAAATATGAAAAAGTGTATTTAAAAAATCAATATCGACAAAATTGGGCACAGCGATTTCCAAAAACAACTCAATTTCTAATCACTTTTTCAAAACAATTGAGGAAAAAAAAAACCTATCTACGTAACTCTACAAAATTATTTTATGCCCCAAATTTTATTTTGTTCATCATTTAAAAAAAAATCGTATTCCTTGTATTAAAACAAATAAATTATTATTATAAAAAGTTCATTTTTTTACTTCTTATTTAATGAGTTCTGGAACAAAATTATTGTATGAATGCGAAAGACCAACGTGGAAGTAAAAAATAAATATTTTCTAAAAATACCAAAATTTATATTTTATCGATGGAAAATGTAAATTAAATTAAATCTACTTTTAATTTGATCGAAGATGAATCGTGATCGAATTTTAATCTATCAAATAGTTCGTAAATAATTGAGATTTAAAAAAATACATTTACACTTCTACTTAATAACTAATTTCAAATTTAAAACCAAGTTTAAAGAGTTAAAATAAATTCGCAATTTAAGTGAACATTAAACTTTCTTCTTTCTTAATTTTCGAAAAATTGCATTTTTTTGTCAAATTAATACCTTGGTTGAAGGTGTAAATTTGTTTTTTTTTCTTTTTATTTAAAAGAATATCTATTTTTTGAATAATATTTATTTTTTTCGATAATAAACCTTTTAAAATTGTACGCGTACATGTTTATTAATTGATTTTGTGTTTCAGGGACCGAAACATCACAGACGTAAGAATACGGCGTAAGCTGGCATCTTACAATTAGTGTTAAAATATTTGCCAGCATTTTGTGCTATATTTTACAGTCTAGTAAAGTTAATTGCAAACAAAATATTTAATTTTGAATAAAAGTGTGATGAGAATATAAAAGAAATCACTATGTACAATTGAAGACTGCTATTTAAAAACTCGCTAAGTGCTATTTCAAATGTTGTCACTTCATAAATTTTCTTTATATGCTACATTGTATTTAGATACATGAATTGTTTATTATTATTATTATTATAATTATTATTATTATATTATTAATATTATTATTATTATTATTAATATCAGATATTATTATTAATATTAATATCAGTTATTATTGACATTTTTTTCAAAAAAAGAAACAATCATTATTTAATTAAAAATTAATCTTTGCATTAAAAATATAATTTTCAAAAATTAGTTTATAAAACGCGAATATTGCTTTAAAATTTTCTTTTAAAGTAACATTTTATTGAGCACATTATACGAAAAAGAGAAATAACACAAAAAGCATTTTCACACTTAACATAGTAAAAGAAAAGTTGAGTACACACTTGTTAAATAATTTTTAACATATATTGAATCTTCTTATCCAGTTGTACCTGATAAGAAGACTTTCATGAAAGTCAATCAGAAATTGTCTCGTTCTATATTATTAATCATTTTGCAATGCATTAATGGTTATAACTTTTTTTTTTATTTTACCGCTCTGTTTCAAAATTATGAAATAAAGAAAAATTTTAAAAACACTGTAATAAGCAGTTGATAGTATTAGGATTAATTTATATTTAAATAAATAGTTGTGACCAAAAAAAAATAATTGTTATAATATTCCATTGTTTTCGATATACACACAATTTTTTAATTCAACTGCTATTTATTCTCTTTTCATTTCGTTTAATTAATGATATTTCTGTAAAGCAACTTTAGTTTTGAATTTACATCGTCATGAGTCTTCTTACCAGGTAATATAAATATTTTCCAAACTTTTTATCTTTGAAATTCGGCAATTAAAAAAAAATTATTCTTTTCCTACTTAGCTTGGGGAAGTATTGTTATAAAAAAATGCATGCATAATTCAAGAATTGGTTCCTTTAAATTTTCAAATACTGCGTTAATTTCTATTACTTTTTATTTAATTGCGTAATTAGATTTAGACAAAACAGATTTGATACAATTTACAGCAGCAAAATGGTTGCAATGCTGCAGTTTCTGGAAATCATAAAGTTTATAATGTAGCTACACTTTTTTTTACATAACATTTTTCAAACATTTCATTCCTTTTACTTGAATCTATCACACATAATTAGAGCTAAAGAATAATTAAATACATTACAATATATAATTTTTAACTATTTTGGTATACATGTTCTTTTTTCTTGGAATGCACGAAGAAGAATAGTATAAATTCAGAATAATTTGTAAATTTTGCTTAGAATGATTTTAAAGCAAATTTGTAATTTGTGAAATTTAAAAATGCACCCTGTGTGATTGATAGGAAAGCTTTTTTGTTAACCAAGAAAAACAGTTAACTTTACCAAGAAATTATTAACAGCTTTAAAAGTATTTGTTCAATTTGTAATTTTACAAAACATTGTTACAGAATCAAATCGTGAATATTTAGAAGATTTTTACGAACTTTAATGTTAAAATATTTCTACAATTAAATATCCACGATTTATGATTTTGTACAGTTTGTAAAAATACAAAAATTACAGAAATTACAACTTTATATAAATTCTTGTGGGATTAGCAAATCTTTGATGGATATTTACAAGAGATTATTTCAGCCTTTCGAACTGCCTTCTAAGGTAAAATGGTTGTCAATTGTGCACCTCTTTTTCAAATCGTATTTATTTTGGCGATCACAGGACTGTGACAATTAGAAGAAATTAATCTTTCATCGCGCGAGCAACAGTAAACAATTTATTTCCCTCTATTTTACATAAGAAGAAGAAAACTAAAACTGTTACGTGGATGTCAAGTTCTGCTTTTAATAATCGCCAAAAAATGCCTTTCTTAGCATTTTACACACCTTCTTAATATATAAATTGCTAAAAATTCAGGAAATTTTTGTATTTTTCACCATTTTACAATTTTACACAAAAACAAAGTTCAACAATTGATTCTACTCACTGTCAATTTTTCACACAACACGAGCATTTTTGTTCATGAACTTAGGATTTAATTCTCCTTTTTCATTCGAATTGACGTCATTCTGTATATTATGGAATCACGTCCAGGATCCATGCTGGCAATAGCGACTGAAAAAGAAAAAAAGTATTTGAAATTCTGTACACTGAGAATAATTTTCTTTCATTTTAAGTACTTACTGCAAATGGCGAGGAGCGAGAAGAAGAATATAACGCCAAACCAAAGAATAATGTTGAAAATAACAGGATAGTCTTTACTGTATTTCTTTGCTAGATTCTTATCCACAGTCTGAAACAATTGATATTTTTTCGATTAATTAATATCACAGGGTTGCCACGCTTTTAGTCTTTTCAAATTCCCTGACATTTTTCAGGTTGAAAAACGGAATTTTTCCAGTTTTTTTAAAACTACGTTTATTATTAATAAGAAAATTATTGAAAACCTCAAGAATTCGATTATTTTCAAATGTAACACAATTCTTCACAAAAATCCAATTATGTTTCAAAATTGCAAAAATTTAAATACTCTTTATAAATAATAAAATTTTTCTCCGAAATTTAATTATTTTCAGTAAAATTTTAATAAAATTCTTATCAGAATTTGAATAGTTTTTAATATACAAAATTTTTATCGAATTTCTGGAAAAATTCAATTACTTAAAAAAAATTTATGATTTTTAGAGTGAAATAAATGAATTCTCGTAGAATTTTCTAATAAATAATTTTGAATATGGTATTCAATTGCAATCGAAAATTTTTACTGAAATTTATTGATTTTTATAATGATTTTTATAACAAATTTTATCAGAATTTAATTATTGTGTTTATTATTATTTATTGTCAAGAGACGAATTAAAAAAAATTAACAATAATTTTATTTTTCGAGAAATTCGATGAAAATTTTGTATATTAAAAATAATTGAAATTCTGCCAAGAATATTATTAATATTTGAGAAAATAATTGAATTTCGAAGAAAAATGTTATTATTTTATAAAGACAATTTAAAGTTTGACAAGAATTTTTGTAAATTTTCAGACTAATTTTATCACAATTGGGGTTTAAATAATTGAAATGTTTCGTGAAATTTTATTCAAATAGCAAACATTGAAAATAATTGAACTTAAACAAATTTTTGAAAACGATTAAATTTCTACGAAGAGTTTTATTAAAATTATTTTGAAAAAAATTAAATTGTCTCAAAAGAAATTCAGTGAAATTTTTATAAATAATTTAATTCTTTGAAGAATAAATAATAAAAGATAATTAAAAATAATTGAATTTCTGAGAAGAATTTTACTTTTTCTAAAAATAATTGAACTTCTCCAATAATATATGTATTTGCTTCAAAATTCAATTTTATTTTAGTGTTTTAACTAAAATTCTTCTACAAATCCATTATGTTTAAACAATCAATTAAATATATTTAAAAAATGGTAATAATTTTAGAAGAATTTTAGTTATTAAGGTTTTTTAAAAATCTAGGTTTTTAAATTTTTTTTAATGAAATTTGTTTAAAATTGAAGTTTTACAAAACTTTAAACGAAAATATTTCAAGTTCATCTACTTATAAAAATTGTAATTGCAACTCTTTTAAATTTGAATTAATTTTGAAATATTGAACTAAAATTAGATTTCAAAAATAAATTTCCCAGGATTTCGATCAACATTCCCTGACTTTTCCTGGTTTTTTCAATTTTTATAAAATTCCCTAACATTTCCAGGTTTTCCAGGTTTCCACTTTGCGTGGCAAACCTGTATTAATTATTATTTATATTTTGTTAATAATGAATTAATAAACATACCACTTTTGGAGCATCATTTTCATTTGCTTCTCGGTAGGCTCTATTTAAATTTACAGATCTAGTACGACGAACTTGACTCTGATCGTTGGTGAACGCAGCAGTTAGTACCTAAAAATATAGAATATAAGAGAAAAAAATAGTTTTCGTTCTGAAATTTCTAAACTTACTTTTCCATTGTACACATTAACGAATGACTCGCTGACATCATTGAGAGCATCGTTTAAAAGAGCAACTGCTTCGTTCGAAGAGGGTGAACCTTTCCCATGTAATTCAATGACTCGACTCAAGCCCGACACTACAAACCAATAGACATCCGGATTCAAGTCCTTGGTAGTTTTCGTTGATGTTATTTTATTAGCAATCTCTCGCAATAGTTGAACTTCCTCGAGGAACTTTTTATCTTCATCATATTTTAGACTCAAAAATTGCAGAGACGATGGATCAATGGGCATTGGTTTCAATTCGCCGAGGGAAGATTGACCAAGCTGTAAATAAAATTCTTTTTACCATCGTATGATTTCAAGTGAAATTAGTTGTGATTTCCGATTTTGATTTAAAGTTTAGACTTTGATTTTGAGGTAAAGTTTTCTTACAGCGTCGAGACCATCGCCGAGGTAAATTCTCACTAGAGTGTTATTATCGTCTTTTTTCCCTAAACGTCCAGTTAGAGCTTGCCATGTAGTTTCTTCATTTTCATCAGCATTGAGGGGAAATAGTATACCTCTTGTTGAATTCAGTGAATCCTTGCCTTCAACGGCAATTACAACGACAGCTTCGGGTAAATTGAAAGAATCAAGGATTGTCATGCCCTTCCAATTTCCCCTCTTCAACAAAACGAGAAAAATACACAATTAATGCAAAGTATTTAAAAAAAATGATTCTACATTATTAAAAAACAATCGCCTACTTGTTTCACAGTAAGTCCAAGGGCTGCCGAAAAAACTTCTTTTAAAAAACTTTGATCGACTTCTTCATTGCCATTGAATTGCACACTATTTGGATTATGTAAAATTATGAAATTTCCTTCGGCATTTACTGAAAAATATGTTATACGTTTAGAAATATAAATTAAAATGCATTTAGTCAAAAGATTTCTAGTGACACAGAAAGTAAAATATTTATTAAATTACAGATTAAATACATATAAAATATTACATATAAAATACTAGAATTACATATTTAACACTAGAACTGCTTTTTTTTCCTTTTTGAAATATTTTTTGTCAGAATTTTATACTTTTTCTATGTGAATGTCATGTTTTTTTTTAATTTTGTGTCAAATTGAAAAGTAAAAAAAATTAAATTACCTGCTGCAAGAATAAAAGAGATCAATGCCAAATTAAGTAACATTGTTGAATAAATAATAAACTATTTTTTTTTTTTGACAAATCAATCTATATATTTACAAACTGAAAATCTTTCTTTTCATTCAGGTGACTAAATCATGTGATTAATATAATAATATGTGACAGTGACTATGTGAAGGTGAGACCATGTGAGACTGCTCACTGTCCACCACACCTACTATTATGTCCTAATGGTGTGGACACAGCCTTAAGCGTCCAAGACGCAATAGTCTCACGGTGCGATTACAATTCCATGTTGCAGAGAAAACGTAAAGTTTCCCATCCTTTCCGTTTGTTTTCTGGTCTTTCTCTCACCTATATAACAGAGGCATTTGTCTCACTCTACATTCAAAAACGAAAAATGAGAAAAAAAGAGGAAAATTTAGAGTGAGACAAAGTCTGTCATAGGAGAAAGATAGGAATGGTTTTTCGAAAAGTGTGAACGAATCTTTATTGGCTAAACGTTTTTTCTTTTAGGCTGATTCCCGAATAGCTAAAAATCGTCTCGACTTCCAAGACGATTCGATGCGCGTACATACATTTCTGTTTACTGCGCATCAAAATCGAGACGATTTATCTTATTGTGGACTCAACCTCACGCTATTGCACCCTAATGGAGAGGTCACACCTTGGTTCCTCAAGTAGTATTTGTAGTGAAAGAGAGAGAAAATATTTTTGTCTCCTTTTAAGGCTAAAGCAGAATAGAATCTTTAACCAAAACCGTAAGAATGAGTTAAAGAAGGATAGGTGTATTGTTTATCCTTCTTTAACTCATTCTTACGGTTATTTTGCTTTGGCCTTTATTTTATTGCTGCCTGCGCGGGCAGTCGAGTTGTGACCGCACCTTAAGGATCGAAAAAAGCGACATGAGAGTGAGCGAGAAAAACATAAAGAATAAAGGGAATAATAACAAAGAAAAATAAACTTCTTTCTCTAAAAAACAACACATTATTACTGAAATTAATTTTAATAAGTAAAAATAAATATACAATTTAACTACTCAAACGTAAAATAGACAAATAGAAATAGAAAAAGAAATAAGAAACGTAAAATAGAATAATAAACATAAGTTGAAAATTTTCACTATTTTGTGAAGATATTGAATAATGAGATCGTTGTTTTATGAAATGATAAATCTATTTGTACACCATGTCAATCATGAGAAAGGATATGGTGGTTTTCTTTCTTTATACGCATATATACACATTTATACATTCTTTAAATCGGATCAATCTGTCAGCACTGTAAAATTGCAAATATTTTCTAAAATTAGTGTCATTTTTCTTCCCTTCGCTCAAAAAAAAAAAAAAAAAAAACTCAACCCCAAGCTTGACTTTTGCAATAGTGAATAATTAGTTTCCCATCAGTTCCATAACAATCGAAGAGATTTTGAACCGTTTGATCTGGAGCTGGCGCAAATGTTTGATTTATGTAGAGAAACTGCAAAATAGGTTAATTCACTTGAATGTCACAATATTCTATTTAAAATCATCATCAACATTATCAGTGAAATTTAAATATAATTTAAGTGTCAAAGATAGTAATTTAAGTGTCAAATTTTAAATTTGAACTTACTAGTCTTTCATTCGGTTCTAATTTGATATATTTTTTAATAAATTCCCCGACAGAACCAATGTGCTTATCAGGATTTACTGCCCACTTTTTCTTCTTCATAATAGGCGCATCCCCAGCGGCCTTTAATAAAATATCGACTAAAAAAAGAAATGTAAAATTATTTTCAATCTCATTCTGTCAAGTAATGTTTGGAATTGAAATTACTTTTTGCTTTATCCTTGGCAGAAATTTGTGGATTTCCATTTCCTGCAAAATTTGTTTCCACGCAAGCCGTGTCTTGTGGTTCGTCCAAATTTGTCGTGTCTGCTGTGACTGGATTGTTTTTTGAAAGATCTTCACTCGCTGAATTACTTTCCTCATCGGCCATAACTTTAATAAGTTAATCTACAAAACACCATTGACGAGACTGAATTTACATATAATTAATGAGAAGATTGACTTAAATTTTTCCTTCTACAATTATAACGTGAAAAAGAAAGAATAATATTTATGTATTTATCTAATAATATATCGATTTCAGTTGATGCATGTTTTATATCGAAATATTTTACACTTTTCGGAACAAATTTTACCAAACTATTTTTGACCCGTCTTTGACCCATTCTATGACGGGAACTATGTGATTATTGACAAGAAAATGTCATTGAATACTAAAAGTACGTTTATTATATACTTGGAAAAACTTACAACAACAATAATTGAAGATTAGTTTCAATTCATTCTTTGAAAATAGTTTAACAGTGCAACAATTACCTAATGCTTGCTAAATATCGATTTCTTTGTAAACAAATAAAGTGACACAGCTGTCGGTGCACGTTGATAAATTTTGACGTTCGTGGAATAGTGGCGCTTGGGTAGCTGCTTTAAACCGCGTGTTTTTCAAGAGAACCAAGAGAAGAATCTCGGTGAGAAGAGGTTAATTGAAAGGAATTAAAATGATTTCACAAAATTTCAAAAAAGTCATTCATTTGGAGTCGTCATAAATTTTCAATTCAAATCAAGTCGTTTCAATACGCTTTAAATCTTTTTGTTAGAATATGAATTAAACTGTCGACAATATTTACTAACGTTGATTACTGTGGTCCATTTTTTATTAAAGAAAAAAGATTTCGCAATCGTACAAAAAAAAAGAAATATTCAATTGGTCCCAACTCCATAATGACAATAAAAACGGAATTAAATTGATTTCAACTCAACCTAACCTAAAAATTTTTCAATTTTGGCAAAGTATTAAAACAAATATAAATGTTTTGACAGATAAATTTTTTAAAAGGAATTATAATTTATATAACTTCAAAAATGACTTTACGTTTGAATTACGAAATGGTTAAGAATTGATCGATATTTGTAAACATTTTAATTATTTTCAATTCAGCTCTTCTCACAGAGAAGTGTGTGGAATTTTTTTAATTTGATTTATTGATTTGTTTCTTGTGAGCTTTTTTAACCGTTTCAAACTGAATTAAATTAAGACTGACAGTCTTTTCAACTGATAATAAAATCCCTGCCAAAAATATTCCACCGCCTATTAATAGAATTAAGGGCAGAATATCAATAATTTCCACTGAGGTCCAGCCATCTTTGTTCTGAAATTAATATTTTTCAGTTATAAAATAGAAAGCAAATATATGTAATATGTAAGAAAATATTTTGACTTGATCGTTGTATCGAAATGACAGCATTCGCCGAGTGCTTATTGTTCTTTACGTTTTTACATTTACGTGTGTTATTTATTTAGTTTTCCGTTTATATTTATTTTAATTTTGACTAGTTGCAATGTAATCTGAATTGTAATATTCAGTCCGAAGAGGATACTAAACCACATACCATCGACATATTTTTTATTTTTTCATTCTTTTCATTATATGACATAAGTCTTTTTATGTTTTATACCTTCCTATTGATCGAATTTCTTTTTATCAAATATAAATTAAATTTACTTTTGTCGGTTGTACAGCCCACTCGATGCTAAATAATCGCTGGAGAATTCCACTGTCTCTCATCATGAGAAGGCTGTGAAAACATGTTATAAATAAGCATAAATTAATATTATAAATAAATTTTTGTTTTTTTTTTGTTTTGAACGCACTTGCTGTTGATGATTCCTTTGTACGGGCTCCATTTTCGAACAGCCATTCCAATAGTGGTCTGCATCATAACATCCAGAGGTTCAAGAATACAATTCACTCTTGGCTGTAAAACAGCAACCATGTTGTCCATTGCCATAAAGGCATAATTCTCTTCCTCGCAGACTTTTTTCAAACCCTCAAAATAATTTGGTGGCAAATCATCACGATCGAGTATTTCATCGAACATCACTTGGAGAATCTTGTCTGAAGTGTTCTAAATATGTATGTTTGAAAAATTAAAAGCAGCTTTAGGCAAAAAGATAAATTTTCGAAGTTCTTTTTCTAAATTCGTGCCGTCTTACTTGAAAGAAGCTAAAATCGGCCGAATTGGAAATAACGCCAAATCTGTAAGTTCCGTCTTTTAATAATCCTTCCATTGTTGTGAATGGCATTATAAAAACTTTGACCGCTAAGAAGCTGATCAATGCGGCAGAGTAAGCAGCAAGTATGACAACGGCCGTTACATGGATAACCAATTGTATAATCATTACAGTATCCAAATCGCTAGGATCCATCCCTACAAGTCGAGAGTGGAAGAAAAAATATTATTTTTACCACCATCAATATAATAAAGTTCGTTTAGATTTATATTTTTACTTTTACTTTCGAAAGGAAGAGTAAAATTGGAATCCCTATCAAACTTTTTCAAGCTTAAAATCATTGTCCTGTAAGTTAATAATTAGAATGTTTTCAATCCCAATTTGTTTGAGAAACATTTTAATAAATACTCTATAGGAATGAAAAATATTTTCAAGAAATTGAAATTTTAAATCCTTTTTTCAATTTTGAGCTTAAAAAAGTTATAATCGGTTCTTTCCCTGGAACAATTAATTTTCACCTTGATTACAAAAAGCTCCAAAGACAAGGAATGTAGTCTCGGAAAATGTCATTCGATTCCTGACTTGTTTGAGAATTTTCGTTTCAGTGACGACCTTAACAAAGGAAATCGAGGCACTCGAAACGATAATGAGAATTCCGAGTGAATACCAAATACCCGATTGAAATGGAGCCGTATAGGCCTTCCATTTAACAGCAGTGAAAGAAGGCCTCTTTATGTAAGTTCGACACCTGAAAATTTGTACCAAAGTCAAAAATAGGCGCAGAGAAAATTTTCATGTTTATATTTAAATCTAAAAATTTGCATGTTTTAACAAACTTTGTTGTATAGACTGGAGTCGTGTACTCAACGTCCTCTAGTCTGTCTGTTGCCATCATCAACTCAGCGGCTATCAAATCCACTTCATTTCTCGTCAACATTCCAATTGCACCGATCCAAGATCCATTGCTCATGCGTAGTCCCCATTCGCGAGCTTCTTCGAACGTAAATCTAGAAAAATAGAGTTTTGTTAATTATATTTCTTCTCCATCGAGATTTTTATAAAAAACTAAGTAAAGTTTAATGTTTTAAAGGTCTAAAATGAAAATGACTGAAAACAAAAGCTAAATTTCATCATTCGCGTTCAATTTCACATCTATTCTTATAAACAAAACTTAAATTGTCATAAATTAGCAGTTCATCAACATGTTTTTACACTTTTTGGAAATTTTTAAATAAACAATTTGATCAAAATGAGGCATTTTCTATTTCAAAATTCGTACTGCTACCGAATTGTGAATGAAAACGGAGTTTGCAAATTAAGTCATGAAAATTTTTAAAGGAAGTGATTGAACAATGTCTGGGGGTAAAGTACTGAGAATATTTAATGCAACACTACGAAATCGAGGGCCAATTTGTCAAATTAGACGATATTATGAACGAAGACGAAGAAAGGGAGATGGTACAAAAACGGACATCTTCGAGGAAAAGGGTGCTGCCAGTCAGGAGGAGTACTTTCGAAAAGAAACTGCCAGACAGTTGAAAAAATTAAGGCTGAATTTGGAAAAAAGTGACGAGTTAAAAAAAGCGAAAAAAGACGGAGAAGAAAAGAAAAAATCCAGTTTGAACAAAACGAAGAAGTAAGAAAGGATTCAACATGATACACAGAAGGTACAACAATTAAAGTTAGCAATTATAATCTACAATCAATACAATCAATTAATTAACAATTTATATTCATTAATTAACCATTAATTAACAACTAATAGTAGGTAAGATGAAAAAAAAATCTTACGTGCAGTTCATACCATGACCCAGAAGGGAAACAACTTTGCCAAAAAATCCATTCAGTCCCACCATTTGTCCGAATTGATTACGCACAATTAGCGACACTGGAGGATCCTATTGACATTAGATAAATTAGTGTTAATCCTAACAATTTGTATAAAAAATAAATTCTTCATAAAGAACTGTAAGAAATGACGAAACACCTCTATTGACGAAACACGTAAATTTTGACCAAACAAATCTCCCCTTCGTTGGTACAATCCGAGCTTAGGAGTTGTGACTCCAAACTGCAAGTTCCAATAACCAAAGACAGATATTCGCAATTCTCGTTCTTTGTCGATTTGATAAATTTCTGTTAATGTTGCTTCATCATCGGTACTGCTTTTCTCGACAACCAAAAATATGCAGTCAAATGGTATGTAGATATTTCGAAAAAACGAGTCAATTGTCGTATTTTCGCGAAAGAATATTATCCAAGTGGGATAGGCCATTGATATCCAAGGGGAAATTTCCTGTACATGAATAAAATGTGCTCTCAATCAATCGCAATGGAAAAAAATTAAAATTATTTCTATACACATTGGAGACAAATAAAGAGTAACTTTTACCACTTTTGTAGCAAAACATTTTTTGGCAACTTTTAGTACATTTTGGAGTAAATTTTACTACGTTCGAAGTAAATTTTACTAATATTACACAAAGAATACTTTGAACTTGGTAAAATTTACTTCGAACGTGGTAAAATTTACTTTGAACGTAGTAAAAGTTACCAAACATACTTTACCAGAAATATATAAAAGTAGTGAAAGTTACTCCATGTAAAAAGTAAAAAATTATTCAGCAACATTTTGAACACTAATATTTATAATGTTTATTTTTTTAATACAAATATTATAATGTTTATAACATTCATTAATACAAATATTATAATGTTTATAACATTTATTAATACAAATATTATAAAAATTAGTGTTCAAAATGTTGCTAAATAATGTTTACTTTCCCGTGCAAACTTTCTAAAACATTATTATTGGAATTCAATCCTCTTTTAAAACTTTTTAAATTTCATTAAATATTATTATTAAGTGCGATGCTATTTTTTACTACACCCGCATGTTGAGTAATAAAAAAGTCTTAAGATTGGAATTATTGTAAGAACTTTATGTATGTCGCGGTATCTTTTATACTTTTTCCGCAAACAATTCCAATTCGTTAGGTATTCTTAAAAAGTACGTTTCAAATGGCAACGAATTGCTATACTATAAAAAATGTGGACCAATAATCAAAAATTGATCCAAATTGTATAAAAAATTTATGATACTTTATAAAGAAAATTATGATTGTAACAAGAGAAGTAGAGAGAATAGAAAAAGTGTTTGTCACCATGAAACTTTGTAAGATCTATATATTATGTCAATTATTTTCAAACCGTTTCCTTAAAGTTCGTTATTTTTAAATTGCAGAAATATTTCCTATATTTACATCAGCAAATTCAATCTTGAGTTCATCAGAGTCATTCAACAGGACAAAGAGAGGCCGTTTTAGATTAAAGTAACCGATTCCAATCTGTAATATAAATTTTAAATTAAATTTTGTTTATATAATTATATAATTTTGTTTATATAAATTTGCTTACGTCTGTTTTTAAAGTATGTAGATTCATGGTAGCCGTACGTATGTATAATTGACTGAGATAACGTTGGAGATCCTTGAGATAGCCAGTTTCGCCTAAATCTGTTTCAAGAAAGCAAAAATGTTTGCTTGTAAATTTAAAACGATTAAAATTTTTGAAAATTGAAAAAAAATTCTAAAGACAAAAAACATTTTTCTAGTAACAATTTTTGCATACCTTGGGTTTCCATTGGATGTTGAATAGTGTGTAACAAAATAATGCAGGTATTGTTAAAGTACAAATGTATTCCTTCGATAATGTTCTTATAAACACTCAAAGGTCTAATTAATTGTGCAGACGAAGACATTGTAATTATTAAAACACCTAAAGTCAATTTGCACAAAGCTTGCATTATGATTTTTGAGATTTAAACCAAAATTACTCTATCTCTTTAAAAATTCAGAGTAATTATTTTTTGTACTCTTCCTCCCTTGGACCTAGAAACTTGTGTTACTATTTTTTAAAGTAATTTTTGAATTAAATCGACAAAAACAATAGTTAAAGATAATTTTCGAATAAAATCGACAAAAACAATAGTTAAAGATAATTTTCGAATAAAATCGACAAAAACAATATAGTTACAAATAATTCTTGAATGAAATCGACAAAAACAGTAGTTAACGATAATTTTTGAATAAAACCAATAAAAACAATAGTTGAAGATATAATTTTTGAAATAAAATCGACGAAAACAGTATAGTTGAAAATAATTCTTGAATAAAACCAATAAAAACAATAGTTGAAGATATAATTTTTGAAATAAAATCGACAAAAAGTAGTAGTTGAAGATAATTTTCGTATATAAAATCGATAAAACCAAAAGTTGCGAGTCTTGTAAAAAAAAATCGACAAACTTGATTTGAAATAAAATATTATTTACTATATATGACAAGTTGCTTCCTAATTTGCCAGAATTGATTTATCTTTAATCGCCGTTTTTCGAGGCCCTATCTATATTTATTCATCTCGATGTCCCCTTTGCACGCGTCTATATAATTTAAAATAAATAAATTTAAAGCGTGTACTTTCAAATCTAGATTATATATTATCATAAATAGCTGTATTTCGTGTTTGCAATAAGGTCATTAGAAAAAAAAAAACAGTAAATAAAGCTCCCAGTGTTTGTACAAGTATTTCCAGTTCTTTCAAAAATCGACTAATTCACATTATTGACGTTTGATTTTTTTATGGGCAAATATTTAGTCGCTCAACTTTTCATTTAGTTCCAATCACAATTTCTAGTTTACTTAATGTTAATAATTGAAAATTGTTGTTTTAGTTCTTATTGTATTCGTCATATTTTTTGTTACCATTTTCTACAGAAAATTACATTTTTTTGTTTTTCAAATTTATCTAAAGCCAAAAATAGTACTATTAATATTATTATTATTAATATTATTAATATTATTATTATTATTAATATTATTACTATTATTATTTTTATTATTATTGGGGTTTGATATTATGGTTACATTTTAATTATTAAAGAACTGATTTTATTACAGACCAGTTATTATCATAGTAACCCTATTATTGGTTTTACTATTTGGTTTTTTTTAATGCACGAAAAAAAAAATTGTTACGTTGACAAAAAGATTGTTAATATAGAACTAACAAATTTATTTTGTTGTCCTGACAGTTCAAATTTGTTCTAATAACAATTTAAATTTGTTATAATAACAATTCAAATTTGTTCTAATAACTTTAAATCTGTTGAGGTAACAAATATTTTGTAACAAAAAAAGAATTTGTTAGTTCTTTAATAACAATTCTTTTTTTTCGTGTAAATAAATAACAAACAAAAAAATAGACGCAATCATATTAGGGAAAGATTTATTTAAATTTTGCTACAATTAAGAGCAACTGATTTTGAAGCAAAAAGTCAACAAATGATTTTTAAACCGATTCAAACTTGGAATATTATTTCTTCTTCTTCTTCTTCGGAAGCTTCTAGAAGAAATGTATATCAACATGTAAGTAAATAGCATTTAAGATTTTCCTTCTTATTACGCTCATATATAATAACAATTCATAGAGTCGAAGCGCTTGCGCTGCATGTTTCTTGCAAAAAAAATAAAAAAAAAAATAAACTCAGACCAAGAACAAGTTATTTATAGTGATAATAACTGTATAAGAGTCACTAACTTTGAGTAACGTGGCTTATACACAATTAAAAGTTTATAACATAAAGCTTGTAAAATAAAAAAATTATTTCCCTCTAAAACTTGATATTGAATCTCCATCATGCGCCGTTGCAGAATCCTTCTACTCTTCGCATTCGCAATTTTTCTCATCTCTTCTAAGGGTAACTAATATTTTATTAATTGATTTACAAATTATTTTTTCTTCAACAATTTTGCCATATTTCTGAACTGTAAAAAACACTAAAAAAAAATTGCTCTTACAAGCAGAGTTTGCGGATTAGTAAATCCATAAAAAGTTACGGATTTACTAATCCGCAAACTTTGCTTATAAAAGCAATTTTTTTTAGTGTTTTTTACAGTTCAGAAATATGGCAAAATTGTTGAAGAAGAAACATTTTCCTTGAAAAGTTAATTTTTTTTAAAAATAAATATAATAGAAGGTGTAGCTGCTGAAACTGCGAAAGCTCAAGCCGAGGCAGGAACCGAATTGACGGCTTTAATGACAACACTACGGCCCCTGGCTCAAATTGTCATGCAATTGGCTCGAACTTATGTGGAAAATATGTACGGCGTTACATTTCCTTGCACTCTTGTATCAATAACGCCATGGAAAATAAAATGTACTCCATTGAAAAAAAATTAAATACACAACATGTATATAATGTATTGTAATTGAAAAAGAATACATCCTCTATATCATTCGAAAATTGCATTATTATATTTATTACAGCAAAATGTTAGCAAAAATTCTTATTTTTCCCTAAAACTGTGCAATAATGCTATTATTTAAAATTATTATTATGCTATTTTTTAAAATTTATTATCGACACAGGTCACTATGTCGATGTTCAGAAATTAATTGCCGTAGGGTACCTGAAATATGCTAATTGCATTTTAAAAAAAAAAATTTCTTGACGTTTACCTCATTAGGGATAAATTATTTTAAAAGTTTTTATCTTGAAATTAGCTAAAACGGTTGTTGTAATTAACCATTTGGAAAAATTAAAGAAACGAAATTTTTGAAATTCGATGGTTACTACAAAAAATGGAACAAAAAAATTGTTACAAATATTAACGCTTTTATATGCTAAACAAAATGTTACTATTTAGCATATTCTGAAAATCCTAAATAGTAGCGAAGAAATCTTAAATTTCTGAAGTGTTCTTTCTTCATCCCAACGAATAAAATTAGTAGCATCATATCTGAGAGAATTCTAAGCTCGGAACTAATTATTCAATAAAAAATCCCTTTTGAACTTGGTTCTTAATGATTAATTTATTATTATTATTATTATTATTATTATTATTATTAATAATAATGAATAATCATTAATAAGCTTCATTGGCTCATCGTTCAACATTATTTATTAAAAAAATATTATTTATGTTTCCTTATTGACTCATCGTTACAATATCATATTTTACTTAGGGATTAGATTGAAAAGAATGCGGCGAAGGATATAAAAAAGAAAAATATAATTAACGAAAGATAACACGTACGGTTCGGCTAACCGAACTTGCTCTACTGATAAAACTAGCCTCTTGACGTCACCCACTGCAAATGTTCAATAATACTAGTATTTAACTACACTCACTTTGCATTTTCTTCAATTTGCCTTCCTCAGGATACATCATATCATATCATTTAACGAACAATTAAAGTGCGAAATTCCGCAGTTGAAAACTTCCGCAATTCAGGTGAAAATTCTAATCCAAACGTTGGCTTGACTTTAAATGTTAAAAATTAATATTCGAACCTATAATATTAACATTATTTCTTTCTATGTATTCACCAGGATACGATTATGTAAATATAAAAATTCGAACCGTATGTATATTGCTTCAAATTTTCAGTCACTTAATATCTCGATATTATTTACACTGGTTTCCGTATTTTTTTGTTTCATGATAAGTAGTTTCAATTTTAATCAAATTTTAGGTTCAAAAATAAGGACATAGATTTTATTTTGAAAAAAATATATAGGAGTAGAAAATAGATAAGGAACGATAAAGTATGTATGGCTTAACATAAATCTAAATGTTCACTAAAAACCAAGAGTGGTGGGGTTGGAAGTTAGACATGTAATTTTAACAACTTGCTCATTAGACTTTTGTTTGTGAACAGGAGATAGGATGATACTGAAAGAATTAACAATCTTGGTAGTCCTCTGGACTTGCTTTCTCAGCATCTCTGCAGCTCCTCCGAATAGTAACGAAGTCATCGCCAAACATGATGAGCAATCGGATAAACCTGACAACACTACATCAAGTAGGTCATTGTACAATAGGTACAATAGTTAATTAACTATTGTACAATAGTAAATTAAATATTGTACCTCTTTTGAAAACTGTACCAAAACGGTTATAGTATCCTACAAATTTTTTTCTAACACCCACTAATTGTTTGTTTCAGAGAAAGATCTACAGACGCCAGGTGATACAAATAAGCCATCGAAGTTGGATGTACCAGCTAGGTTAGCATATAAAATAATCAAGTACAGTTTTATCTATGGAATTTACAGTCCCATAGCACTTTCAATTAGGATCATGTTGGAACCCTTTCTACTAACATATTATGCAATAACAATACCACTGAAATTTTTCTTTAGACCAATCATTAATCCAGTGTCACTGTTTATTGGAAGAGAAATTGCGAAGAAAGAAAATCTCGCCATGCGACTGGCCCTGGAGTCAATGAGTTATGGCTCGGGCGCTACGGCTAAGGGCATTTCGGAAGCAATGCAGTTGGCTATGAATGGAATGGTGAAATTATTCAACGACATTGGACTACCGGCTGCTAATAATGCGGAAAAGTTCTCATTGCTAACGGATCAAAAGGCAAAATCGAGATCGAAACGATCTATAACGGACGCTGTTGGCACTTTGGGCAGTGGTGTCACTCAGATCATTAAGTTTCCATTTCTTCTTATAAAGGGAATTTTCACTTTGCCGTTTAGAATCATTTACTATGTGATACGTTGGCCTTTCTCCTTTTTCTTTGGGGGCGAGAAATCGACCTACACTCTTCTCTTGACGGACATGAGTACTGAGAGAATTACCCATATGGTGCTGACTGCCACTTGGAAATTCATGAGGGACACTGGCTTTTCTCAGTTGAACACTTTTGCCACTAAGTTGAAGGACAATAATGGTGTGCCCGAGCAGTTCAGAACGTTGTTGTCGGAGTATACTGCTATTTATAACGTAATGAAGATGCTGAAATATGTTAACTAAGTCATCAATTAATGTTGACTAGGTTATTAATTAATGTTAACTATTAATACCAACTATTAATGTCAACTATTAATTAATGCCAACTATTAACAAAATGTTAACTTTTTATTAATGTCAACTAAATCATAGTGTGTGTTACAATTACGACAAATATATTATCTATCCTTTCATATTACCACTTACAGTAACAACAATTTCAACTAATAGTTTATTCATTACGTCAGGAATCAGTAAAAAAACGAATTAAAATTTACTTTCTTCCATGTAAGATCACTAATTGTAAGGTTCATAACTTATTGCAATTCAAGAGATATTCTTATTGTATACAGATTTCATAAAAATTACTACTTCAAAATATAAATTTAAATAAAGACCAAAAAAAACTTTCCTTCAAGAGTCATTACTTAACATCGTCTTTAGGAACATCATTGTTTGGTAAAATATCAAAACAATTAGTAATGTTCTACGAGTTGTTTATGTTTATTCATCTCAAAAATGCGACTGTTACATAAATGTATTTTTTCGACTCGTTTTAATAACCCCCCACAGGATCTATCACTATAAAAAAAGGTTCCAAAATTAGATCTTATTTTTGGTACCAAACAACGATTTTATGCCAAAGTTGGTACTCATTTAGTACCTTTCATTTTACAGTGTAAATTTTCAGGCAACATTAACAAAATTACTTGAAAGATTTACAAAATTAAAGCATATTGTCAATGTTAAAGATTCACAAAAAATTGAGGCATGTTGACAACATCGCTGCAAGATTCAGAATATTGAAAATGTTGCTACAAGGTTTATAATATTTTACATATTGACAACATTGCTATAAGATTCAGAATATTGAAGCAAATATTTTTACAATTAAGGCTCCGGATCTTAAAAGGGCACATACACTATTTAAAATCAATGCTTTATGTGCCCTTTTAAGATCCGGAGCCTCAATTGTAAAAACATTTGCTTCAATATTCTGAATCTTGTAGCAATGTTGTCAATATGTTGCTGCGAGGGGAAGAAGGTTTTAATTCCCTTTCTGATCCTATGCCCCTATAGGATCTACAACAATTTAATAACAAATTTCAAAATCATTTTGACCAACACGGGAACTAATAAATTTGGCAATGAGTCAATGGCATTAATTAAAATCTTCGTGACACCGCCATTGCGAGTGATTCCACTACAAAGAAGTCCACTGATAAGGCTAATTTCGCAAGGCAAAGCTGAACCCAGTAATTGAGCGACAGATCCATTTGTTATAAGTTCCAGCTGCATGACAAGAAACACAACTCTCTGCAATATTGTCCTCAAAGTTTCTCCCAAAATTGGAACCTTTCCAACAATTTCGATAAGATTCTCCAATGTACTTTGTAAGGCGCTTGTTAGGGGTCCTCCCGCTCCCGGGGGATTATTCGCACTACTACCATCATTATTGTCGCTGCTCGTGCTGTTAGTTGCTTCAAATTTTAATTCTCGTCGAACAACTGAAAAGCAGGAATAATTTTTTATGAACAATGTCGTGTGGTTGGACTTTAGGGCCAATGGGAAAATTATTTCAGTGAATAAAAGGTCGAGTAGTATTTAAATAGCAAATAGTATTTAAGTAGTGTTTTACTAGTATAATAGTATTCGAATAGTATAATAGTATTCGAATAGTATAATAGTATTCGAATAGTATAACAGTATTCGAATAGTATAACAGTATGCAAACAGTATTTAACCTTTTTGAAAACAAAAAAACTTTGCCCCTCACAGAAAACATTATTGTCACTTCAGTAGCTTAAAAGCCGGTTCTTAAAAATTTAAAAAGACCTTCATTCCGCCTTTGGAGTAAACAAATAGATTTTTTTTTATATTTACCACCAGTTTGGACTTCGTAAACAATTATTAATAATAGACATAGAGCAGATAAAAACTTCATAGTGAACAAATTATGGAATAACACTGCGGGGAAAAAGAGCAAAAAATATTGTTTTAGCAATATGTGAATATGGAAGACTTTTTTTTTAAACGTTATCAGTCCGATTGGCTATGATGATATTTTAGTAATATATAGAAAAAAAAACTCGCTCTGGTATGTAGAAGAAATGTGAATATGTGTCAATGCGGAAAAGTGTATATACGAAATTCCACTGCAGTTCTTATCAATCACCTTGTTATAATTTGTTTCCACAACGCTGCGCTTTTGCTTAACGCTTCTGCAACTTAGCCAAATTAAACCTGATAAACTACTTTAGAATTATTAAATAGTGAAATTTTATTTAAAATGTAAAAATATTGTGTAAAAAATCGAGTAGCGGACGATAATATTATGATGATTCATTTTCATTTGGGTTACAATGGAAGATGTTGCAATTACAAAAAAAGAGTACAAATTTGAACTCTTTATTAGTCTATGTGTAATATTATACGTAGGCTAGTTCGACAAAAAAGTACGTTTAATCCTAGAATCAAGCATTAGCTAATAATTATCTAGCGGCTAATTGTATACCACAAGCTGAAAATTAGGTAACATTAGCGCAAAACCGCATTTTTCTCGTTGTAGGACCTTGTTTTCTTATAGTGCCTCACTGTCCCTTTTAGTCTCTTGCAGTCAATAAACATTTACAGAAAAGTTTCCCTTTTTGCAAAATCATTATTATATCGCATATACATTTGATATAAATTTTCTACCACATGTAACAATTAACTTTGACAATAACATTGGCCAGAATTCCGCACACATGATGCGCTTAAAAAAGAGAAGTGTTTGAAAATGACTGCGTGTCAGTTCCCAAGTTAAAATAGAAAGGATGATCTTCGTCCCACGTTCCTATAATGCGGGATATATGACAAAAAGAAGAATTATATTGTATAATCAGTTGAGTTTACCAGTGATCATTGTTGTTGAATCTGCAATCATTTGCAACAAAAGTCATTGGCCTCTATAGAAGTGTATATACATATACGTATATACATGCTAATGTGTAATGCGAAACATTCTCATGAAGACATAATAATAAAGGCCCGGCAGGAAATTGAGCCTAAAACGATTTTCAATTAATCTATTTTGTTATGTGCTGTAAATCTATATCAGTCGATTTTTTTATTTCCCTCGATTAATTTTTTTCCATGCAACCCCAAAAATTCTTTCAACATTAAAGAAGAAAATTTGCCTTTTTCCAGAAGTTCCACTGTTAAAGTACTTTTTTTAGATTTCAGCAACTAAAAGCTATTTGTTTTTTTTAGGGAAAACTTCCACTTTTTTAAATTCTTTAATTATTAGAGATCAAAGAACTACTCACAATTATAGGAAAATTCTTTAAAAACTTTGGAAAAAATTCTAATGCACGAATTCAATTGTTTTCATAAATAATAAAACTCATCAAAGACTTTCAATTAATTCTCATATAATTTTAAATTAATTAATAGAAAGATCCTATTATTTTCACGTAGACATATTCCCCCTATAGAATTCAATTATTTAAAATAAAAGATTCACAGTATTTAGAAGATTTGGGAAAACATAATTATTTAAAACAATGTTTAGAAAATTCTTAGAAACTATTCAATTATTTTCGCATAAATATTAAAAAATTAGCACGCTTGGTTGACAGTTTACTTATTTCTTATACTTTTTTTAATACTTTTCTTTTAGTTTGAAACCCACTTTTTTGAAATTTATTACCAAGTACAAAGTCTGCAAATAAAGTTACAGAAGATTAGAGTTTTCTTTGTGTGACAATTTTAAATTCATCTTTTGGAAAATAGGTTTTCTGTATATTTTACAATTGTCTCGACATTACATATATGAATAGCATATATATGTTTTACGTAAATCCGACTATTCGAGGACACGAGAACAAATTGCATAAACTTATGCGCATACATGGATTCATTTTAATAACTCTAGGTACACTAAACTCACGCTTCTTTTGTATCTAAAATCCCAAATTCAGATGAGCTACAAATCTCTTGAATAGTAAATAAACTTTCTTTTTTAGTGCCCCCATCAAAATTCGATGACAGGATAAAAAATTTTCCATATTTCCAAACATTATGAACATGAACTGTTCAATAGGAATATCAACTATTTAGATCTATAGATGCAAACACTTTTCATACCGAATTCAGTGTCAAAATAATACTCAATTTAAAGTAATAAGTGAAAAGTAATTATAGGTCCAATGAGAATAATTTCTGTATGTTCTCAAAATTCGATTATTACCTTAATTGTACTTTTGAAATAAATGTGTGCAAATCATAAAAAACGTTGATTTTTCAAAGGTAATTATTTTCTCATACTACTATATATATATATACTGTAAAAACGAATAGGTCGTTTACGTGACACGGTTTCCTAACTCTGTAATCTGGGGATATTATTGTCAGAGGTTGCACGCACGCATATCCTAAATCTCTACGCACACGTATAAATATAAATAATATTGCATTTCCTTGTGCACTGATTTTCAGCAGATATGCTTATGATGCACCAGAATGTCAAGGTATAAAATGGTAAAAAAGCATAATGCAATTGGAATTAGCAAACCATGAACCGATTTTGCAAGGCTGAACTCATCCTCGATTTGTCCTTGCCATCTTTTACCTCTCTATATTCTATAATGTATAAATTTATTTTCCTGGCCTAAATCTAATTTAATTTACGTACAAATGCCACATAAATAAGAAAAAATAGCGATTTTTACAAAAATATAATTAGGGGTAAGTACTGTATTTATCAGGAACAATGTCGAACTATATAGGTACATTGGAAAGGACGTTTGCTTTTGTAATTTTCAACTAACTATAATAAACATAAATAATTTCTAAAAATTCGTTACAAAACTCCTTTACGAAATTGACAATTTATGCGCGAAACCAACCACGACCAACGGCAATGGGTATATAATTGAGAATTGGTAAAATTTTAAAAATTGACAAATTGTGTATATGCTTAACATAACCACTCTTCGAATATCGATATGGTAAATTAATTTCTTCTCCTATTATTAAAAATGTGAAAGAATCGAGTTGTTCATTAGGCACTAACACATGTGATAAAAATTTATGTTTATACAGAGTAGTACTAATTTATATTTAAATACAGAATAGTACTAATTTATATTTAAATACAGAATAGTACTGATTTATATTTAAATACAGAATAGTACTAAATTTATATTTAAATAGTGTACAATGTATAGAAAAGCACTAATTTTACAAGTTGCAATACATAAATACACTTATTTAACAATAATGTCCTTCTTTCGTGAGCAAATTATATACAAATTTTTCATGATTATATAATCCGTTTATGCATTAATAAAATAAAGAAAAAGACTAAAAATAAAAATTACGATTTTGTTTTTCACTCGAATTTGCATATTACGAGTAATAATAATTAATTATGATTATATTCAGATGACCTTGACGTCCTTGGTGCATCTTCAATATTAATAATGCAATTAATTACGTATTCCTCTTCCTGATTGTGATTATAAATCGCACTTTAATTTTAAGGAGCGTTACAAAAAATAAGACAAACCTTTTTTAAATGAATATAATTCATAATTGCTATGGATGAACTATGAACCATATTCAATCTATCATCTATGTCCCACAAAGTACCGAAATTTTTCTGAAAAAAAATTATTAGATTTACTTACAAACTTCGAAGTATTCACTTGTCATGTTTAGAGAACATTATCATAAAGATTTAAATGTTCCACATCAATAAATAAATCAATTAATTTCGATTCTCCCTTTAATAATGTAGCTTAAAATTGAATTTTAATTTTGAAGAAAGTTTCAAGCTAAACCAGAAAAGATAAACTTTATTTATATGATGATTTATTGAAGTGGAGCCATTTGAATCTTTACAACAGAAACTTTTACAAAGTGAATAAAATAAATTGATTTATTACAATAAATAATTTCTGTTCGCAATATTAACAAGAGTAAGATTTTTGCGTTTGCATTTAAAGAAACAAAAAACTATCAGTTTTTTTGTTAATTAATAATAAGAATTATCGTAATGACTTTTTTTCTTTTTCAATAATTGTGTTTATTTTTAATGATAGAAAAAAGTAATTAGTTATTTTAGTATAAGAAGACAAAAATTTTTATGTATTGCGTTTTTGTATATACATTCTAATGATCTTAAGAAAATGTTTATGTATAAATCTTTCGAAGTTTTGAACTAAACGTTTATTAATGTTGGTTTTAAGAGTTGCATTTCGTTCCAGACCTATTTAAATACACATGCAAATACACAAACCTAAAATTAAAAAGACGAAAAATCGTCTATTTTGCCCTTTTTTCGATTATCTGGTTAGGGGTCCCTACATCCATTAATCCGAATAATCGTGTCTTTACAATTCTTCGAAATTTACAAGTAAATCTTTAACGATTTTTTTAAGAATGTTTCGATGCTGTATAAATAACCCACTTCGATTATTTTCATATCAGAATAAAATATCAAAAAAAAACACAAGGAAATTTGTATACATAAACCAATTTCGTATAATATATATTAAATTCATTGTATTCACATAATGTGTTATGCCACAATGATTACAGGAATTGTGTCACGCGTGAAATGACCTGTCAATGCCTCTTCCACATATATAGGTGTTTTACTAGGTATCTTTTACCGTACAAATATAATTGTATGTTATGTTTATAATTCCAACTACACTATTTTAAGTATGTTACACCTGAATAACAAACATTTGTAAAGAATAATAATAGTTCGTATTATAAAAAAAAAGAACGAAATTTGACGAAATTGGGTAAGATGTCATATGTTGGTCGTTATCTCTGTCTGTACTCTAAACAATATACATACATATATACATATACTCCTGTTCGCATACCAAGAACTGTCAGTACGAGTCTGATCGTTGGGCCCATTGCTTTCCTCAAAACACTTTCGCTTTCGTTCATTGTTGTGTTTCATCTCGTGTTGTTTTTTTCTCTGTATCATTTGTGACAAGTGTTTTACTTTTTTTTTGAAAATTTGTATCGTTGTTTCGTTATCTATTTTGATTTGAAAATAAAAGGGGGGCATTTATCTAAGAATGAAAATAAGTAATTATAGTGACAATTCGGAAATTTGGTAAAATAGAGAAGCACATAGTTTGTAATTGAAGAAAAATGTGAAATCGTTATTTGGACATTGAGGAAAATTTACAGGTAATTTGCACAATTTGCGGCTTTTTTCGATTCTCTTCTCTAAGGCAAAATTTTCTGCTATCTACTATTATGCAACATTGCACACGTTGAAATTTCGCTTTTAAATTTACATTTGGAAGAAACTACATTTATTAAAATCAGCAAAAACTCACATGGAAAAGCTTATAAAGCTTTTAAAACTATTTATAATGTTTAGTATCTTTATTAATATTTATAAAAATTAAGTCCTCTTTCTGTTAGTAGCTTTGCGTTAAAAGTATTTATAATGTTTGTTATTTTTTTTATCAATATTTTTTTAAAAATCAAGTCCTCTTTTTGGTAGTATAACTTTGCTTGAAAAGTATTTATAATGTTTGTTATTTTTTTATCAATGTTTCTAAAAATCAAGTCCTTTTTTTGGTAGTAGCTTTGCTTGAAAAGTATTTATAATGTTTATTATTTTTATCAATATTTCTAACATCAATTAATTCCTCTTTTTGGTATAGTAGCTTTGCGTGAACTGTTTTGTTATCTACCAAAAGAATATTTATAGATATCATGTAGAATTGAATGAATAATTACAGTGTATGTTCAGATGGAAATTAAAAGTGTTTTTGAAAAATGACCTAGTTTAAAATTCGATAAAGACGGTTTTACATGAAAAACATGTAAGCATATACATACATAGTGTGTCTGTTCGATAAGTTTAATGTTCTAAACGATTTCACCTTTTTGTAAAAATTAGATATAAGGTGCGCGCGTACGTTGCACACTTTATGCAAATCACTAAATTTTATTAAGAAACAGTTTTGATAAAACCACCATAGCAAAAAATGGAAATAATTAATAATAATTCTTTACATTTCGCTTTTCGCTTGTGCATTAAATAATAAAAATTCAAGTGCTTGTGTTATTGAAATAGTATTCACTGAAATAAATGTTTTATAGTTAATAATCCAGAATTCTTCTATAGTATTTACTGAAACTAAATGGTTTATAGTTAATAAAAAAAAATTTGTTTTACAGTTTTTTTTTATATTTTACAGTATTATTTATGTAATGGAAAATCGTCTTTGGATTGTTTGGGCCGAATTTTATCCGACAGTAAAATAGTTTGACGTGTGTTTATAAAAAGTGCAAATAGGCGAATATGAAACTCCACGTGAGGCGAATTGTTATGTAAGACGAGTTTTACGAATGACGTCGAGCAATGGACAATTACAAGTGAGATATTCCCAGGAGGATGAGCAGCCTTAGAATCACTTCAAACCGAACGTGTCATTAGAGGAAGAAATTAATTTCCAAAAAAAATTTTTCAAAACAATAACACAATTATTATACAATTATTGCAAGAATGGCAAAAGTTGTCAAACTTGTTGGCATTATATTTTTCTTCAAAATTATCAGGATAGGTAAGAGCCATATACTCAATTATGTCTATTTAAAATTTTCTAATACTTCAACTCATAATTAGGCCCACTATTAACTTCAAAGTATCAAATTGCAACGAATTGATACCCAAAATGTGGATCAAGTAAAAAATTGATCTAAATTTTTGACATCATATTGATCCACTTTAGTATGAATTTGATACTTTCAAGAAAACAGTGCCACGAAAAAAAATGTTCACCTGGAACAACTACAAAGTTCAATAAATTAGCGAAATTAAATTTTTAGTTAGTGCAACGAATTCTTGCAATTAATTTCGCTATTTTAACGAATTCTTCTGCTATTTTAGCGAAAGTTGTCGCTGTTCCAGTGAAAGATTTTTTTTTCCTGCAATTATTTATTATTATTACTATTAATGAAGAGTTACAGCTGAATGAAAATTATAATCGTTAAATTTAAGAAAAATGTTAAATATTAGTAAAATGTTGAATATTAAGAAATTTAAGAAAAATGGTTGAAGAGATTCGTCTCTTGGTCGCAGTGATAAAGGTCCATTTAAGTCAGACCGTTATAGTCATAGCTATATATGTTATAATTCCAAATACACTCTAATTAATTAGCCTAGATTTTTCCTATACATATTAAAAATACAATTTTTTAATACAAATTTGTATTTAAAAATACAAATTTCTTCAATAATTTTTCTTTCTTCTACAAAAAATTCTTATTACCTTTAAAATAATACCTAGAACACTATGTAATGTAGTA